>CAMZMU010000040.1:25418548-25965623 GCA_947311845.1 Poa pratensis
GTCGCCTCGCACGAGAACCTCAGATATGTTCCATCATCCGATAAGACCATCTTGACCTTGATCTCTTCTTTCCTTGATGCTTTTGTCCATTAGTACGCTCCCCTGAACCGACAAAGAAAAGACCGTTACTACATTTCTATTGTAAGTGACATTACAATTTCCTGCTAGTAGAGTTTCAGAGAAATACGCCAAGGGGCTTAAGGTCATAAGCCAGAACCAGTTGTTCCACCTTCTGGGACTGCAATTGACAGAACAGTCCAACGCTCCCGAGGCTAATGCAGGTGCAGAAGGTCAGCAGTGCTGCTTGTCCTCTGCTTGGTATCATTGTGCCCTCAAAGCTATTTTGGACGCGAACTTGTATTTACAATTACAATGGAGGCCCCGTTTAAATGTAAAATCAATAAGCTTGTGCAAGATTACAGCGTTCTCGCTGAATGGAAGACTTATACAACTGCTAAATGCTAGTAGCATATGTAGACAACAATATGAGACACTTTCAGAGCATTGTCAGATACTGGCGCACTTAAAAAGCCAGCGTCCTACTCCCTCCGTTCAAATTAGATGACTTTCATTTGTCTACATGCGGATGTATCTAGATGTATAATAAAGTCTAGATACATTCCGTATCTAGACAAATGAAAGTCATCTATTTTGGAATGGAGGAAGAGTGGGAGTAGTATAGAAGTAAGTACTTAGTGATGACTTCGCCACGGTCAGAGACGGTGAAACTGTTGCGCGTGAAGAATGAGAGGATCTCCCCAGCCACCAGACTTGGCGACATCGGCTGCCCTGCCTCTTTAACGAACGTCTTCTGCACGATCTGCATTGGGAAATTTGGAGTAGATGAACAGAAGTGTTACTACTATCTTGTCCAACAACTAAACAGTACGTCCAAGAGGAAACACACATGAGCCGACCACATAATATCATTAACGGCCACACTTAACTTCATTCGCTTTCCAATTGTTACAATTAATCAAGAACTTAGTTTGATGAGCAAGGAGGACGAGGCCAATGGAGCCAGTGTGGTGGAGGAGTACCTTGGATTTGACGGAGCGTTTGATGAGCGACCAGAGCCCAGGCACGGACAGCACGAAGAGCCCCAGCGACGTGTAGTAACTAGCCTGCGAGTACCCCGTCCCGACGGCGGCGTCGAGGAGCACGGCGGCGCGGTCGAGTGACGCGCGAGCCGTTACTAGCCGGATCCTTCTTCTAGTACCCTCTCGGTTCCTTGCCGTCGCTGATCGCGGCGGCGCGGCGCGGAGCGGGAGGACGACGCGGCTCGTGGAGGTGCAGGCTTCCATTTGGTTGGGATAAGACCGGGAGGACAAGTAGGACGGTCTGTTATTTCTGCTGGGGGGCCCACATGTAAGCAGCTATACTACTATTCCCTCTGTACTAAAATATAAGATGTTTTACATATTTACTCCCTCCGTTTTTTAATATAAGATGTTTTAGCATTTGTCCACGTGCACATGCACACAAATGTATGTAGATTTTTGTGTGCATGTTCACTCATTTTAGTGTGCATATAGATAACATGTGTACCACCTAAAACATTTTATATTTAAAAACGGAGGGAGTAGCATTTTTCAGACACGGAAATATCGACTTGTATTAGTGTGTAGATCACTCATTTCAATCTGTATCTAGTCCATATAAATATCTAAAATGTGTTACATTTTGGTACGAAGGGAGTATTTGCTTTGGTGAACCACTCAAACGAAGCCATCGTTGTTTTTGGAGAACACATCACTATATTGACCAACATAAATCATTACAAAGTATCTCCCGAACAAAATTCGGAGTTACAAAACATCTAACAAAACCAGAAACTTCGGAGTTACACGCTAAAATATGTGCCGATTCGTTGAGCTTACGAGGAAGAAATGAACGAGATGTAAATTTAGTGGCCTCCTTCTCGATGTCCTGAATGACCACTCCTAGGAATGAGCGATCAAGGATGGAGTTGTTGATGCGATGCACCACATACAAGCAATCGGATGCCAACATGATATTGTCAAAACCGCCCTCCCAAGTGAAACGAACGCCAACGTCGAGCCGAAAATCGGCATATCTTGGACTAGGAGGCAAAGGCTGTATAGCTGGTTTTAGTTGCATTTTAGCGTATCCTTGATGGTTTGCAAGCACTAAATAAAAATGATAAGTTAGACAATATAACTGTTGGTACTAAGAAAACTATTGCATCTAGAGAAATGCATATTAGTTGATTGAACGCTAGACAATATAACTGTTGGTACTAAGAAAACTATTGCATCTAGAGAAAACTATTTACATCAGTTGACTGGGTATGTGATGCACAAATGAAAATGGCAAAGCATAAGTAACCATCAAGAAAAGGATACATCTAATTAAGTTAGAATATTTAGAGATGATGGAGTACTTTATACTTTTGTATGTAAAGTTGGTGTACCAGCTTCATTGGGCCACCTCTATATTTCCTGCCGCTGCAGATCATTGCTATTACCACCACTTTGAGTAATCGATTCGAAGAGGAAACATGCATGCATAATTGGAGAGAAGAGAAAATGTTACCAAATGCATAATTTAGAGAAACGTTATATGACCATGGATATTTTCTTTATGTTAGGAAATCAAAATTATTTCGGTAAATAAGAGACAACATGGCGAATACTATTTCAATTTAAGTTAACAGTGACCACAATGCTACCCGCAAACAAACAAAAACAATTGACCACAATGTTGGGTTCACTTTCTTATTCAAGCAAACTACGGACGGAAGTCAACAGAAGCCACAGTTAGAGTACAATACTTTTGCTTTGTTCATCTCGATGCCTGTCCTCAAGAACAATGGATGCCATGTACTATGATTTTTGCCAAAATTATTAAGTTTCTACGGTAACAGAAAAAATGAACCATGTGCAGGTATAAGCCGGTGCCTAACTTACATGATGTCATACTCAAGCTAAATCTACAACATCACATGCATTTTCCGAAACACATGGATGCATACTGTAATTACTATATGCAAAATGTAGGCATGCCATAAATCCCTGCCAATAGGTGTATACGCTAACATAAACCTTGTGCTGAAAGTTTCCGGAGTTATGGGAGGAAGCAAAGATTTCAGACCTAATAAACCAAGGATGACATAACCAAAAAGGCTCGGAAAGTGGGCACATAAGTAATAAGTGCATTTCATCATCCAACAGCTCGTGCTGTCGATCGAAACTGAACCGGCTATGAATCGAGCTCGCCTCACCGGTTGACCTCGCTATCCTCCATTAACGACGATGATGATGTCTCTGTGCTCCCATGTCTTCTCCAACTAGTCGAGCACGACCGAGGTGAGAAATCTTATGTTTCCCTATCCTTATGAATTCTCCCATGGTCGGTTTTGCCCTCGCATCGTTCGTCGTTGTGGTCCGCATTGTTGGCCTAAGATAACCAGTTAGCAACACTTATGCACATGAATATGTGATAAGATTGGATGCACATGGATTGTAAACGTGAGACGTTTTGCACATCTAGCACTCAAGTATCCCGCTGAATTTACATGATAACCTAGCAATAGCCACGATAAAATGTTGGGCTATAATGCTACGTATTCCTCATGTTTCAAAATTCAAAATTACACTTATTCCTTGTCCTCGTGTCACATTGGTGGATAACAACTCGTGTTTCAAAATCCAAAATTACGCTTCGCTTCAAAGCTTTACCTATCCATGTCATGGTCATTTTTTGACCAAATATGTAACCTTTATTACTTAATCAATCAAGGTTACATCTTCCACAAGCTGTAGAATAAGGAAAATAGGCGGATCATCTAAACAAACATTTGTATCTAAATCTCTAGGTTGAGCAACAATATGTGCCGCCTTGATTACCTCTATCGGACAGTGGGCAATCCGTGTCAAACTAAAACCTGCCAAGATTATACTTGTCCAGGAACACCGAGCCACACGATCCGATGTTGTCTTGGATCAGCTATGGACTGAATTGCCTCCATGCAGTCAGATTCCACATATACGTGTGGGTGCACCCGACGCGCTCTCAGCCAACCGGAGTCCATCCCTAAGAGCTTGAGCCTCTGTTGTCGTGACGTCAAACACTCATTGATCCCCATTCTACGGGCTCCCAAGAACTGTCCACATGTATCTCGATTACACGCCCCGAAGATGCACTCCTTGTGTCCAGATTTACCGTTGTAACAGTGTTCGGTAGACGGTGGTTTGGTCTACCTTTTTTTGGTATTCCCTTTCTGTTCTTCATCGCCTTCAAATGGTTCGCCACCATGGCTTTTATTGGGGTCATTTTAGTTGCTCCAACATCCCTATCTTTTGGCCTATTTTTTTTCTTAGCAATGCACGGGTTTCGTATTAAAAAAAACCAGCTAACAAAAACCCAGCCCTAAAAAAAATGCTACTCCCCGTTCGTAACAAAAACCCAAACCCCCGAGGCGACCTAGGCGCAACGGAGCGGGCGACGGACCCACGGTGCAGTGACCTGTGCCCATAGCACCGTTCGTTCCCCTCGCGCAACGCCGACTCACCTCTCTCGCCTGCTGACAGCCGCCCCGACCGAGACTGTCCACTCCAGTAGGGTTTCTCCGCGCCGATCTCGCCGCCCCTCCATCCCCGCCTCCTCCGCCCTCTCCCTCGCCGGGGCGCTCCCTCTCCGGCGAGCCGCGACCACCCTTCGTCCCCAGTTCATGCGGTAGCAGGCCGGCGCGGGCCCTGGGTGCTGGAGAGGTCTGCGGGATGGAGGCGCTCCCTTCGTCGCCGAGGCACCCTCCCAAGTACGGCAGCGCCGCCGTCCAGGTCCGTACCTCTTCGGCACTCCCCTCCCCCTCGTTCCTGGATTTGGTTACGAGCGCTTCGAGCCAGCTGTATGCTCGTCGCTCTGAATCCTGTCCCAGAGTCGATTAGTTATTGGTTCCAGGGCAGACTTGTGTTTCGTCTCACTGTATGTAACGAGCTCGGAATTTACATGCTGTTGCACCGAATTGGTCAAGGGAAAAATGCATTGGTCAGCACCGAAAGATGTTGTGCTATGCTAGCCTGACATTGTTGGTAGATGGTAAATGTACCAGTTAGTAGCAAAGGACTGCACATTAATATAGTTTTAGCATTACAGAGCTCATCTTGTGTAGCAACCACATGGTTCTCTAACTATATACTAGTGTGGCTATGCCCTAAAACCTGGACATGATCGTTTTATGACTTGGTAGATAGTAGATACACCACCTGCTGAGCTCAATTTCTGCGCGACTAGTTGTTACAAAGGGGATAACTTGTTAAGTCATGGTGAGTGTCCCTCATCATTTGATTTGTCGAAGGCGTAGTTTCTGATCTTCTGCGGATACACAATCTCACGATTCAATTCACGTGCCAGTAGCCAGGTGCTTCAACTGTCTAGGTGTGCATGTGACTTCAAACATTTCATTTCTGTTTCTTATTTTTCTCATAATGCTCATGTAGTAATCTGTATGTTGGCAGTTAGTTAAATGGGTAGAAATGTCAAGTTTTACTTTTATTATATGTTTATCTCTTGATTCTTGAATGAGCCCACTATAGGGTTTACGAAACATAAGTGCATTTTATATGGTAAATGCTGTGCGTAGTGCTGAAAAATGAAATTTATGTTGGCAGAATGCTTTGGAGCAGTTGGCGTCCATTGATCTCATTGAGCTAAGCAAGGAGGCTAGAATTGAGCATTGTCGTGCAACTAGGGACTTGAGTAGCTGCGGCCGCTATGTCCAGCACGTGCTCAACTCATGTGGGCACGCCTCCTTATGTGCTGAGTGTAGCCAGAGATGCGATGTCTGCCCAATTTGCAGAAGTCCAATACCTGATAATGGGAATAGGGTGCGGCTCCGCCTTTACCACAAATGCCTGGAAGCTGGGCTTATCTCTAAGCAGCATGATGAAAGGTTTCAGGAGAAAGAAGGCCATGTGATCCTGTTAACATGGATGTCCAGCGGCTGCATTCCTTGTTTGATGTTGCGCTTCAGAATAACCTGGTCTCCCTGATTTGCCACTGTATCCTCTTTAGAAGGTTACTTATGCTTTAATTGTTAAACACAGTTTCATCGTAGTTGTTTATGTGGTGCCTTTTTTTCCTTCTGTTACCTTGACATTCAGACCAGATATTACCGATGTGTGTTTGGATGAGAGTGCTGTGTCAAGTGATCCACTTCTGGCTTTTCTTTTGGATGAGGGGTCAAGGACTGGTGCAAGAGGGCTGTTATGCACTCATATCAGAGATAGGCATGATCTGTATCCACCAATATTTCATTAATCGGTTCTAGTTCTAATTACAGAATTTATGTCTTTTTACGAGCCTTGCATCTCTTCATGCAAGCACAGCACGCTTGTTGAGGGAAGCTAAGGGTTATTCTTATTGGTGATAACACCTTAACCACATCTTAGATAGATCTGGATTAGAGATGATGAAGTCTAAGTTACCCCAGCTGCAAAAGTTTGCAGTTCAGTTAGCAGGAATTTCCAGCGTTGTTGAAGCTATGATAGCATCTTTCAGGGAAGCAGCTCACGTAAATGACCTGCATCAACTTATTGAGAACACAATGAAGGCAAAACAGGTATTGTTTCTTAACTCAGTTGCTATTAGGAATTTTATGTCACTGACTCTTTGTCAACAAACCAAATAACAAACCCTAAAAAAACAAACTAGATAACAAGTTATTCTAAGCTTGGTAGTTGGGAATTGCTATAAGATGATTATGCTGGGAGGTGTAGATTCATTGAACAGTTTACTTTATTTATGGTGTCCTGCGAATGGATTTTGAAACATAGTCATAGATCATGCAAGACTGGATATGGACAGCTACAACAAAGAAAAGTAATCAGATGTTTCTTACACTATCGTTATTTCTTCATGAAGTGCTCATTTTGGAGCTTTTCCTACAGCATTTGGAAGCCATGATTTGGTGCATCAGGCATGATTTTCTTGAGAAGATTTTCTCACGCCATGCTAGTTTTGCAACTTGGAATGCTGATGTGATTAAAAGAAAAACATCTGCAGAGGAGCGACAATGGCCTGAAGTTTCTGGTAAAACATCAGGTTACAACGAAGCCGACCAGGGTATACTTTTTATCGAGCAGGCGCTACAAAACCTTGGGAATCAACAAAGTATATAGATAATGAGGAAGAAGGGGAAATAACCTGTTTGCAGGATGAACAATCATCGTCTATGTTCCGTTCCACAATCGATCAGTCTAAAGTCAATAGTTATCCATTTAAAAACTTACGCGAGGCAGTTGACGTACTCTTTCTGCACGGAGGATCTGACATGGTGATTGCAAAACAAGCAACTGTATCCTTTTCTGTTATCAGATTAGCTTATTTTACATTTACAGTGTTACTTGCAAACATTTGAAAGATGCTACTCTTTTATTTCTCCTTGACATTCTTTAGTTCTTATACTACATATTTGATCGGCATTGGACCAGACCAGATTCAGAATGGAGGTATCTTGTGGATGATTTTGCTGCTACATTTGGCATCTCTAGTAGAACTTTGCTTGAATGCCTAGTGTTTTGTCTTTTGGATGATCACTCTTCACAGGCTTTGGAGGTAACTTATTCACACCCGTCTTTTCTGGACATGATGTTTTTAGTATTGCTGCATGTGTAGTGCAAATATTTGATCTATTAATGTTGTCTTTGCTTCCAAGTCGTTTATCTTTTCTATTGTGCTTGAGAGTTTGGAGTTTTAAGTTTGAACAGCTATTTGAGTGATGAACACCTCTTTCCGAATCACCTGCCTGTCCTATTTGACCAAAGTTATTCACATTATAACTTTCTTGGTCACAATTGCTTCAAGCTTGTCTTTTGTAGAGAGACCCTTTTGGAGTGATTGGGCTTCCTAGTCTTCTTTGAATGCTGAAGTAAAGTAGAACTATTAGTCATATATGTTTAATGAGATCAGATTATTTACTTGGAATGTCACTAAAAAGCCGCTGTTACATATGTTCATTTTATTGTTCTATGAAGCTGCTTTGGAGGACAATATTTGAAAAGGGAGGAATAGGGCTTTCAGTAATTCAGCTGTCAGGGTGCTATTTTAGCATACATCTAGGAGCCTGTTAGTATATCCTGTAGTATTTGGGTTGTTTCCCCCTCTCATTTTTTAGATGCAATGCAAGTCTTGTACAGTTTTGCACTCACTTTTGAAGTCCAATCCCCTGGAATAGAACTTGCTTATTTGTACCAAATTCATGTCTGAACTTCTTGATTGGTACTGTTGTGGTGGTAGTGGCTACCGTTGACCAAAAATCATGCCTCTGCTAGGATTGTCAATTAATTTAGCAACACGTACATTTATATTTTACAGTACTGAATAAGCATGTAAATGGAGAGGTGTGTTGCATTGGAACTTTCACTTAGCTGCTGCCTTGCCTTTCAGCTATCCTTGTTCCTTGCATTGAAGTGTTGTTTATGATGTATGCTACTTAAGTTAGAACAATCATTTGTTTTCCGAATTCCTGTGGAATCCCCCTTTCTCCATTTATGGTGCCAGTGGCATCAGAACCTGAGTTCTGCTTGTAAATACTGCAGCCTGCTTATTCACTTGCTACTGATCTTTCTTTGTTTAACTATCAGTTGTGATGCCCATCTACTCTGTGCAGGAGGCATGCTCTCTTCTTCCAAAGATTTCTAGCAAGGAAACACATCCAAAGATAGCACAAGTCCTTCTGGAACGTCACAAACCTGATGTGGCACTAGTCGTGTTAAAGTGCACAGGGCGTGATTGCTTCTCCACCAATGCAAACATTGAGAAAGATGGGCTGTTATGCCTTAGTGAGGCAGTGACTGCACTCCGTGTAAGAATTGAATACGGCCATGTAACAGAAGCATTTATGTTCCTTAGGAGCTACTGCTCTAGGGTAAAAGAGCAACGGCCAGCAGATACGGCTCATGTTGAAGATGCTCAAGGTAATTCTTGGATGTATCATGTGGAGGTGATGGTGACTGAGTTTTGTGAGATCTGCATTGATCGAAACGTTGTCGAGAAAATGATTGATCTGCCTTGGGATTCCGAGGAGGAGAAACATCTTCACAAGTCCTTCTTTGATTCTGCGTGTGAGAGGCCCACAGGGCCATGTGGTAGCCTGCTCGTTGTTTTCTACCTCCAGGTAAATGGTCTGTATGCTTGAGTGAACCAAGGTCCTCAGGGTCATGCTTACATGATACTGTAGCTTTATGATATCCTAGTGTCATGAAATTGTCATTTGATTCATTTCTCATTTACTTACATGTTACTCCATTTCAATAGCCACGTACATCTTTCGGATGTCAAATGAACAAACATATCAGTTAGAATTCAAAGCGGTAAAGCCTAGCTACTGTAGCATATTTTCACGGATACAGAAGTTTCTGTATGCTACTAGATAGTGGATTTTGTACATGCAAGGGGTGGGTGCTGTAGTAGTTTGAGTTTTAGGTACTTGTGTATTGAAAAATTCTCAAAAGTAAGCATAAATATGTACCCTGTTAGAACTTGTGCACCTGCAAAAAAACCGTGCCGAGTGCCTGAAAAAAATTCACAAGATTCAAATTATGTTTTTTGAACAGCACTATTACAACCACTTGTCCTTTTTTTACTCTGCGCATTGCATTTTGTATCACTTTTTTTTTTTTGCAGGTACACATGTTCTAACATAATAAACACCTATTATAGAATTATTTTTTAGATTTAGTTACTGAAACCTTAAACTTAAGCATCTGTACACGTGCTTTTCCTTATTATTAATGTACATACGCCAAAGATGACAAAATGATGCTTACTAGTTTGTAGTTTGTACATGTAGAGATACATCTGCATTCAATAATACAATAAGTAAACTATTAATCGGTGGCGTTGTGATGTTAGAAGAAATGATAAATTGGAAGTTCGCACTCCCTTGTCTTAGGAGTCTTTTCTTGCCTCGTACAGTTTTTGTTATCATGCTTCATGGATATCTTAACATTTAGTGTGTAAAAGTAATCTTCATTTTGTTAAAACTTAAATAGAATTTTATGATTTTTATACTGTGGTTTCTGTAAATGGCCTTTACATTTTTTATGTTGCCTGTGCCCTCACTATTATTTGCATAATATACCCTATGCTTCTAATTGCTGTAGCCTAAATTGAATTTAGACTAATAGAAAACTAAGCATTAGCGTTGTCAGTTCAAGTACTACCAATGGGCTAGTGATATATGCATATATTTCCAACCTCCCATCACAAGGAAAAACATTGGAAGCTAATTATCTGAGGATTTTTTGTTTTTCTGGTTGTTCTTTTAGCGTTATCGGTACTTGGAAGCATATGATGTTCATCGCAGTCTTCAGACCTTTGAGCAAAATGCGCTGGAATCCGCTGGTGAAGAGGTTGCATCCAGAATCAGTACAATTGCTCAGTGGAGAGAAGGTTTAGTTGTAAGTACTTCCCTACTATGGCTTTGTTTGACATGCATGTCTTGTTCTTCTTATGCTTTATTTTGTCAGGAAAATAACGTGATTTGTTCTCTTCACAAATTGCTGAGACTTTTTTGACGAGTACTCTCTCTGTTGCCGTTATAGAGTATGTGTAGTCAACCTCTTACATGTTTGACAGTTAATGTACAGAAAAAAGGAATTGACATGTACAAATGTTGTTACTAGGTTGGTCATGATTTTTCTTGTTAAATGTAATGGGGAATAGCTGGATCTTTTATGACCCTATGGGCCACTTTGTGGACCTCCAAACATGATATAGAGTATGTGTAGTCAACCTCTTAAATGTTTGACAGTTAATGTACAAAAAAAGGAATTGACATGTACAAATGTTGTTACTAGGTTGCTCATGATTTTTTTTGTTAAATGTAATGGGGAACCCTATCGGCCCACTTTGTGGACCTCCGAACATGATATACTGCAACTAATACAGTACTGCCTCCGTTTGGAGATACAGGCATTTTAGAAAGCGTCTGATCAAACAGCTCTAACTTTGATTACTTAAGATATAAAAAGCTTAAAAGATTGATCACATCAAAAGAGTATCAACAGATTTTCGTGAAAATATATTTTGACGAGTAGCAATTTCATAGTTGTTCAGTAGCATATTCATATCAAAAAGAGAGTAGTCCTTTTGGACGAATGGAAGAAACCTATTTTCTTCAACACGTTATCTGCTCTACCGCATGCTTTTTTTGAGGTGTAAATGCAACACTCAGTATTGTTGTATATATGTCAATTACAGGCTAAATGCCTTGAGATGCTTCCTGAGGTCCAGAGGGAGGATGCCAGGGCCATCAGCAGCGGAGACCAAATTCAATTTGCCATCCGAACCATGCAAACGTCTTCGCCACTTAATCCTTCAGTAAAATCACCTAAGCCTGCCATTGGATTGAGCTCGTCCTTCACTCCTGCTCTTCAGAACAAGTCAACCCCTCTCCCCCCCAAGGACATCCATGCATCGACTGATTCTGGTGCTCCTATCAGTAGCGTCCGTTCAGAGTTTGGCAGAAAGGTTCCATCTATTCTTCAATGTAGACCAGTTCCCCCAGGGATGCCTAAATCAAATATGAGATCGACTGCAGGGATCATGTTCCCCTCTGTGGGCCAAAATGGTGAGAATCAATATTTAAAAGGGACAAAAGAACTCGGGTTTATGAAAGGAGAGTCAAATTTTAAAGAAGGAACCAAACCTGCTGGTCATGGTTCACTTCCTATGTATTTCAACTTGGGTGCTGGTGATACACCTATGAAAAACCAAGGAACAAGTTTGTCGAAGACCAAAACCACTTTCTTTCAAGGAAAAGATTCTGTCAGAAAGGGAGAGTTTGACTTTGGTTTACGTGCTGAGAAGCCTTTTATCTTAAGTGGCATCAATGCTGGTCAAAATGGCCACACAAAGGTGTCTGAGAGTGCTGGATTTCGCGAGGGTCATATGGAAAGAACAAAAGTTGCAGCATCACCGAACATTTTCAGGTAATCATTATTCTGTATGTGGCAATATGTTTCGTTATTATTTTACTTGATGTAGTACTAGTTGATAAGGTAACTTATGAGGTCTAATACGATTTAAAAGCAAAGTTCCATAGACCAAGGGTTTAGAGTAACTGGTAGGAGTACTTGATTGGGTAACACTGGTGGGTAAACACGGTAGTTCCAGGAAAAAATTCATAGCCCATGGGCGGTACCTGTGGAACGGTTTTGCCTTGCGAAGTTTAATTTTGAAGTTGACACCATATCTATCTGGCAGTGTCAGTTTTACTGTTTGTTCATTTAAAATTTAAATATCTTCATGGTTTTACTTTAAACTTACCTGGAGCTGACTGATCGGTGGTTCCTGGTGTTGTGTCGATCTTTTTCCCTGGACTGTCAAGGTGGGCAGTTTGGCACATCATTCCTTCTAGTCCACTAGTATCCAAGACAATTGCGAAGAATCTAGATACCTAGAAGTTTTCAGGTAGATAACAAAATGCTGGCCTTATTAAAATGTGTTCACATGGGAAGACTAAGGGTTTGTTTGGTCACTGCCTATACTTTGCCACGTTTTGTGCCAGGAGGTTTGGCAAACCACAGTTTTTTGTGAGGAAAAATTGGTGGCTACGCCTTTGGAAATAGTTGGCTAGTAAATGGGTCTATCACAAGTGGTTAGAAGGATAGAAAACGTACGTCCCGCTACAACCGTGGCTTAGAACCAGACCGTGTTACGAAACCTCAAACTGGCCCTAGCACAGAAATTGGCTGGATTGATGTAAAACATCCATATGTGACCTAACGCAGCTCAACATAGATTCAGAGTTCTAGTGGTAATAGTGGATACTGGCCTTAACTTGTATGACCTGTCGTTGATGACATGGTTGGCCTTCACTGGTAGTTGCCTGAACCTCCAATGGTCAACAGTAATTACCATGGAAGGGCTTTTAACAGACATGGATGTGTTATTGTACGAGTACGTTGATGAATAAAATGTTTAAAATAACCACGTTTTCTCTCTTATTTGAAGCCTGGGCAAGAAATCTTCAGTTGGCGAAGGAGCAGCTGGCAAAGGTGTGTCAAGGTGGAGATCTGATGAGTCTAGCGAAGATGAAGACGAGAAAAGCGGATACATGGAGAGTGGAGCTTCCCTTAATACCCGAAGGCGGCCGAGATTTTTAAGAAGATGATAGACATAGACCCTCTCAACTGGGCCTAGGGTCTTAAACACTTACAGGGGATTTTTTTTCCCAGCCTCTCTAGTCCCCTTAATGTAAGATGAATCTGTTTTGGCTGGAGGCGCATCACCCCCGTGTTTGAGTGAAAATCAGAAACAATCTTGGAAATTTCGAGTCGCCATGGTTGCAGTGATGTGTAAGGGAGCCACAAAATGAGAAGGTGCAGACTTGTACTGAGAATTTGTTATAGTCCAGGCGCTGTTTTGAGCACACGATTGTCGATTTTTGTGGTAAACCTTTTAGTTTCTACTAGTACTAGATTCGTTTATAGGGTCTCGCACACATTCCTGTCGGAGAACTTCAGCGAGAAGAGCTTGTGGGGTGTGCGTTCTGTCTACTGCCAAGGAAGAGAACATTGGAAGTAGTCTGTATCCCGTCCCGATGGATGATGACCCGTGGCAACTTGGAAGTTGGAAAAGAGCTTGTGGGGTGTGCGTTCTGTCTACTGCCAAGGAAGAGAACATTGGAAGTAGTCTGTATCCCGTCCCGATGGATGATGACCCGTGGCAACTTGGAAGTTGGAACGGATGCATTGTACAGTATATGTGACGATGAGTGGGTAACCTGGAACACGACAGAACGGATAGCATCATCCGGACCACCGAATCCGAAATGGACATGGTGGTGCTATCAGGATGACTCCAACAGGGCGACCCAAACGGACGCGCGTTTGGTCCGCGTTTTGTCCGTTTGGGTTGGCAAACGGACGCGCGTCCGCCCCTGCTCTGCCCCTTCCTACGCAGTGCGCCCAACGGAGCGACGCATCGAGTCCGCCCCTATTTATTTATTTTTGTTAAAAGGCCATATATGGGCCATTTTCATTTATATATTAGGGGAAGGGCCACAAACAGCCATTTTACATATATTTTTAAAAAACAAAAAATATTAAAACTGCCCTTCGCGGGCTACTCCGGCGGCACATCCTCACTCATCGTCGAGGATGAAGTACTCCGGCTCATGGTAGAGCTGCGCCGGTGGGCCTTGTCGCGGTGGGACGGCGGCCGGCGGCGTCGGCGGCTGCTCCTCGTCCTGCTCCGGGAGGGGCGGCGCCCGCTGGACCTCCCAGCTCCCGCCATTCCAGGTCCAGTTCTGCCCTAGCAGGCCGTCTGGAAGGGGGCGGCGCCGGTGGAAGATCCACGTCCATGGGGACCTGCCACCATGGTTGTGGCTCCTCGAAGACCGCGGCCTGTTGCGCCGCCAGGGCCTCCTCCTTCTGCCGGGCGACGACCTCAAGGACCATCTCCCACCGCTTCTGCTCGTCCTCGACCATGGTGTGCTTCGAGGCTTCGAGGGCGGCGGCGAGCTCGTCTTCCACCTCCATCTTCACGGGAGGTGACGGCGGCGGCGTCGGCGAGCCGATGCGGAGGGACCGCGGCGTGGACCGCGACGTGGACCGCGGCACTGGCGGAGCGTCCCGGCGCCGCATGTGTGGCGGCAGGTCCCAGCGGCTAGCCCGCGGCGGCGTCGGCGCCCGCGTGTATTAAGCCTGGCGCCGCAGGCTGTGCTCGCCGCTGAACCACGTGTCCCAGTTTGGGGATGACGCGGCGTAGGCGGGGTCGTCGCGGAGGGAGGCCGGGAGGCGCTTGCGGCGGCGCTCCACCTCCAGATCGCGGGCGCGTTCGCTCGTGGGCATGGGCGGCACCGGGATCCGCTGCGGGTTCAGATGCCAAAACTCGGGGAGTTTGACATCTGGCCATGGCAGCGGGCAGGCGTGCTCCCAGTACCACTCGCAATCCTCGCGCCGCACGTAAACGCGGTCGCGCCGCGCGATCTGTGCGCCCGGCGGCGCGAGCTCGAAGGCGGCAGGGGCCTCCGGCTCCGGGGAAGATGGTGGCGTCGGGGAGGGCGTGCGGAGGCGGCGGCGGCGGCCAGACGACGACCCCGCCTCGCCGTCGTTCTTGGCCTTGCCAAATCCGGGCCACCGTAACGGCATTGCGTCGCCGGTGAGGGCTGTGGCTACGGTTGCGGCTAGGGTTTGGTCGCCGTGTGAGGGAGCGGAGTGGGGCAGTGGGAGTGGGTGGGGGCTGGCCGTCCCTATCCCCTGGCATTAAAAAGGACCGACCAGGGGGAGACTGACCGACGCCGTGTCGCTGACAGGTGGGCGCGGGGAGGACCAGCCGGTGGGCGCGCGGACGCGTTTCCAGTCCGCCGCGCGTCCGCGCCCGACGCATCGGTGGCCCAAATTTGGGTCAACAATGGGTCGCGGCAGACAGAAAACCGGACCGTGGTCCGTTTGCGTCGCCCGTTGAGCCATGATTTTTGCAAAAATGGACTGTGACGGACCGACGCGGACTCGATGCGTCGACCCGTTGGAGTCATCCTGAGACGATGAGATTGCAGTGCAGGGACGGCTTGGGTTGGGTCCCCTGATGTTGATAACGGACAAGGTCACGTCGACCTTTGATGCTGTTAAATGAAAATAACAGGTTGTATGTACTCGTTTGATTTCCGTGTGCTGATCCCTGCGTGGCAACCTGTTTCGAATTGTACTACTAGAGTACTAGTAGCCATTATCTGTGGGCTGCAGCTCGATCGTTCATTATTTGCAGTACTGCAGTAATGCCTGTTGAGAGGTACGTTGATGCAGTGAAGAAGAAAAGGACGCGCGTGGCAACCTCTCTCTGTGGGCGGGGAACCAACCGGCCAACCCACCCTTGGCCATTGGGTGTGCGTTGTGATAAAAACACCCAACTTGACTCGAAAAGATTCGGGAATCCCAGGGAATCCGTGACACGGCCCACCCTATCCAATCCACACACACCCAAACCCCACCAATCCAATCCAGCGACTATTTTATCTCCGCCACTCGCAGCGTCTTTCCCTTAATTTCAATTCAGTCTCATGTCACAAAAATAAAATTCAGTCTCCAGGTGAGTTAAAACGTCGGCGTCAGAAGGTCGCACATCACACTGCCCTCGTCCTCCTCCCGTTCGCGATCCATCGCCTGTTCCTCTCGGAAGTGGGAATTCCCCAGCCGGGCCGACGGTGCAAGGGCATCGGGACGGAGACGCCAGTTTTGTTTACGTGTGTACGTGACGCCGACCTGACCCGGCCCGACCACCCGGCGCTGCCGCACTCGCCACCATCCGCTGCTGCTACCTCTGCAACTCTGCCTCCCAATTATTGTCACCAGCAATATAGCGGTATCTTTTTTTTCTGAATGGCTGCTATTTGCTTTTGGCTTTTGAAAATCTCATAGGCCTGAAAATTTCAGAAACGCCATTCACTTTTGCTTAACTGATCCCGCGTAAACGCAGAAATGTCATATGAAATAAGCTCTTTTATATGATGTTTTTGTAATCTCAGAGCCTCCATAGCCTCTGAAAATGTTAGAGTACGCCATTCGCATTGCCGTTTCTGAACATCACATCAAATGGCTTATTTTAAAAAACTTAATTTTTTTGCGTTCCGTGGGTTCGAATAAATCAAAGTGAATGTCGTTTTCTGTGAGATTTTAGGATTTATGAGATTTTCAAACCGACATTTAATATGACGTTTTTTTTGGGAGGGGCAGATCTAGCTGAAAGTTTTGAGGGGCCATTAATAGTTGAAAGTTCACTTAATAACCATTTGGGGAAAAATACGCGGTGAAAATAATTGGGAGGCTGAGTTGCAGACAGGGACGAAGCCGGAGGGAGGGGGGGGGGGGGGGGGGGGGGACCATGGCCCCCCACATGGTGAATTATGGATTTGGCCCCCAAATTGGCTAAATTTTACCTATATGCCCCCTCTAAGTTATGAAGTGTACAATCCCCCCCCCCCCCCCCCCCCCCCCCCCCCCCCCCCCCCTATCCAGTGTTTCTGGCTCCGTCCCTGGTTGCAGAGGTACTCCCTCCGTTCAATAATGTAAAAATTTCTATCCTTTCTGACTTTGTCCTGATTCGTTTCTAAATGAGTAAATCAATACAATAAAACATGTCTACATACGTATGAATCAGGATAAAGTCAGAAATGTTAGAAAGTTTTACATTTTGGAATACAGTGAAGTGTTCTTTTGTTTTTTCCTCCTCCGCGTCACACATATGCGCACTGGCGAGCAGTTCAAGAGCATGTATTTTCTTTTTTTACCAAGGTTCATGACACCTAAAACAACTTCGGCTTACGAACTCTAAGTATGGTCGGTGAGACCACATGCAGCTGCTAACGTACGTGTGCCAGCCCCTCTCCTCTGCAGCTACAAAAAAAAGTTATCTATACGAGAACGAAAAATGATTCGTGAATGCTCATCACTGAGAAGCTTTGTGAAGTTTTTATTTAGGTGCAAGTATATGACCATAGTCCAAAACATCCGTCTTTTGCCCAAAACGTATGTGATCATATATTTTACAACAATGATGCACTATGTTTCCCTGAATCAGCCTTTTGAGGTAATAAAAGAACAAGATATTTTTTCCTCTTCCTTGAATCAGCCTTTTGAGGTAATAAAAGAACAAGATCTTTTTAGGGATTCGGTACATCCCCCCTCCCCAAACTGAAAAGGGCAATTAGGTCCAATTAATTAATTATCTGCTTGGTCTTTTTAGGGATAATTATCTGATTGATTTTATTAAATAGGTACACCGAGATCTAGATCTAATCTTGTATACCCACGTACATATACGATGCAACCGCGTAGGTACCTCCAGCTATGGAAGCAGATGGATGGAGAGCTTGCATGCGCAGCAGGCGACAGAGGCACCATGACGACGAGTACACGGGGGTGGGGCAACCACGAGCAGTGGGCCATGAGAACAACGCTACGCAGACCATACGATTCATACAAATACGTTTGTACAAAGTGTATAATACGTAGTTAACAAATGGGCCATAATTATTCGTTAATAATGACTTAATATTTTGTTAATACCCATCATGCCCTTTGTTATGAAGGGTGTTCCTCCGTAGTTCTTGCAAAGCCACCTAATCAAGCCCCACCTCATTTGTAGTTATAACATGTTCAGCTGAAAGCAAACGGTGCGATCTCAACCGTTTTTGTGTTTGAGTTTGGAGTTTGAGTTTGGAGGGGGATGTACCGAAGCAGAAGTCTTTTTTAAAAGAGGATTGCCCCTCTAATTTCTGTTACTAGAAACCAACTTACGGAGAGGGTCAGCAGAGTAGAGCCTTGTCCAACATAATAGGTAACTAAAAACAAAAACATCAGCTCCCCACATTGGTTTAGCTATGCACAAGCGAGCGGTGCCCCCCCCCCCCCCCACCCCCAACCAGTCTGTTTGACAATGAAAACAAATATTGTTTCTTGTTGTCCAAATTGATCAAAACACATTGTGAAAGTTCTCACGGTGCAATAACACTATTCTACTCACCTCTAAGGCCTATGTGGAGATATTTCTTCCACCGCTCAGCTTGTCTTGGATGTGGTTTGTGATGCCACATTATTTTTCGTTTATGTTTACAAAATTTATTTATTTATGTTTCCCCTCTTTTGTCTCTTTTCTGAGGCAATCGAGCAAACAAAAAATGGCTCACCGACATGCCACTCGAGGAGTTTTTTCATGTCATAGTGGTTACTCACTTCTTGAGATAGAGGGCTCGTCAAATCTTCGAGGTTTTTTCAATTTCTTTATTTTAAAATAATACCGCAGTTGTTCATCAAAATGCATGATAAAACACTTCGACGCGAACAACAAAGATAGAGACGACGACTTTGCGAGAAAATCATGTTGTTGTTTCCCTTCGTCCTAGTTCAATGGACACAATGCGAAAATCATGCAGTCCCGAAACACTCCACCTCTTAGGCGCATTACATTTAATTCACTCTCAATTAGTAGCTGGTTATCTCTCCACACCAGCGGCGGACGCAGGAAAAAATTGGAGGGTGGGCACACTCCAAAAAAAAGTTGGCAAATGACAATATAAACAACAAATTAATTCATGACAATGTAGATTAATACATATTTCTCAAAGTTGTGTGATTCCAATTCAAAATAGTTCGAACACATACATAAAGTATTACATGATAAAAGATAGCATAAATAGAAGATTACATCACTTTGATTTTTTTGTAACTCTACGTTCTCGCATTGCCATGAAAGTTTCAACAATCACATCTTCACTTACTTTCAAGAACATTTCTCGCTCAACAAATGTCACTAAGCAATGGTTCAAGAGCTTATCACCCATGCTATTTCTCATCTTATTCTTCACAAAACTCATGGAAGAAAATACTCTTTCAACAAACGCCGTTGCCACCGGTAAGATCAATATCAATTTGAGAAGTAAGTAGACCAAATCATAGACAAGATGCTTTTTGGTTTCAACAAGCATAGTAGAGAGCTCACCAAGATGATTCACACATTTGAACCTATCATCTTTTCTCATATCATCAATAAAGGTTTCAAGTTGGAACTCAAGTCTTATCAACTCCACACTTGATATGTCATTGGGATAGAATTGGGCAAGCCGCATTACCTTTTGTGCATCATAAGAAGCAAATGAATTTGATGGATTCATAGCCGACATGCAAATAAGCAACTCCATATTAACCTCATCAAACCGATTGTCAAGCTCTTGAATAATTTGATCAAGGACACCAAGAAATACTTCTCTTCTATAACGATCATCATTTGTTTGTTTTTCATAATACCGATGTGATCTTCCATGAGCCACATATTGATCATCCGGTGATGGAACTTCAATGCCATGTTTGTTACAAAACAATGTCACCTTTGCAAGAAATCCTTCCCATCCATGAGACCTCATACGACGAAGTTTATTCTTTGCCAACGCAACAAGAGCCATTGCATTAACAATATCTTGATCTTTCTTTTGCAAAGCTTGAGACAAATCATTTGTGTACCCAAGAATAACAAGCATCAAGTTAAGATTGAAAACAAAGTCAAATGATTCAAAGGCTTGAGCCTCGGGGGAGCCCAGAACTTCGTCCGGCGACCGGCGGCGGGGGCGCTAGGCGGCGGGCGAGGGATCGAGGTCGAGGGGTGGCGGCCGGCGGCAGAAGCTGCAGATCGAGGAGAGGGTGCCGTCCGGCGGCGCCGCGGCGGGGGAGCCAACAGGTCGTCCTCGCGGGCTCGTGCTGGCTACAGATCGAGCAGAGCAGCAGGTCGTCCTCGCGGGCTCGTGGTTGGCTTCTCGTCGAAGCGTCCTGGGCTCCTGGCCACTCAATCTCTCCTCTCGTACCGTCGTACGCGTGCAAATATTGGGGGGGGGGGGGGGGGGGGGGTCCAAAAAATTTCCGAAATTCTGGGTGGGCCACGGCCCACCCAGCCCACCCGCTGCATCCGCCAATGCTCCACACTAATGCATGTAAGATTTTCAGCCCTAATCTGGTAGCATCTTGTGAGCAAAGATTTTCCAAGTGAGCCATTTTAACTGGGAAGGAGGGAGTGCGTATCTTTTCTGGCGGGCTATAAGGTGAGACCGTTGGTAAAAGAAAACGGAGAAGCTCACACGAATCCGTGTGTACCCTGTCTATCCCTGGCATGCCAGTTGCACCAATTGGTTAGTGCACCCGCCTTGAGAAAGCGTAGCACTGAAATAAGAGCTTCGAAAGTGCAAAACACGAATGCTAAAGAATCGTAACAAAAGGGCAGACAGGCCAGTGTGGATAAGACCAGACTACTCACTCATCACATGACTCACCGCGAGAGAGAGCGTGTGAGGGAGTGTCGCTTTAATTAGCGCTCGTCACCCCACCATCGCCTCCCAGCATAACAAGTGTCCCTCCCTCATCTTCTTCCTCCCCCACTCCCCGCACAAGCAGCTCCTCCGGAAGCCAAGCTCGGTCCCGAGGCCACGCAGGTAAACCGGCCTCCTTCTTCTCCCCCCTTTGCGTGGATCGGTAAATACTAGCTACCTAGTTCGTCCTCGCGTCGCTCACTCACTGATCTAGAGACGCGACGCTGCTGGTTAGTATTATTGGTTTTGAAAGAAACACGACGCTGCTGATGCGCGTCTACAGTACCTGACACCATCCCGAAGTGAGCAAAAGGGTTGGACGGTTGTACTTCCGGTGTTGTTTCTCTTGGTTGTTACGCGATCTGTTGTTCTCCTCTCATTTCCGGTAGTGGGCTGCCTGTGCACTTTAGATTTAGCAGAAGCCAGTTCAAAAGAGACGAGGAATTTGTTACTCGTCGGGTAGGATTTTTCTTTTTTGGATGAACATGGTTGCCTCATTTCTTCTGTATGTGCTTGATCTGTTCCTTGTGTGCTTTCTTAGTTTTTTTTTCAGTACCGATTAGCAAGTGTTTGCTACTGCCTACTGGATTGTTCCTGCGTATCAATCAGCTTCATTCTGACGGTGTCTGATCCAGATCGGTGAAGACTCGCTCCGGATGATTGAAACCTACAATTTGTGTGGTTGCAGAAGTAAAAATAGTACTCCCTCCGTTCATAAAAGGATGTCTCAACTTTATCTAAATTTGGATGTATCTACACACTAAAGTGTGTCTACATACATACAAATCTAGAAAAGATTGAGACATCCTTTTGTAAACGGAGGGAGTAGCTGCTATCTGGTTCTTAATATTCCTTCGAGGCAGGCGTGACGCACCTTGGTATAGTGATTCGTTGATGCGTTTGGTTCTTGTAGCGGAAGCGAGTTGATAACGCCGAATCGAATACCATGGACACGACGAGTGCATAGAGTTTAGTGCTCTCAGTTCTGGGCGAAGGCGTCAGTCAGTTGGATTCTCAGTTTGTTGGTGATTCCTTGTTTGTTCTGATTGTGACATGAAAATAAATGTTCCTGGTTTGCGAGCTCTGAATATGGCCTTCTAGAGATGTCTAAAGATGTGATGTTAACACGTCATATCAAGTAGCGAAGGGTGGACATATTGGTAGTGGGTTTCTCTGAAAAATACTACGCCAAAACGAAACTGATTAATAGGTAGGACATGCCATCTGACTGTGTTGACGTGCATAAATATTCAGTTCTTAACAGATGATTCGGCCAATAAAATAACTGGAGATTAATTCAACGAATTTTCTGTGCATAAATTGCTTTTCTCCAGTAGCACTACTACTTATCTCTGTACTGGCTAGAGTACAGAATGGTAGACATCCTTTTCACTGCATCAGCCCAATGGAGACTAGTTCTTCTTCGATGAGGTGTTCCCTGTGGGATTGAGATAGGGTTGTTTGTTTATGCGGAATGGTGAGACAGCTGCATTATTGATCAAATGCTTCAGCTTATCCATTTTTTCACATCCTTCCTTGTTTATTTACTCTTGTGTTGGTCAACTGCACACAATTGAGGCCAGGTTTAAGCTCGTTTGAATTGTATCAGCTTGATGCTACCTACCAAGTTTAATAAAGTGCCCTTTATAAAAAAAACAGCACACAATCGTTATCATGTGGTTATGAGCTAATGTATTTGCTTTGTCTGACAGCATCCTTAGTTTTAGCCAAGCCCACCTCTTGAATTCATGTACTTGATCATTCCTCCTTTTACTGGGCTCTGATTTTACTCTGTATTGTGGTTATGGCTCTAGTTCCCTGAAGACAAAATGTGATGCAAATTAATTTGTGAACGTCTCTTTCTTACTTCTGCTTACTCATGACGGATGTTAGCCAAAACTTACTTTTAGCCTGGGTGTGGTGCTAGTGTTACCTCCGTGTTATTTCTGCTACTTCCAACATTTCAGCTACATGCCATGAGCATAGCCCATATTTTCCCACATCTAATTTACCTCTTTTTTCACATTCTCTCCAGTTACTATTTTCCAACAATGTGTCTCACCTGTTATAAGAGTTGATCTGCTTGAAAGAACCAATTTATGATATTATTTACTAGTCATTTTTTGGGGTTTAGTTTTTATGCTCTATGGAGAATCTGGGTTGATCTGTATTAATCAAATATTGAACTTTTGAACTATCTGGAACATATCCATTCTAACTAATAGGTACTTCTGATATAGAAGAAGGTCACAAGTCAGTTATTTCCTTAGTTAAAATGAAGTAATTGACTTTTTCATGTATGATCTGACACAGAAGAAAATGCAACGCGCAATTCAAGCTATCGGGTCACATGGCAGTGTGCTCAAATCTGCTGTTCTGAAACACATCAGTATTGCGAAGCCTGGTATGCTTCCGGCTGTGTTTCCGCGCTTCATGTCAGTGTCATCTGCTCAAATAGATGATAGTGGATTTGAGAGCGGTACTATTGCGGATATTCTGAAGTCCAAAGGGAAGAGTGCTGATGGATCGTGGCTCTGGTGCACCACAGAAGATACTGTCTATGATGCTGTCAAATCGGTATGGTTTCCTGCTAGTCATATTACTCGTTGTGTAGGCATTTTTATGCTTCTAGTACCCGCACAAAAAAATTATGCTTCTAGTGACGAAAGAGTTTCAACAGATGACACAACACAATGTGGGAGCTTTGGTGGTTGTTAAACCTGGACAAGATAAATCAATTGCTGGCATCGTCACTGAGAGAGGTAAACCTGCTATCCAAACTCAGTGTGATGGAAAAAGACATAATCATGTGCTAAAAGAATTAAAAGATAAATACTATCCCTAACTTCTATTTTTACGTGCTGTGTGACATGCATTTTTCTTGGGTTATTCCCTTTTCTTCTTTTGAAAAAAATGTCTGAACATATTGAACTATAATGAGAAAATGAACAACATATTGGGAAAAGAAGGGCTGTGAGTAGAAGCTGTACAGTAAAGGCGCATCTGCTTGATAAAAATAATAAAAATTGTTCCTTACATGCATTGTAATTCTTGGCACTCAAGAGCCTCAAGATTGATGAACGAATCTAATATTTATGTACTTTTTTTTTGCGAAAAGGCCAACCAATCTATTGATCATCAACATCGGTACAAAGAATCCCAAAAGTAACAAAAATTACAAAAAGCTCTTCGGACCACCTAGCGACGACTACAAACACCGAAGCGAGCCGAAGGCGCGCCGCCGTCCTCACCCCTCCCTCACCGGAGCCGGGTAAAGCTTGTCATAGTAGAGCTTGTTGTAGTAGACAGACGGGAAGTCGTCGCGCTAAGGCCCTGACGGACCATCGCACCAGAGCAGTAACCATCGCCAATGATGACGACCATAGATCGGAAGAGCCAGACCTGGAACCACACGGACGAACACGAAAACGGACTGGATCCCAGGAGATCCGCAAGACACAAACCTCCATGCGCCCTCCGCTGACGCTAGACGCACCACCAGAGTGAGGGTAGGGCGGAGAGGACCTTATTCTGACTTCAAGATGTAGCCGTCGCCTCTACCATATCAAAGAAGAAGACACTGAAAAATTTAAACACAGGACGGAAACCTTCCCTCTCGCCGTGATCCGCCACGCCTCCAAAGGCCCTAAGGCCACGGAGGCGGAGTAGACCGGCGGCATCGCCGGCGAGAGGGAGGGAACCCTAGATGGGTTTTTTTACGATCGTGCGATAATTTTTATGTACTTAACACATCATGCATCATGAACCTGCAGATTGTGTAGCACATGTCCACTTCAAGTAAGTGGAAAATATACATGCAAGTATTTATGGTTGTATGAAATTGCAGTTGCCAAGGTTACTGCGAGTTCCCAAATTTTTTTTTTGTTAAGTTGATTTAGGGTAATGTCCAACAGTATAAAGGAGAGTTCAGGTAAAAGAGGAAGTGTTTGCTTTGAACAATTTATTATTGTGCCTTAAATGGTCCAACTCATCCTGGACCTCCAGCTAGATCAGAACCACTTGTTACTGTAACCTTAATGGTCGAATTCTGACCCGGGACCTCCAGCTACCATAATAAATCCATAACTTCTTCGAAGTCAGATGAACCCTTGAGGTTTGCCAACTTCAGGCCCACGACTACGATACTCACAAAGTCACAGAGATTTTGATCATTTACCTATTATATTATTATCTCATCGAGCCATCGTCCTAATGCATAATATCCATGAATAGTATCTGATATCTGCCAGCATCAGTACCTACTTTGTTAAGATATATGCAGATGTTCCTGAGAAGAGAACCAATACGTATGATCAAAGAACAGGACAGCAAACATGACCAGCTTGTAAGCAAGATTGACCTATGTGACTAACACTGATTCTGATACTTGCCTTTTCAGATTATCTCCGGAAAATCATTGTGCAGGGTCGATCCTCCAAGTCGACGAAAGTTGGAGATATCATGACTGAAGAGGTACCCGCCCATACCATGAATATAACTGGTTGTAAGCATGTACAGATGTACTCCGTTGACAAATCACTATCTGACGCCGAACTGCATTGACATGTCATCATTTTGACAGAACAAACTGATCACGGTGAAGCCTGACACTAGAGTGCTGCAAGCAATGCAGCTGATGACAGGTAACCAGCCAGCCTAACGAGTTCCTTTGAGATGTGTGTAAAGCACTGAACTTAACCATTGCACACCTTGCCGATCACGCTACTTGTAGAAAAGCGCATCAGGCACATCCCGGTGATCGACGGCACGGGGATGGTGGGGATGGTCTCCATCGGCGACATTGTGCGCGCGGTGGTCAGCGAGCACAAGGAGGAGCTGAACCGGCTCAACGCCTTCATCCAGGGTGGGTACTAGGATCATGTCCTGGCCCGCATTCGCTGGTCGCGTCCCTTTGAACTCTTAATAATGATCAGGGTGATGATGACGAAATGTAGGCTGTGTTTTTCTGAGGACAATGGCCGTGTAAAACTTGAAATGTTTGCGCTTGTTAACTTGTGCGTGTGTATGGTCATGATACTGGAGCGCTTGGTTCCAGAGCGAACAGACCGTCTCGTTCTAGCAGTAAAGAGACACCGAATAAAGCGCCAGAATGTATCCATGATTGTGAATAAAGCGTCGAATGTAGCAAATAAACTCATGTCCAACATACACAACCGCTTTTCACAGTTTGCAGGTGCAATGCCGTAGTGCTCCATCTGGGTTTTATGTACAAACAAATAGTTACTGCCAACAGTGCTACAAAACTTGAACATTCAGCCATATTAGCCTTCCCGAAAGTTGAACAAAAATTGCATTTAGGGCTTTCTATTTCAGGCTTCGGAACTTCTTTTCCCTCTGCGCCGCCAGGGTAGAAAAAAGCGATCTACTCTCGCTCCAGCCTTCCGACGCCGGCCTCCGGTGGCTCCCCTCCTCTGACGACCTTCTGGGGTTTGTTTCTCTTGGTTCCTACGCGATCTGTTGTTTTCCTATCATTTCTCCTGGCCGGCGACCTGTACACGTTAGATTTTCAGCACAAGAACCGTTCGAAAGAGGCGACAAATTTGCTATCGGCGAGTAAGGAATTGAACGCAGTTGCTTGATTTCTTCCTGCATGTTAGCTCTTGATCTGTTCCCTTGTGTGTTTTTTCCTGTTTTTGTCTGCTCCCGATTAGCAAGTGTTTCATAGTGGGCTGCTCCTGGGTATGAATCACAACTTCATGTTGACGGTGAACTGATCCTGATCGGTGAAGATAGAAGCTAGTATCTGGTTCTTCTCAGATTCCTTCGAGGCAAGCGTCTCGCACCTTGGTTAGTGATTCGTTTATTCGTTTGGTTCTTGTAGCGGAAGCGAGTCGATAACGCCGAATCAAGTATCATGGACACGACGAGTGCATAGAGTTTAGTGCTCTCAGTTCTGGGTGAAGGCGTCAGTCAGTTGGATTCTCCGTTTGTTGGTGATTCCTTGTTTGTTCTGATTGTGACATGAAAATAAATTTTCCTGGTTTGCGAGCTCTGAATATGGCCTTCCAGAGATGTCTAAAGATGTTATGTTAATACGTCACATCAAGTAGCGTAGGGTGGACATATTGGTGTGGGTTTCTCTGAAAAATACCACGTCAAAACGAAACTTATGAATAGGTAGGACATGCCATGTGACTATGTCGACGTTGCATAAATATTCGGCCAATAAAATAACTGGAGACTAATTCAGCGAATCTTCTGTGCATAAATTGCTTTTCAACAGTACTAGTACTACTACTTATCTCTCTACTGGCTAGAGTACAGAATGGTAGACATTTTTTTTTTTTTGAGGAAAGGATCCGACGCATATATTAAATTAGCTCAAACACTTTACAAAAAGGTCCAAAAGAAACCAGAAATTACAAAAGGACCCCGAAAAGTGCAGAAACCACCCCAAGCTACCAGAAGGAAACACAATCGGATCCACCACCGCCGCACCCCAAGCTCCTAGAAGACGCCGGAGCCGCCGTACCACGAGCCGCCGGGAAGAAGGCGCCACCACCAGATGTAGAAGACCGCAGGATCCATCCGCCGCACAGCGACGAAATCTAGACTCCATGAACGAGCACGGCCAGAGCACCATCTTCCCGCCTCCACCCAACAACCAGCCGCCTCCGCGACGCCCAGGACCACCACCAGCATCACCTAGCTCCACACAGCCGCTCCCCTCGCCACCACGGCCGGCCGGAGCAGAACCATCGGAGAAGAAGACCACCTGCAACACCACCACCAAAAACGGGACGCCCCCAACCACCTCCTTCTCCCCTCACCATCATGGTCGGCCGGAGAAGCGAAACTGGAAAAGAAGACCCGACGCAGAACCTTCACAACCTCCCCGGCACCACGGCCAGAACGGGGAACGGAGGGGAAGGACCACACCCCACTCGCCGACGCCATCACCGCCGTCTCGATGCCGTCGAGGAACACACGCCTAGAAACCTAACTACTACCTATCTACACGCACGAGCAAGTACCAGAGCTCCCCCCACCTCACGGTGCCGAAACGGCGACCGGAGGCAGAGGGGAGCGGCGGACTCGCCGGCGAGAAGCTGGAAGCTACGAGTCGCCTTCTCTCCGCCTCTCTCTACTGTAGCCGAGAGGATAATAAGAGAGCCGGTAGGGGTCCGGTAGACATCCTTTTCACTGCATCAGCCCAATGAAAACTAGTTCTCCTTTGATGTGGTGTTCCCTGTGGGATTGAGATAGGGTTGTTTGTTTATGCGGAATGGTGAGACAGCTGCATTATTGATCAAATGCTTCAGCTTATCCATTTTTTTCACATACTTCCTTGTTTATTTACTCTTGTGTTGGTCAACAGCACACAATTGAGGCCAGGTTTAAGCTCGTTTGAATTGTATCAGCTTGATGCTACCTACTAAGTTTAATAAAGTGCCCTTTATCCAAAAAAAAAAAGCAGCACACAATCGTTCTCAAGTGGTTATGAGCGAATTTGTTTGCTTTGTCTGACAGAATCCTTAGTTTTAGCCAAGCCCACCTCTTGAAATCATGTACTTGATCATTCCTCCTTTTATTGGGCTTTTATTTTACCCTGTACTGTTGTTATCGCTCTAGTTCCCTGAAGAAAAAATGTGTGATGCAAATTAATTTGTGAACATCTTTCTTACTGCTGCTTACCCATGACGGATGTTAGCCAGTACTTACTTTTAGCCTGGGTCTCGTCACTCGTGCTAGTGTTACCTCCGTGTTATTTCTGCTACTTCCAACATTTCAGCTACATGCCATGAGCATAGCCCGTATTTTCCCACATCTAATTTACCTTTTTTTTCACATTCTAGCCAGTTACTATTCTCCAACAATGTGTGTCACCTGTTGTAAGAGTTGATCTGCTCGAAAGAACAAATTTATGATATTATTTACTAGTCATTTTTTGGGTTTAGTTTTTATGGTCTATGGAAAATATGGGTTGATCAGTATTATTCAAATTTTGAATTAAACTATCTGGAACATCTCCATTCTAACTAATAGGTACTTCTGATATAGAAGAAGGTAACAAGTCAGTTATTTCCTTAGTTAAAATGAAGTAATTGATTTTTTTCATGTATGATCTGACACAGAAGAAAATGCAACGCGCAATTCAATCTATCGGGTCACATGGCAGTGTGCTCAAATCTGCTGTTCTAAAACACATCAGTATTGTGAAGCCTGGTATGCTTCCGGCTGTGTTTCCGCGCTTCATGTCAGTATCATCTGCTCAAATAGATGAGAGTGGATTTGAGAGCGGTACTATTGCGGATATTCTGAAGTCTAAAGGGAAGTGTGCTGATGGATCGTGGGTCTGGTGCACCACAGAAGATACTGTCTATGATGCTGTCACATCGGTATGGTTTCCTGCTGGTCATATTACTCGTTGTGTAGGCATTTTTATGCTTCTAGTACCGCTTCTAGTGACGAAAGAGTTTCAACAGATGACACAACACAATGTGGGAGCTTTGGTGGTTGTTAAACCTGGACAAGATAAATCAATTGCTGGCATTGTCACTGAGAGAGGTAAACCTCCTATCCAAACTCAGTGTGATGGAAAAAGACATAATCATGTGCTAAAAGAATTAAAAGATAAATACTATCGCCAACTTCTATTTTTACGTGCTGTGTGACATGCATTTTTATTGGGTTATGCCCTTTTCTTCTTTTGAAAAAAATGTCTGAACATATTGAACTATAAAGAGAAATTGAGCAACCTATTGGGAAAAGAAGGGCTGTGAGTAAAAGCTGTACAGTAAAGGCGCAACTGCTTGATAAAAATAACAACACTTGTTCCTTACATGCATTTTTATTCTTGGCACTCAAGAGCTTCAGGACTGATGAATGAATCTAATATTTATGTACTTAACAGATCATGCATCATGTACCTGCAGATTGTGTAGCACATGTCCACTTCAATTAATTGGAACATATACATGCAAGTATTTACGGTTGTATTCGTATGCTGAAATCGCAGTCGCCAAGGTTACTGCGAGTTCCCAATATTTTTTTTCTAAGTTGATTTAGGTTAATGTCCAACAGTATAAAGGAGAGTTCAGGTAAAAGAGGAAGTGTTTTGCTTTGAACCATTGATTATTGCGCCTTAAATGGTCAAACTCTCATCCTGGACCTCCAGCTAGATGAGAACCACTTGTTATTGTAACCTTAATGGTCGAACTCTGACCTGGGACCTCCAGCTACCATAATCAATCCATAACTTCTTCTAAGTCAGATGAACCCTTGAGGTTTGCCAACTTCAGGCCCACCACTACGACACTCACAAAGTCACAGAGATCTTGATCATTTACCTATTATCTCATTGAGCCATCGTCCTAATGCATAATATCCATGAATAGTATCTGCCAACATCAGTACCTACTTTGTTAAGATATATGCAGATGTTCCTGAGAACAGAACCAATACGTATGATCAAAGAACAGGACAGCAAACATGACCAGCTTGTAAGCAAAGATTGACCTATGTGACTAACACTGATTCTGATACTTGCCTTTCAGATTATCTCCGGAAAATCATTGTGCAGGGTCGATCCTCCAAGTCGACGAAAGTTGGAGATATCATGACTGAAGAGGTACCCTGAATATAACTAGTTGTAAGCATGTACTCCATTGAAAATTCACTATCTGACGCCGAGCTTCATTGACAAAATCATCATTTTGACAGAACAAGCTGATCACGGTGAAACCTGACACTAGAGTGCTGCAAGCAATGCAGCTGATGACAGGTAACCAGACCAGCCTAACGAGTTCCTTTTGTCAGTGCAAACGACATGCGTGTGAAATGTGAAGCACTGAACTTAACCATGGCACACTCGCTACCTGCAGAAAAGCGCATCAGGTACATCCCGGTGATCGACGGCACGGGGATGGTGGGGATGGTCTCCCTCGGCGACATCGTCCGCGCGGTGGTCAGCGAGCACAAGTTGGAGCTCAACCGGCTCAACGCCTTCATCCAGGGCGAGTACTAGGATGATGTCCGGCCGGCGTTCGTTCGCCGAGCGTTCCCTTTGAACTCTAATAATGATCAGGGTGATGATGACTAAATGTGTAGGCCGTGTGTTTTCCGAGGACAATGGCCGTGTTAAACTTGAATGTTTCCGCTTGTTCACGTGTGTGTATGGTCATGACAGTGGAGCGCTTGGTTCCAGAGCGAACAGGACCGTCTCCGTATTAGCAATAAGCGACACCGAAAACCTAAAATGGAGTTCGGATTACATTGAGCCTGTTTAAAAAAAAATTGAAATTGACATTTTTAAGTTTGCATAATTTACGAAAAAAATCCCGGATGTAGATATTGTCAAGATCTACAATCCTACAAATTTTCAACACCAAACTCAGTTGTATTTTGGGCTGCACAGAAAAGACAAATGGGTGGATCTGAGTGGTGAGGAATACACAGTTTCAAAAATTTGAAATTTTCCCGGAATTTTTTCCTGATTTTTGGAAAACTTAAAAGTGTCGATTTCGAATTTTCAAAAAACGAGCTCCATGTATCTCGGGTTCCAAAAATCATCTCTCTAAGCGACACTGAACTAGGAAGCGCAGATACGGCAGGAAAGTCACGTATCGGGGGTGGATACGGGATACGTATCGGATATGTTGCGCTCGAAACGCGTCACACGAACACGTCCTCGTGTACCCGCGGTGGCGGGGGAGATACTCCGCAACTCGCTCCGCGGGAGGCCGGCTTCCAGCGCGATACGCAACACAGTAAGACGGCGCTTTTGACACCAGACGCCCCAGACCCTCGGGAAGCGGAAGCCGGCGACGATTGGTTGAACCTGGCCGGACTTGGCCGCTCCAAGGTTCGGTTTTCGATCCCTGGCAAAATCTAGGCGAAGTTGCCAGACAACGGAAGTATGAACAAGGGTTTTGAGGGGAAAAAGTAGGTTGTGTTGATAGGTTGTCGATTGTTTGCTTAATTTCAATCGGCCATCACCTCTCACATATATATGATATATATGAGGCGGCTGGACTTCCCGTACAAGTATTGGACTTCTATGAGGCTTACAATCACTAGCTGAATGCCCGTGCGTTGCCACGGGCGAGATAAATATATCGATTATCGTCTTGTTTCACAAATCTGATTAGCTTTCACCCCTCACCTCCTTTTTACCCTCAAAACGAAACATCTGAATAATTTCATATATAAATATTATTGAACGTATCGCCAACAGTTCAAACAAGTCAAATGATGCATTAAATTCCATTTAAGTAAAGTAGGTACAATAATATACATGCCTCTGTCATATACCGAGTCATAACTAAATTTGCTCTCAAATAGTAAGAGTACAAAATGTATGCATCTTCTCAAGCCTCATGAGCAAATAAGATATTGTAATTGTTAAAAAGCTACTCCCTCCGTCCAAAAATAACTGTTTTAGATTTGTTAAAAAGTGGATGCATCTAGACATGAAACATGTATAGATACATCCACTTTTGTACAAATTTGAGACACTCATTTTTGGACGGAGGGAGTAGAATTTTATCATCAAACACCGAAGACAACCAAGGAGCTGATGAGGATACTTTCAGTGTCTTGATCTGTACCTGTAGTGTGGCCACTCTTCAGATGCTATAGATCCCAAAATTTTCTTTGACATGCACATCTACCATCAATTACCTTGGAGAGAGAGAGAGGTTGAACTTCAACGTGAGCTCCTGCTCCTACTTTGGCTTCTGCTATAGTGTCGCTTTGTACACAGGGAATGACGGAACCATGATACTTAGCATATGATCCTTCGAACAGTAAGCATCTGGTATTCTGGTGTTCTCAACAAGTCGAAACCTAAACTAGCCTAGCCAGATTGCTTTGGTCTAAACACCGTCCCCGTGTCGCCGCCCCAGGCGACACCGGGGCGCTCCCGTCGATCTCCGTCCGTCCACCCCGCCCGGCCTCCTCCCGCCGCCGCTGCGCCGCGGTGGCGGCGGGTCCCCCGGTGCCCAAAGGTGTCGTGGGGGATGCTCTCGTCCCTCCTGGAGGCGCCGGTGGCTGCCTGGTCCGTCTGGGGCGACGGTTGGCGGCTGGCCGGCGCGGATCGCCGCGGCGGCGTCCCTGGGTCTCCGTGGCTCTGCTCCTCCCAGGGGCGTTGGTGGCAGGCGAGGAGTTGTGCTCCCAGATCCGTTTTGGGGGTTGTGGTGCCTTCCTGGAGGTGGTTCCGGCGGGGCGTGCTGAGGACAGCAGGAGACGGCGGCGCGGGCATGGTGCTCTGCGGCTTGACTTGCGGCTGTGGCTCCGCCCTTGGCAGTGGTTCGGTGGGCGGAGATGCAGAGGAGGCCGGGTCCGATCTGGGCCTTGGCGGGCCGGGCGGGCTGAGGCATTGGAGGTGCGGCGCTGGAGGACGTCGACGTTCTGCAGGAGGTTGGCGGAGGCTCCGGCGTGGAGGCAGGGGGTGGCCTCTCCTGTCGCCGTGCTCCGGCGCCCGGGTGCGAGGAAGCCGGGGCGGCGGCCCCGGACCGAAGGCTGCTGCTGCAGCGGTGTGGCATGGATGCCGCGGCTGTCATGGCCGGCGGGGAAGCTTGGTGGCCGGCGCCGTTCTCGCTGCCATTCTCGTTACTCTTCTCGCCTTGTGGTCGGATGGACCTCCTGGGTGAAAGCTCTGCACGACTTCGGTCGGTGCCGACGACAGCGGCGCCTTTGGCGTCGTTCCCTCTCTAATTTGCGTCGTTGTGGTGGTTCCATCCCGACCGACGTGGGCGGTCCTGTGGTATCCGGGTGAAAACCCAAGCTCCTCCGGAGCGGGCGGCAGCAACGGACACGTTGCGACCTTCTTGGAGGCGTCGTCTTGGAGACCCAGGCCATCACGGCGCGGTTGGTTCGCGGCAGCTGGCGGGTGAGTTTCGGTGGCTGGGGGGCGTGGATGCCGGGGCGGCGGCCCCGGACGGTGGTGGACGTCGAGGTAGCGGCCTCGAGCTCCCACGCCGCGATGGTTCTATGAGGCAGGGCCATTGCCCTGCGTGGGTTTGGGTGGCGATTTGGATGAAGACTGCGTGGGCAGAGGGTTCGTCGACCTGACTGGATCGCTTTCGGGTAATGCGAAGGTCGATCTGGTTGCTACTCCGGGGCGGCGACCCTGGTACAGGGTGGTTTTGGTGGCAACCTGGATGAAGACTGCATGGGTAGAGGGTTCATCGACCATGACTGGATAACTTTCGGGTAATGCGAAGGTCGATCTGGTTGTTACGCCGGGGCGGCGGCCCCGGAACGGGTTGTGTGTTTGTGGCGTTTGTCGACTTGAGTCGTGTGGGCGACGGGTGATGTCCCACAAGTATAGGGGATCGTGTGTAGCCTTTTCGATAAGTAAGAGTGTCGAACCCAACGAGGAGCTAAAGGTAGGATAAGTATTCTCTCAAGTTCTATCAACCACTGATACAACTCTACGCGCACTAAACGTTTGCATTATCTAGGAAATAAAACTACGGTAGCAATACGGGTATAAGAGATAGCTTTGCAAGATAATAAATACATGAAAGTAAATGTTAGTGCTGCAGCAATAAAGTACACTAAGTAACCATATACTAACAGTACCATGAGTGTGGAAAAGTGGTGGTAATTGTGGTGGCTTTGTCCAAGATTAATTAGTGAAGACATTTAGTTCATTGTCTTTGATGCAGTTTTCAATGTGGGAGAGGCTAAATATACATGCACTCCACTACTTGGGATTTACAAGTACTATATGATTGGATTGTTAGCAAACATCCGTAAATACTAACAATGCATTAAGGTTTCCCCAACCATAGCCTTAAGTTTATGGTCCTCTTACTCCCATACATGCAACTAACCGGTTTGAGCCCTCAGGTTTCTGTCACTCCGGCAGGACTACCCCCTTCCTTTGCACATACTACTAACCCTATGGTGTTGATCCATGCGCGCACAAGTATAATGGACACCAAAGGACAGTACCATATCAACATACAACTCTAATGAACCATAGACATTCAACAAAGCAATCAAAAGACAAATAAACTACATAAACATGACATAGATCATAGGATAAATATTATAGCATCAAACACCATGTTTACATAGGACGGTACAGAGGTTTGTGGGAGGATGAACCACTGAATACAAGGAGGAGTTGGTGATGGAGATGGCGGTGAAGACGGCGGAGAGGGCAGCGAGAGGCGCAGGGCGGCACCGGCGGTGGCGCAGGGGGCTCCTCCTGCGCCGCCGGTTCCATGGGGGAGCACCGCCCCTTAGCCCCCTTCCTTCATGGCTTCAAGGGAGCCCTCCCCCATGGAGATGGGATCCATGGGGGAGGCAAAAACGTGGCTTTGGTGGCTGGAAATTCGTGGGTGGAGGAGTCCTCCACGAGTTAGGTTTCCTCCCTTTATATATCTTCTCGGATTTCCGTCACCCCCTTTTAGGGTTCCACCAAAACGGGCCTCCAGGCCGCGTCCGAACTCCGATTGGGCTGATCTCGGGCTTAAAATCTTCGTATGGAAAATTGTGACAACTTTGTTTCGGGGAGACCTCCAATTGACGTCATCTTCGAGGGTCAAACTGGCAAACTTCGTAAAAAGTTCTCAGACAGATTTCAGGAAAGTCCCAATTCGACTCCAACAAGGTTTCCTCTTGTATTCTTGATAATTTCTACACATCAAAGAGTAAAACAAGAACATTGTGCACTTTTGCAACTATTAGTAGGTTAGTCCAAATAAATAATAAACTTAATATAAAAACAAGTGCTAAAAGCATAAAAATGGCATGAAACAATCAAAAATTATAGATACGTTTTGGACGTATCAACATCCCCAAGCTTAATTCCTGCTCGTCCTCGAGTAGGTAAATGATAACAAAATAATTTTTGATTGTAAATGCTATGATCAGGTCTTTAACAATTGCATGATGTATGGATAATAAAACTTAGCAATCATGTTTCCTAATGAAAAGTATCAACGAACTAAGAGCTTATAACATGAAATTTATAAACATCAACAAGATTGTAATGCTCATAATAGGATATGATAAGATGGTATCTCGCTTGCCCGTTTTTGTACAGCAAAACATAAATGCCCAGGCACCTCTGAAGTTCATGGGAAGACTAGAATCAAAGATATCAAAGATAAAAGCATCAAAGTTATATCACAGTTAACCATATTCTGGGACAAGCACATTACACTAAGAATGACAACTATGCTCTCGAGAAAGTGCTCAAAGAAAGGATGGTGACTCAACATGAAAGTAAAAGATTGGCCCTTCGCAGAGGGAAGCAGGATTATCATGTGCTAGAGCTTTTTATTTTTAAAACAGAAGCAAAATTGTTTTGGGAAGTGTTTGTTGTTGTCAACGAATGGTAGTGGGTACTCTAACCCCCTTGTCAACCAGACTTTCAAGAGCGGCTCCCATGAAGGACGTTATTTCTACCAGCAAGGTAGATCATCCCTCTTCTCTTTTGTTTACACATGTATTTTAGTTTCATTATGGGTGACACTCCCCCAACCTTTGCTTGCACAAGCCATGGCTAACCGAATCCTCGGGTGCCTTCCAACATTCACATACCATGGAGGAGTGTCTATTGCAAATTAAGTTGCTTACTGATAAATCAGGGCAAAACATGTGAAGAGAATTATTAATGAAAGTTGTAATTAATTGGGGCTGGGCACCCCGTTGCCAGCTCTTTTTGCAAATTATTGGATAAGCGGATGTATATGCCACTAGTCCATTGGTGAAAGTCTGTCAGAAGTAAATGACAAGATTGAAAGATAAAACACCACATACTTCCTCATGAGCTATAAAACATTGACACAAATTGAGAAGTACTTTGAAGGTTTTAAAGGTAGCACATGAAAATTTACTTGAATGGTTCGAAATGCCATGCATAGGTATTTATGGTGGACACTTTGGAATAACTTGGTTTTCATGGTTTTGGAAGCACGAGCAGCATTCCCGCTCAGTACAAGTGAAGGCTAGCAATAGACTGGGAAGCGACAATCAAGAGAGCAATAACCGTCATAATCATGCTTGCGACAAAAAAATTAATTGAGACATAAAAGTGATACAAGAACTCTGAGTCAAAATAAATCATCAAGGCTTAATTGACTTTTGTTTTTCAGTCATACGCATGCATGAGCATGTGCCAAGTCAATTCGAATGAATTATTCAGAGGAGGATACCACAATACCATACCATCTTATGAGCAGGACAATGCATGTTGATATCAAAATAACATAATATGCACTATTAGCTAGTTGAGACTAACCATAAGAAAACATAAACTACTAAACAGTATTATTCACACATCATTTTTAAGTTTCAACAAGTAATCCATTAACCAAGTAAACATTGAAAACAGAGGATAAATAAAATATGTGACGATCCACTTATTAATGTAACTGGTGTTTGATGCTAAGATAAATAGATAATAAAATACAGCCGCTTCAAGTTTAGTTAAGTTCCTATGTTGCTCAAAAAACAAAGTTTAAAGGTTTGCAAACCGTGGGGTTATTGATGAAGAGGGATGCGGGGACATCCCCAAGCTTATGACTTTGGCCGTTCTTCAATATTCCATAGTTTGGTGTTCCTTCATTCTCTGTGAAAAAACTTCAACACAAAAACTTTCCCATTCTTTTCTGCGGTTAGACATTAGTACAATAGATAATATTTCCAAGTGCTACTATTAAACCAAATAAAATTTTGTTTTTAAGTTACAGAAAGGTTGCTTAAATGGCCAACTTATAAATGAAAGGTAAGAACCATTAAAAATCAAATGAAAACGAAAAGAGGCCACTCTTGCAACAAAAGTCAGAATCTGTCCAGAAAAACAGCAGCTGGAAAACGCAATTTTTAGGTGCACTTAAACATGCCCGAAATTTTAGCCAATTTTTGTACATGCAGAGGATTAGGTGCTACAACATCAGTAATTTTTTCGTGATTTTTAGAGCTTCCAGTAAAATATGAAAAATCGCGCAATAAGCAGTAGATACCGAAAACAGAAAATCACTTTTTACATATGTATCAACTAAGCTAAATGGATAAAACTTGGTACTTTATTTTTGATAAACTAAGAAACCAGAGGCTAAGCAAGACCTAAACATGCTAGCTACAGCAAGGAAAACTCTAAATAAAAATCAAAAGTAAAACCCAAATAAAATTAAAATAAAGAACCAAACAAAGAAGCAAAACAAAAGAAAATATTTTTGTTGTTTTGAATTTATAAGTGAAAGTAAAGAAGCAATAGAAACCAAATAAGAGCCTAATAAAACTAAAGAAGGTAAAAAAGACATATAAAACAATTATAATACAAGTTAAGACAATACATATCATGTGGACGGGTAATATAGAGTATGAACGAGACAACCTCATGTTAGTTGATGAATAGGGGGATGACTCGGGCATCCCCAAGCTTAGATGATTGTATCTTCTTGAATATGTTCTTGGGATGCACCTACACATCCCCAAGCTTGAGCTCTTGCGTCTTCTTATTCATCTCATATCACCATATTGATTAGATCTTATAAGCTACATCCACATAAAACTTCACAAAACTCATTAGTAGGGTTAGTACTCATTAAATAAAATCCACTCATGTTCAAGCATTGACAAGTTTTATAATTTTTACTCAACATTAGCCACTGTATATACTAAGGTGTTCATGATTTCCGTTGTCCGTCGAAAAACTAATGAAACTAACAACACCAAGTACAATATTGAATAAACAAAGAAATCTGTCAAAACTGAACAGTCCGTAAAGATGGCATTCAACGAGATAGTTAAGTAGCTCAAATCGAAAAAATTTAGTCTAATGAAAGAAAGATAATAATCTCAGGTTTATGCACAAAAATTTTCAAGTCAAAATACTATTCTGAGATTTATCACGATTTTATTTACAGAGAAGCACAAAATCTGTCTAAACAGAACAGTCAGTAAAGATCGAATTTTTCGACCTATCTACGTACCTTAAATCAGAAAAAGTTAGTCTAATGAAAGAAAGCTAATAAGCATCACTTTGCACTCAAGAAATTTCAGATCAAGATCACGTTCTGGTGATTTTAAACATTTAATACGGTGGAGCACAGAAAATCTGTTTCTGGACAGCAAAGTAAAACTATCAACTTTCAATTAACTAAAGACTATAATTAGCATTTTATTTTTATGTACAGAGGTATATACACAATATTTACAATATTTACATGTTTTTAATGAAAAGCTTCCATGGAAAGATTTGTTTTGGTTTCATAGGCATGAACACAAGTGTTCAAGGTCGACCCCCATTTAACCATTACTCATCTTTCCAATCACTTTTCTTTTTGAAAACGTTTTTAGATAACAACTACACCTAATTTTTTTTGTAATTCGCATTCCTAACCATACTAAGATAGAACAACTTAGAACTGAAAATAAAAACTACTTAGAGATAAAGCAAACAAGTGCACACAAGAAATATTAACCTACGCTATGGCTCCCCGGCAACGGCGCCAGAAAAGGTCTTGATGTCCCACAAGTATAGGGGATCGTGTGTAGCCTTTTCGATAAGTAAGAGTGTCGAACCCAACGAGGAGCTAAAGGTAGGATAAGTATTCTCTCAAGTTCTATCAACCACTGATACAACTCTACGCGCACTAAACGTTTGCATTATCTAGGAAATAAAACTACGGTAGCAATACGGGTATGAGATAGCTTTGCAAGATAATAAATACATGAAAGTAAATGTTAGTGCTGCAGCAATAAAGTACACTAAGTAACCATATACTAACAGTACCATGAGTGTGGAAAAGTGGTGGTAATTGTGGTGGCTTTGTCCAAGATTAATTAGTGAAGACATTAGTTCATTGTCTTTGATGCAGTTTTCAATGTGGGAGAGGCTAAATATACATGCACTCCACTACTTGGGATTTACAAGTACTATATGATTGGATTGTTAGCAAACATCCGTAAATACTAACAATGCATTAAGGTTTCCCCAACCATAGCCTTAAGTTTATGGTCCTCTTACTCCCATACATGCAACTAACCGGTTTGAGCCCTCAGGTTTCTGTCACTCCGGCAGGACTACCCCCTTCCTTTGCACATACTACTAACCCTATGGTGTTGATCCATGCGCGCACAAGTATAATGGACACCAAAGGACAGTACCATATCAACATACAACTCTAATGAACCATAGACATTCAACAAAGCAATCGAAAGACAAATAAACTACATAAACATGACATAGATCATAGGATAAATATTATAGCATCAAACACCATGTTTACATAGGACGGTACAGAGGTTTGTGGGAGGATGAACCACTGAATACAAGGAGGAGTTGGTGATGGAGATGGCGGTGAAGACGGCGGAGAGGGCAGCGAGAGGCGCAGGGCGGCACCGGCGGTGGCGCAGGGGGCTCCTCCTGCGCCGCCGGTTCCATGGGGGAGCACCGCCCCTTAGCCCCCTTCCTTCATGGCTTCAAGGGAGCCCTCCCCCATGGAGATGGGATCCATGGGGGAGGCAAAAACGTGGCTTTGGTGGCTGGAAATTCGTGGGTGGAGGAGTCCTCCACGAGTTAGGTTTCCTCCCTTTATATATCTTCTCGGATTTCCGTCACCCCCTTTTAGGGTTCCACCAAAACGGGCCTCCAGGCCGCGTCCGAACTCCGATTGGGCTGATCTCGGGCTTAAAATCTTCGTATGGAAAATTGTGACAACTTTGTTTCGGGAGACCTCCAATTGACGTCATCTTCGAGGGTCAAACTGGCAAACTTCGTAAAAAGTTCTCAGACAGATTTCAGGAAAGTCCCAATTCGACTCCAACAAGGTTTCCTCTTGTATTCTTGATAATTTCTACACATCAAAGAGTAAAACAAGAACATTGTGCACTTTTGCAACTATTAGTAGGTTAGTCCAAATAAATAATAAACTTAATATAAAAACAAGTGCTAAAAGCATAAAAATGGCATGAAACAATCAAAAATTATAGATACGTTTTGGACGTATCAACATCCCCAAGCTTAATTCCTGCTCGTCCTCGAGTAGGTAAATGATAACAAAATAATTTTTGATTGTAAATGCTATGATCAGGTCTTTAACAATTGCATGATGTATGGATAATAAAACTTAGCAATCATGTTTCCTAATGAAAAGTATCAACGAACTAAGAGCTTATAACATGAAATTTATAAACATCAACAAGATTGTAATGCTCATAATAGGATATGATAAGATGGTATCTCGCTTGCCCGTTTTGTACAGCAAAACATAAATGCCCAGGCACCTCTGAAGTTCATGGGAAGACTAGAATCAAAGATATCAAAGATAAAAGCATCAAAGTTATATCACAGTTAACCATATTCTGGGACAAGCACATTACACTAAGAATGACAACTATGCTCTCGAGAAAGTGCTCAAAGAAAGGATGGTGACTCAACATGAAAGTAAAAGATTGGCCCTTCGCAGAGGGAAGCAGGATTATCATGTGCTAGAGCTTTTTATTTTTAAAACAGAAGCAAAATTGTTTTGGGAAGTGTTTGTTGTTGTCAACGAATGGTAGTGGGTACTCTAACCCCCTTGTCAACCAGACTTTCAAGAGCGGCTCCCATGAAGGACGTTATTTCTACCAGCAAGGTAGATCATCCCTCTTCTCTTTTGTTTACACATGTATTTTAGTTTCATTATGGGTGACACTCCCCCAACCTTTGCTTGCACAAGCCATGGCTAACCGAATCCTCGGGTGCCTTCCAACATTCACATACCATGGAGGAGTGTCTATTGCAAATTAAGTTGCTTACTGATAAATCAGGGCAAAACATGTGAAGAGAATTATTAATGAAAGTTGTAATTAATTGGGGCTGGGCACCCCGTTGCCAGCTCTTTTTGCAAATTATTGGATAAGCGGATGTATATGCCACTAGTCCATTGGTGAAAGTCTGTCAGAAGTAAATGACAAGATTGAAAGATAAAACACCACATACTTCCTCATGAGCTATAAAACATTGACACAAATTGAGAAGTACTTTGAAGGTTTTAAAGGTAGCACATGAAAATTTACTTGAATGGTTCGAAATGCCATGCATAGGTATTTATGGTGGACACTTTGGAATAACTTGGTTTTCATGGTTTTGGAAGCACGAGCAGCATTCCCGCTCAGTACAAGTGAAGGCTAGCAATAGACTGGGAAGCGACAATCAAGAGAGCAATAACCGTCATAATCATGCTTGCGACAAAACGAAATTAATTGAGACATAAAAGTGATACAAGAACTCTGAGTCAAAATAAATCATCAAGGCTTAATTGACTTTTGTTTTTCAGTCATACGCATGCATGAGCATGTGCCAAGTCAATTCGAATGAATTATTCAGAGGAGGATACCACAATACCATACCATCTTATGAACAGGACAATGCATGTTGATATCAAAATAACATAATATGCACTATTAGCTAGTTGAGACTAACCATAAGAAAACATAAACTACTAAACAGTATTATTCACACATCATTTTTAAGTTTCAACAAGTAATCCATTAACCAAATAAACATTGAAAACAGAGGATAAATAAAATATGTGACGATCCACTTATTAATGTAACTGGTGTTTGATGCTAAGATAAATAGATAATAAAATACAGCCGCTTCAAGTTTAGTTAAGTTCCTATGTTGCTCAAAAAACAAAGTTTAAAGGTTTGCAAACCGTGGGGTTATTGATGAAGAGGGATGCGGGGACATCCCCAAGCTTATGACTTTGGCCGTTCTTCAATATTCCATAGTTTGGTGTTCCTTCATTCTCTGTGAAAAAACTTCAACACAAAAACTTTCCCATTCTTTTCTGCGGTTAGACATTAGTACAATAGATAATATTTCCCAAGTGCTACTATTAAACCAAATAAAATTTTGTTTTTAAGTTACAGAAAGGTTGCTTAAATGGCCAACTTATAAATGAAAGGTAAGAACCATTAAAAATCAAATGAAAACGAAAAGAGGCCACTCTTGCAACAAAAGTCAGAATCTGTCCAGAAAAACAGCAGCTGGAAAACGCAATTTTTAGGTGCACTTAAACATGCCCGAAATTTTAGCCAATTTTTGTACATGCAGAGGATTAGGTGCTACAACATCAGTAATTTTTTCGTGATTTTTAGAGCTTCCAGTAAAATATGAAAAATCGCGCAATAAGCAGTAGATACCGAAAACAGAAAATCACTTTTTACATATGTATCAACTAAGCTAAATGGATAAAACTTGGTACTTTATTTTTGATAAACTAAGAAACCAGAGGCTAAGCAAGACCTAAACATGCTAGCTACAGCAAGGAAAACTCTAAATAAAAATCAAAAGTAAAACCCAAATAAAATAAAATAAAGAACCAAACAAAGAAGCAAAACAAAAGAAAATATTTTTGTTGTTTTGAATTTATAAGTGAAAGTAAAGAAGCAATAGAAACCAAATAAGAGCCTAATAAAACTAAAGAAGGTAAAAAAGACATATAAAACAATTATAATACAAGTTAAGACAATACATATCATGTGGACGGGTAATATAGAGTATGAACGAGACAACCTCATGTTAGTTGATGAATAGGGGGATGACTCGGGCATCCCCAAGCTTAGATGATTGTATCTTCTTGAATATGTTCTTGGGATGCACCTACACATCCCCAAGCTTGAGCTCTTGCGTCTTCTTATTCATCTCATATCACCATATTGATTAGATCTTATAAGCTACATCCACATAAAACTTCACAAAACTCATTAGTAGGGTTAGTACTCATTAAATAAAATCCACTCATGTTCAAGCATTGACAAGTTTTATAATTTTTACTCAACATTAGCCACTGTATATACTAAGGTGTTCATGATTTCCGTTGTCCGTCGAAAAACTAATGAAACTAACAACACCAAGTACAATATTGAATAAACAAAGAAATCTGTCAAAACTGAACAGTCCGTAAAGATGGCATTCAACGAGATAGTTAAGTAGCTCAAATCGAAAAAATTTAGTCTAATGAAAGAAAGATAATAATCTCAGGTTTATGCACAAAAATTTTCAAGTCAAAATACTATTCTGAGATTTATCACGATTTTATTTACAGAGAAGCACAAAATCTGTCTAAACAGAACAGTCAGTAAAGATCGAATTTTTCGACCTATCTACGTACCTTAAATCAGAAAAAGTTAGTCTAATGAAAGAAAGCTAATAAGCATCACTTTGCACTCAAGAAATTTCAGATCAAGATCACGTTCTGGTGATTTTAAACATTTAATACGGTGGAGCACAGAAAATCTGTTTCTGGACAGCAAAGTAAAACTATCAACTTTCAATTAACTAAAGACTATAATTAGCATTTTATTTTTATGTACAGAGGTATATACACAATATTTACAATATTTACATGTTTTTAATGAAAAGCTTCCATGGAAAGATTTGTTTTGGTTTCATAGGCATGAACACAAGTGTTCAAGGTCGACCCCCATTTAACCATTACTCATCTTTCCAATCACTTTTCTTTTTGAAAACGTTTTTAGATAAAACTACAACTAATTTTTTTTGTAATTCGCATTCTCTAACCATACTAAGATAGAACAACTTAGAACTGAAAGTAAAAACTACTTAGAGACAAAGCAAACAAGTGCACACAAGAAATATTCACCTACGCTATGGCTCCCCGGCAACGGCGCCAGAAAAGGTCTTGATGTCCCACAAGTATAGGGGATCGTGTGTAGCCTTTTCGATAAGTAAGAGTGTCGAACCCAACGAGGAGCTAAAGGTAGGATAAGTATTCTCTCAAGTTCTATCAACCACTGATACAACTCTACGCGCACTAAACGTTTGCATTATCTAGGAAATAAAACTACGGTAGCAATACGGGTATAGAGATAGCTTTGCAAGATAATAAATACATGAAAGTAAATGTTAGTGCTGCAGCAATAAAGTACACTAAGTAACCATATACTAACAGTACCATGAGTGTGGAAAAGTGGTGGTAATTGTGGTGGCTTTGTCCAAGATTAATTAGTGAAGACATTAGTTCATTGTCTTTGATGCAGTTTTCAATGTGGGAGAGGCTAAATATACATGCACTCCACTACTTGGGATTTACAAGTACTATATGATTGGATTGTTAGCAAACATCCGTAAATACTAACAATGCATTAAGGTTTCCCCAACCATAGCCTTAAGTTTATGGTCCTCTTACTCCCATACATGCAACTAACCGGTTTGAGCCCTCAGGTTTCTGTCACTCCGGCAGGACTACCCCCTTTCCTTTGCACATACTACTAACCCTATGGTGTTGATCCATGCGCGCACAAGTATAATGGACACCAAAGGACAGTACCATATCAACATACAACTCTAATGAACCATAGACATTCAACAAAGCAATCAAAAGACAAATAAACTACATAAACATGTCATAGATCATAGGATAAATATTATAGCATCAAACACCATGTTTACATAGGACGGTACAGAGGTTTGTGGGAGGATGAACCACTGAATACAAGGAGGAGTTGGTGATGGAGATGGCGGTGAAGACGGCGGAGAGGGCAGCGAGAGGCGCAGGGCGGCACCGGCGGTGGCGCAGGGGGCTCCTCCTGCGCCGCCGGTTCCATGGGGGAGCACCGCCCCTTAGCCCCCTTCCTTCATGGCTTCAAGGGAGCCCTCCCCCATGGAGATGGGATCCATGGGGGAGGCAAAAACGTGGCTTTGGTGGCTGAAATTCGTGGGTGGAGGAGTCCTCCACGAGTTAGGTTTCCTCCCTTTATATATCTTCTCGGATTTCCGTCACCCCCTTTTAGGGTTCCACCAAAACGGGCCTCCAGGCCGCGTCCGAACTCCGATTGGGCTGATCTCGGGCTTAAAATCTTCGTATGGAAAATTGTGACAACTTTGTTTCGGGGAGACCTCCAATTGACGTCATCTTCGAGGGTCAAACTGGCAAACTTCGTAAAAAGTTCTCAGACAGATTTCAGGAAAGTCCCAATTCGACTCCAACAAGGTTTCCTCTTGTATTCTTGATAATTTCTACACATTAAAGAGTAAAACAAGAACATTGTGCACTTTTGCAACTATTAGTAGGTTAGTCCAAATAAATAATAAACTTAATATAAAAACAAGTGCTAAAAGCATAAAAATGGCATGAAACAATCAAAAATTATAGATACGTTATGGACGTATCAACGGGTCGCTTCGTTTGTGCCATTTTTTTGTACATTTTGTATGGTTTTTGGACCCGGTTTCCCTTATAAACTGGGTCAATTCTTTCTATCTATTCGGGCGGTGGATACGACCACCTTATACCTCAAAAAAAAATCATATCATCCTGGGAAATAGATACCCAGTTGCAGTTCTGGTATGAAATTTGTGTGCGCGCTCTCTGTTGTGTGTTTGCTCAATAATAACGTAGTGATTTATCTAGACAACAAAAGTTCTTTGCTCAGTCCACCTCGCTCCATGGCATAGAAAATGAAGCGGACTTCTATTACAGTCTTGGCAATTTAAATTAATCTTTGAACGGGCAAATCGGGAGAGCTGGGAAGACGGGATGGGAGAACTGGTGGCTTAACAGGAAGGGCAGGGGGAGTGCGGTGGCATCGGCGTCGTGGAGGTGGACCTGCAGCGGCACGTGGCGTCCCAGACCCGCCACGCCGCCTCATCAGATCGGAAGAGGTGGAGCATGCTGGGGGCGGGCTCTGGCGAGGCAGCTCAACGTCGGGGGATGGTGGAGGGGTATGGAGGCAGGGAGCCAGCCAGGGATCGGTAGGCCCGGAGGCAGGATCTCCATGCGATGAAGGATGGGCCAGGGCGGCGTCAGCGCACACGCACGATGAGGATCGAGTTCGGCCCATGAGGTCACCAGAAGGGGAAGGAGAAGACGAAGGTCCAGCGCCGGAGTCCGTCTCGCGTGAGTCGCCGTAGTCAGGATGGGGCGATAGGAAGGAGAAGGGTAAAAATGACAATTGCGTGTCGCAGTCGTCAGGGGGACTGCGGGTTGATTTTTCTTTTTCTTTTTAGGGGCTGAAACGTGAGGCAGCTGGACTTCCCGTACAATTATTGGACTTCTACAAGGCTTACAATCATAGTCTAAGTCGAATCCATCTCTAAACTAGGCAACTTCTTGGCCGGCTTCGTTGGCTTCAAACTTCCTGGCTACTTTGGAAAGTTGCCTTTTGTCCTTCTGTGTTGGCTTCAAACTTGTTGGCTAAAAGTTGCCTTTTGTCTTCCATATTAGCTTCAAACTTGTCTTCTCCCTCAGAGATGTGATATCTTGATTGGCTTCATATTGGACCCGGACTTCAGATCCGTCTGGCTTCTTTTCAGAAAGTTGCCTTCCATTTTCCAGCCTTGATCTTGCAAAGTTGCCTTCTCTTTTTCCGCCTTTATCTTAACTTTGAAAGTTGTCTTCTAAGTCTTTAGGCAACTTTACGCACCCCGAATCCGGCTTCCGCCTTGTTCCAGTGTTGTCGGATTATTTGCCGCCTTCTTCTGGCCGCCTTTCCTCAGATCATCATTTTAGTCTTCTTCGCTGCCTTCTTTAAGCCGCCAAATCTTACTTGAACCTGAAACTGACAATCTGCCAAAAACAGGTGCTAACATATGCCCCCTGTTTTCTAGTAGAGCTTGCGTACTAGAAAATATGCAATGTAGAAGTTTTCGTCTAAGGGCGATGCTTAAGCTCATCGGCCATATGCTAAAGGCGATATATGTATATTTCCCATTGATAGCTCGAGGCAGCATGCCGCCTTGCAATGTCTCCACCAGATAAGAGTTGCCGGGTACTATCCTCGCGACTCGCAGTGGCCCTTCCCAGTTTGGGGACCATTTGCCAAATTTCCGGCTCCTAGAGCCAACTGACAATATAACTTTCCAGACCAAGTCGCCAATTTGAAAGTTTTTAAGCCGGGCCTTCTTATTGTAATTTTTTGCCACCCGCAACTTCTCCTTCTCGACTTCTCTCAAAGCAATAACACGCTTGTCGGCTACTTCATCAACATTGTCCATCATCAAGCTGTAGTAGTCTTCAGCCGACAAATTATCTTGCTTAGCAAACCTCAAGGCAGTCAGATTCACTTCTACTGGCAAAACAGCTTCCTGCCCATATACCAACTCAAAAGGAGTCGCCTTAGTTGCTCCATGCCTTGAGATCCTGTGCGCCCACAATGCTTCGGACAGTACTTCATGCCACCTCCTTGGATGGTCCTGTACCTTCTTCTTGATCAGCTTGATCAAGATTTTATTGCTTGATTCGGCTTGTCCGTTGGCTTGTGCATAGTAGGGAGATGAACTGAGTATATTGATTCCAAGTGATTCAGCAAATTGCTTCACCTCCTTAGCCATGAAGGAAGTACCTTGATCTGTGGTAAGAGTCTGCGGAATGCCGAATCGATGGATAATATGTTCTGTAATAAACTGAATCACCTCCTTGTGGGTCATGTTCCTGAGATGTACTGCTTCAGACCACTTGGTGAAATAATCAGTGGCAACCAATGCAAACCGATGCCCCTTGGATGAAGCCGGATGGATCATGCCAACAAAGTCAAGCGCCCAACCCTGGAAAGGCCACGGTTTTATAATTGGATTAAGAGGTGAAGCTGGCACCAACTGAATGTCTCCAAACTTCTGGCAGGCTTCGCATCCCTTGTAGTATCTGAAGCAGTCATTGATCATTGTCGGCCAATAAAATCCTGCTCGCCTAAGCATCCACTTCATCTTGTGGGCCGACTGATGTGTTCCACATAAACCATCATGTACCTCTCCCATGGCAACTATAGCTTCGTCTTCATTCAAGCACTTTAGAAGAAGACCATCGGCTGTTCGGCGATATAAGGCGGCATCCACCAATGTGTACTTGAGAGATAGGCACCGAACTGATATGTCTGTTTTTTGACTTGGATCTTGTAAATAGTCAATATAGGGTTGTCTCTAGTCATCTGCCAAGTTGTCATTTGACTCCTCCTTAGCCGGCTCCAACAAGCCGGCTTCTTGTTTGGCTTTCTCCTTAGCCGACTCCAACAAGCCGGCTTCCTGTTTGGCTTCCTCCAAGTTGGCAACATGAGTTGTTGGTTGTTCCCTGATAAAGAATAAACCACGACTACGTGATAGCCAGATGCTTGTTGTGCCAACTCATTCGCAAGCCGTCTTGCCTAGGAATATGAGATATGTGGAAATAATCCAACATTGAAATCATATCCAGGCATCTGTCAAGGTACACATTGAGTGATCCGTTGTTGCATTGACAAATCTTGGTCACTTGCTGGACAATAAGTAACGAATCTCCATATGCCTCGACATGAGATCAAGATTTCCAGCCCGAATAGAAGTGCTCGTATTCGGCTTCATTGTTAGTGCACAAATAGTCAAGACGACAAGAGGCTTCGAAAACAGTACCGTGTGGTGAGATATACACAATGCCGACCCTTATCCGCTGCTGCAAACTGAGCCATCAAAATAAAGCTTCCACGGTACAGCCGACACAATGTTCAAGTCGGCTTCTTGGTCCAAATCAATCCGATGTTCGACAATAAAGTCGGACACAATCCGGCCTTTCATAGACTTTAGAGACTCATAAGCCAAATCATATTCAATCAACCCGTATGCCCACTTGCCGATTCGTCTGCTAAGAATCGGCCTTTGTATCATGTGTTTGAGAACGTTGGTCTGACCAAAGACATTGCATTCGCTGGAAAGCAGATAATGGCGCAATTTGGTGCAGGCAAAATAAAGAGACAAACACAACCTCTCTACAAAGTTGTACCTTGACTCGGTATCTAGCAAACGTCTACTCAGATATGTGATAATGTATTCTTGTCCTTCGGCTTCCTGGGTTAAGGCGGCCCGATCATTTTTTCTTCAGCAGCAATGAAAGCCGAAAAGGCTGACCTCGAGCCGGCTTCCTGAGAACTGGAGGGGTAGATAGGCAACTTTTTATCTTGTCAAATGCCTCTTGCTGCCTTGCCCCCCAGATGAATTCATCATCGTTCTTGAGCCAAAGGATCTGTGTAAACGCATCAACTTTTCCAGACAAGTTAGCAATGAATCTCCTCAAATAGTTTACCTTGCCTAGAAATCTCTGTATGTCCTTTTTGCAATCCGGCGCCTGTATTTTCTGGATGGCTTCAATCTTGGCCGGGTCAACTTCTATGCCATGTTCATGTATGATAAAACCAAGGAACCTCCCAGCCGACACGCCAAAGGCATACTTCAAAGGATTCATCTTGAGCCCGTACTTCCTCATTCTTTCAAACGCCAGCCGCAAGTCGGCCAAGTGATTTGACTCGCCGTCCGACTTAACCACCACGTCGTCAATATACACCTCTAATACGACTCCCAGAAGATCATGAAATATCTGGTTCATCGCTCTTTGATATGTGGCTCCGGCATTTTTCAATCCAAAGGTCATCACAGTCCATTCGAACAAGCCAACAAAGCCTGGGCAGCGAAACGCCGTCTTAGCCGAATCTTTTTCGGCCATAAATATCTGGTTGTATCCTGCGTTGCCATCCAAGAAGTTGATAACTTTGTGACCTGAGGCTTCGTTGATAAGCATGTCGGCTATTGGCATAGGGTACTCATCCTTTGGTGTGGCGCGATTCAAATCTCTGAAATCTATACACGCCCTGATCTTGTCGGATCCTTTCTTTTCAACCGGCACAATGTTGGCTATCCATTCAGCATATTTGCAAGGCCGAATGAAGTTGGGTTTCAAAAGCCGGCCTATTTCTGCCTTAATCCGATCATAAATCAACGGATTAAACTTGCGAGCCGGCTGCTTGTATGGTCTGAAGCCGGCTTTAATAGGCAACCGATGTTCGACCAACTTTCGGTTTAACCCAGGAATCTCGTGGTATTCCCATGCAAAGCAATCCACATACTCCTTGACTAGCGCGATTAATTTAGACTTATAATCGGCCGCCAACTTTTGCTTGACAAATGTCAGCCTAGGGACAGCGCCATCCCCAATGTCTACTTCTTCAAGTAAGTCGGCCGATGTAAAGCGTTGTCCCAACTTGTCCATATCGTCTGGTTATTCAATTGCTTCGTACATATCGTTCCTTTCGGCCCGATACTTGTCCAGACGCTTCTGCAGCCACTCATCATTTTGATCCATCTACTTGAGAGGCAGCCGATTACCACCAATCGACTTTAGAGACACTGCACGAATCCGTCCCTGGTAGCACTCAGGAAGTCGAACCCGGATAGATCACGCCCAGAAAGGCATGTGACATTAGAATGTTGCCAGTCAACAATCGACTCGGCTAATGCAATGCACGCCGACTCGTCAACATGGATGACTTTGATTTCGTCGTCAACCCATTGCACGAGTTGCTGGTGCATAGTAGACGGAACACACTAGTTAGCATGAAGCCAATCCCTTCCCAGTAGCACATTGTAATTTCCCTGCATCTCAGCAACAAAGAAGGCGGTAGCCAAAGTCTTGCTTCCTACTGTGAGCTCCAAACCTCTTTGGCTTTTACTCCTCCTCCTTTGAACCCATTCAGCCCCATGTTCGTCTTCATCAAGTCGCCATCATCTAGCTGTAGTTTCTTGAAGACAGAATACGGCATCAGGTTTACCACGGCGCCGCCATCAACCATCATCCTGGTGACCGGCTTACCATCAATCTGCCCTCTGACGTACAGAGTCTTGAGGTGTTTCACCGGCTTGTCAGGTTTTTCGAAGACAACATTTTTGGGTCCAAAGTTGATTTGCACGACCTCGCCTTCTTCTTCAACAGCACGGAACTCAGCCGGTAAGTAATACACCATGTTGATATCCATGCCCGTTCGAGCCGGCGATTCTTCATAATCTAGCAGATCTTCATCATCTATCAAATTGATTGACTCATCCATTGCTGACTCCAACATTACTGGTTCTTCTTCTGCCTTTTCTTGCATTGCGAGGTCTTTACTTGCCGGCTTCTCTGTGGTCGGGTCTTGGATTGTCGACTCCTTTGCCAGACTTGCCATTGCCAAATCTGCTGCTTCCACTTCATCAGCCCACGAAGAGTAGGTGATAGCCGGCGTAGCTGCCGGCTTTATTTCGCTGTTGATAGCAGGATTCAGGGTAGTTGGTGTGGAAGCTGCCATGAGGACTGACCTAGGAATCCACATTTGAGCTGGCAACATTGGTCGCTCAGCATTGAATTTGACGTCCCTGGATCGCTCAACTCCTTCTTCTGCCTTCCCCGGTTTCTTGCCCTTTGCAGTTTCCGCTTTTGTGTTTTTGTTATACCTGGAGGGCACCACTTTGGCAGAGTGTATTTTGGATCCCGGGGTTGGGCTGCTGCGGCTTGACTGGAGCTGGCTTCATGATCATTGGCTGCCGCCTTGGGCGCATGGCAAGTATCGGCTCATTCTTTGCTGGCTCGACGATAGGATCCTTCAACTTCAGCACATGAGTTCCGACAATCAAAGAATTGTCTAGAGACAACCCGCCTTTTGGTTCTGCTGCCTTAGTACCCTGCGCCTTGACACGCCAATATGATGAATCACCGGTATATATGAGCCGGCTTTGCACAGGTTGCCGGATTGCTCTGCGTTTGAACTCGCCAGCCGGCTTCCCATGCCGACTACTTTCATCAACAGATGGTGACCTTGGTCGTTTCCCATACTGCCACTGGCGTGACCTTGACCCGACTTGACGCACGTACTTGTTCAACAACATGTCAAAAGTTGGCTTCATCTTCCTCGGCCTATATTCAACCTGGTTTGTCTTCCATCTGCCAACTTCCGGGCTCTTGGGCTTGATAAATCTAGGCGGCGACTTGTCTAACCGTGGTCCTTGCCCCCCGAGTGCAGGATTCCTGACAGTAATCTTGATGACCTCCTGTCCTCCGGGTTGCCGGCTTACTGTGACCTGTCTCCCTGTCGCCTTGTTGAAGGCTCCTTCCCTGGGCTCACCAACAACAATGTTAGATTTATTAGCGGCTTCGGCCGCCTCTGGCCGAAGAAGAACCTTCTTTCCCTCCAAGTCTAGCGCGTTTATTGAAAACGGCTTTGTGTCAATTGCCATGCCGGCAAATCTCAATCGTCCGTCGTTGAGGACCGATTGGATCTGTTTACGAAAGACATTGCAATCATTAGTAGCATGAGAGAAAGAATTGTGATACTTGCAATAAGCCCGCCGCCTTAATTCATCAGGCGATGGTATAACATGACTGATCCTAATCAATTTATCCTTTAACAAGACATCAAATATTTTGTCACATTTGCCTACATCAAAGCTACATTTTATTTCATCATCCCGATTCTTACGAATCGGCTTCAGATCATCACACATAAATGGTTCGGCCTTGCTGGGCCAAACGAACTCGGCAGCATATACATCGGCTTCATCACTGGAGTCGGCATCATTTTCGATAATATTAAGCCGGCTCCTGTTCATCCGATGCGAGTCTTTTGACTCATTAACCCAGCTCTCTTGAGCTAGAGCTCTTCCTTGGACCTGGCCAACAGACAAAAATTCATGCCCTTCTAACTTCTCTTTTAGGTAGGTCCTTAGCCCATTGAAAACCAGGTCCGCCATATCTCTCTCAGTTATTGCCAAACTATAGCATCGGTTTCTGGTGTTTCTAAATCTCTTGACGTAATCGGATACCGATTCGTCATGTTTCTGCTTGACCGATGTAAGGTGGGACAACTTAAGTTCTATTTATCCGGCAAAAAAGTGCTCATGAAACTTTTGCTCCAGATGAAACCAAGTATGTATAGAGTTAGGAGCTAAAGCCGAAAACCATGAAAATGCAATGCCGATTAAACATAATGAGAACAACCGAACTTTAATATGATCATGATTAGCTTCTCCTAATTGATCCAAGTACTGACTAATATGTTCCCATGTTGATTTATTATCCACGCCATTAAATTTAGTAAACTCAGGAACTCTATAACCAGGTGGATAAGGTTGCAGATCGAAATAATCAGGGTAACGCTTAATGTAAGTCCTATGTTTTGGCATAACCCCGAGTTTATCTTAAGCTATTTGGTCCAATTTTCTCCTGAACTCGGCCATCAAATCGTCCATATTGGTCGATTGGGCCGGCACAGGAGAAGAATTGGCAGCAGTGCCAGCTTGTACCCAAGTAGCTAAATTCTGATTCGGCATCGACTCGTGACCCAGGAGCCACACCGTTTGACCCGGCTGGATTGCCGGAGTAGGCACACTCTGGATAGGAGTCGGACAAGGCAACGTATGTACAAGCTGGTTTTCCCTATTTTGGCCAATCGGCTGTTTGTCCGATTGCTGGTTCTGGAGCGTGTTTCTCTTAGCCTTTTCGCTATCTAGCATAAGATCGTAAACATTGGCGGTGCCTTGCGTAACATGATATTGAATTTTGGCTATTTGTTCAGGAGAAAAAGGTTTTTTCTTACAGCGGGTTTGTCAACGTTGATGTCCAGAGATACGAATTCTGGCTCCTTGATCGGCGAGATGACTCCCTACCGATCTATCTTGAAGCTGGCTAAGTACAGCTCTTGATCCTCTTGGTCCCACTTGGCTCGCAGCGCCTCGAACTCCTCGTCTCTCTTGTTCTTCCACGCCTCCAGACCTTGGTGTTGGTCTTCCGACAACTTCTCGAGAGTTGGCTTGATGATGTTGTCGGTACTGATGCTGGCAGCGTCGGTCTTGGAATTGGTCATTGCTGTCCAATTTTTAGATCGAATCGTCCCCAGCGGAGTCGCCAAAAAGTGTGTTGCACTCGAAACGCGTCACACGAACACGTCCTCGTGTACCCGCGGTGCCGGGGGAGATACTCCGCAACTCGCCCCGCGGGAGGCCGGCTTCCAGCGCGATACGCAAGACAATAAGCCGACGCTTTTGACACCAGATGCCCCAGCCCCTCGGGAAGCCCCGTCAGAGGAAGCCGGCGACGATTGGTTGAACCTGGCCGGACTTGGCCGCTCCAAGGTTCAGTTTTCGATCTCTGTCAAAATCTAGGCGAAGTTGCCAGACAACGGAAGCATGAACAAGGGTTTTGAGGGAAAAAGTAGTTTGTATTGATAGGTTGTCGATTGTTTACTTAATTTCAATCGGCCATCACCTCTCACATATATATGAGGCGGCTGGACTTCCCGTACAAGTATTGGACTAATACAAGGCTTACAATCATAGTCTAAGTCGAATCCATCTCTAAACTAGGCAACTTCTTGGCCGGCTTCGTTGGATTCAAACTTGCTGGCTACTTTGGAAAGTTGCCTTTTGTCGTTCTGTGTTGGCTTCAAACTTGCTGGCTAAAAGTTACCTTTTGTCTTCCGTATTGGATTCAAACTTGTCTTCTCCCTCAGAGATGTGATATCTTTATCGGTTTCGTATTGGACCCAGACTTCAGATCCGTCCGGCTTCTTTTCAGAAAGTTGCCTTCCATTTTCCAGCCTTGATCTTGCAAAGTTGCCTTCTCTTTTTCCGCTTTTATCTTGACTTTGAAAGTTGTCTTCTAAGTCTTTAGGCAACTTCGCGCACCCCGAATCCGGCTTCCGCCTTGTTCCAGTGTTGTCGGATTATTTGCCGCCTTCTTCTGGCCGCCTTTCCTCAGATCATCATTTTAGCCTTCTTCACTGCCTTCTTTAAGCCGTCAAATCTTTCTTGAATCTGAAACAGGCAATCTGCCAAAAAAGGGTGCTAACAATATACATGAGGATACGTATCCCCTACGTATCTGGAGATTTTCCATTTAAAAATAAATAGGATACATTGGGGATATACACCCAGGATACACTAGGGGATCTGGGAATACCCTAATCAATGATTCAGACCTCTTTCCCTCAGTTTTCCCACCTTTATCAAATGCAGTCCAGATGTTGAATGTTGCTCATGTACAGAAAGTCACGAAGAATCCTATATACTACTGGTAATTCCGGAAAGTAGTATTTGCTCCCGAGCTCCAGTGCTCCCGCCACTTTAAATAATTCAAAAAATATATTTAAAAGTTTCAAAAAAATCTGAAAACAATCATGCATATTCTCAATGATGCATACTAGAAACGTGCAAAATATCAATACAAAAATCTTTATATTATAGTCTACAAAAAATGACAAAATTTGTAGATTTCAAACTATGCATTGTAGACTTTAATGAGATCTGTAAATTTGTCATTTTTGTGTAGGTCGAAATATAAAGTATTTCGTGTTGTAATTTTACACGTCTATAGGATACATCATTGAAAACATGCGTGATTGTTTTCAGATTTTTCTGAAATATTTAAATATGTTTTTGAATTTTTTAAAGTGGCAGGAGCACTGGAGCTCGGGTGCAAGAAATCTCCACTCCGGTAATTCTCATTTTCGTACAAAAATCCCTAATTTATATATATTATTAATTTCTTATATATATATACGTATCCCCGTATCCGTGTTTTTGAAAAATCTGCGTATCGGTGTATCGTGGTATCGGTATCCGTATCGCCGTATCCGGCATCCTAGACACTGAATAAAGCGCCAGATTAATTGTATCCATGATTGTGAATAAAGCGTCAAATGTAGAATTGATATAAACTCATGTCGAACATACACAACGGCTTTTCACAGTTTGCAGGGTGAATTAGCAGCACGGAGCAAGTCTGACCAAATCCGACCCTTGGAATTCAGTCGAGCAGCAGCAATGGCGCAATGCAGTAGTTCTCCATCTGAGTTTTATGTAGTACAAACAAATACTCCCTCCGTTCCAAAATAGATGACTTCCATTTGTGTAGATACGGATGTATCTAGACTTGTTACACATCTAGATACGTCCGCATCTAGACAAATGGAAGTCATCTAATTTGGAACGGAGGGAGTAGTTACTAGCAACAGTGCTACAAAACTTGAACATTCAGCCGACATTAGCCTTCCCGAAAGTCGAACAAAATTTATGACCATGCTGGACCTAGACTAGTAATGCAAGCCAAACAGATGAATTGGACTAGCATTGCAAGCTAAACAGAAAAATGAAGAGCACACACATTGCATAAATCTGAAAAGGGTACACATATCATAAATATGCTGTGTTCAAAGCTTGATCCTGCATCCACTCAAGACTGAATCTTGCCATAATAAGTTGACAAAATCAGGGGCGGACCTAGAGCAAAAGCAAACCGGTTTCACTTTAGGAGTCACACATAATTTTGACCTAAATTTAGGGGTGTCACACACATTAATTGGACCAGTGTCCTGTCCTCTGACACCGGGTGGCTTAACATGGGTACACCCCTTGACAAAATCAAGTTCACTCTCTGCATTTGAGTTCTCATTTTCCTATTCAACCGCACTTAATTATCCAACCACGTCTTAACTTGTTGTTTTACTTCACACACATACACAACATTTTATTATTTGCTAATCAAGCAGTGCTAGGTTATTGCTCCGTGGGAGTAGTAACTGAAAACAAGCATATTACCAGCTAGAGTCTAGGGTAGAGATCGGTCTGGACTTGATGGAGCGGGACGGAGGGGCCGTCGGAGCAAGTCGGAGCGCCCCGATCCGGCCCAAGCATCACACTACTCCTGAGGTAAACCTTGTCGGTCTTTTCGGGAACAATTTTTTCTTCGGTATGCAAGTTGCAAGTCGATTTGCGAGTTGGCCCAGCCCACAAATAACTATCCCCTTGCTGAAATTCCCCCTCCCTCTATTTCTTCGCTTCCCTGTCTTCTTTTTCTGGGAAAAAACTTGTTTCCGACTAATTCCACACAATGTCTACTTCGACACGTGCGAGTTAAATTTCAGTTATACTAAACTATTATACTTATTTATATTCCTTTTAATATTGTAGCTATAAATGTATAAGTTGTATATTACTTAGTTAGCATTGTTAACCAAACAATATTGTTTCTCAATATTTGTTATTATGATTTACACTTATAGTTGCAATGTCTTGAAAATATATATGAGTTGCGCAATTTGTTTTTGCTATCCGAGATAACTCGTTTAACAAGTTTCATAACCACCTTAAATGTGAAAAAACGCACACCTCTTTGGATCTTTTTTTGGTTACAAAAAAAATTATATAGTGTATATGTATATTATTGTGTGAATGTTGTTCTCTATTTTTAATATTATTAAGTATACTGGAAGAGATTACAAAGTATAGGGCCAAACAAAATATCTCAACAGAGATTGTGTAGTCTATGGTGAGGTAAGCAAACGTGTAGAAACTTCTGGTGGAGAAATTGAACATTTGGCATTTTTGTATGGCCAAATGTACCTTATAAGTTAAAGTGGGTTCAGTAATAAGTTAAGAATATGTTAATAATCTATACTTATTTTTAAAATAGCACAACTCATAGTAATCACCGACAAACATAATTTTTGTATAGGTACTACTAAATTTACGCATAAAATTCAATAATTTTATAGTACTAATTTTTTTAGAAACGACATTTAATATATTGGCGGGTGCCACAATGTGTTGGTCCATTGGCGTACAACACTTGTTGTGGCGGACGACGCGGCTGGCCGTAGGGGGCGGCAGCGGATCCAGGGCAAATGTTCCTGACTCTTCTCCCCGTTGTGGGGTGCACCTCTGATTGGGTCGGTTTAGATGGATTTGAGTCGTGTGCCTGGATTTGTCTGGCCCGATGTTGCCCTTTCTTCTGTGTTGTTGGGCGTCTCTCATGGACGTGTACGCAAATAATGTGACGAATTTTGTGGGCGCGGCTAACCTCTTTGGAGGGTATCGACACGGTGGTGGTCATGTCAAGCTCTGAGTGAAACCTCAGTTTTGGCTCTCTAGACCGGATAATGTCAGTGTTTGGCATTGTTTACCTCCTTGGAGGCATTTTTTTACTCATATCTGCCGGTGGAATCTCGGAGGCATGGTGGCATTGGACCACCTTGTAAACTTGGGTAGGAGGGTTGTTTGCTCCAGGGTAAACCTAAATGTGGATCTTCTAGATCAGAAGATAGCGTTATTGGAAGTCGTGGCAGTGTCGATAGTAGGCCTGGTAAGCTCAACGCGCTGATGCCGGAGAGGAGCGGTGGCGCGAGACGGCAAGGGAGGGACATGAACGGCGGCGCGAGGCGGCGATGGAGGAAGTGGAGGGTGTGGGGAGCGGCGCGATGCGGCGAGTGGATAAGTGAGAGATAGGGTGGGCCGGGGCCTGTTTTGGACTGGGCCGCGCGTATTACTGGCGTGAGCCTTCTAGGCCAGGCCAGTACTACTTTTTTGCTGTTGGGACCCACTTACTACCAGCCACGCCACTAACAACGTGGACATTACTGGCATGCCGTCTAAACCCCACACCAGCAGTATTTGTCGCCGTGGGAGGCCCTTCAAGCCAACATATCACCGGCGTTGGGCTCAGGCTCACACACTAGTGATACTGATTTATCACTGGCGGGGGCATTTTTCCACGCCGGTGATAACCTCTGGAATCTGGTCCCAACATATCACCGGCCTGAATTTGGCGTGACCCGCGCCGGTGATTACCTGCTAGCTATAAAAACAGTTTCCTTGTAGCTAGTGAGTAATTATACATCATCTGAGGTCCTAACATATAATAAAGCATTGGTATTCCGCTGTCATGCTTAATAAAACTGAATGCTTATGTAATATTCAAAGCGCACATTCTCCTTGACATTAGCGAACATATCATCTTTTGAGACTCATATTTTTTATTTTGACTTGAACGGCTCTCTTGTCATTTCTTTTCTTTCTGCCAGACTTGTCTCAGCGCATTCATGCTCTAAGTCGTCTGATATTACAACAAACTTTAGTCTTTTCTTTTTTTGTTATTAAAGCATGCCATTCCAGTTGACTCATCAGTACTGCTCATGTTGACTTATTGGCAAGGATGATTCCCAGAGAAAACGCAAGTCCTCTGCACACCAAGAAAACGAGCGTAAACGTCGAACTGATAGTTCAATAGCGTCACTAAGATTATATATGACTCTGATACTTATCCCTCTCATCTCCATTATATTCCAAATTTCCGATTTGCAGCGAATCAAAAAAGGATCATAGTAGTAATAAATGGTAAGTTTCTAGAACTAAAATCATATACTTATTGTGATTAGGTGAGATCTATGATGATTTTTTTTTTCAGGTTACGGAGACGTTGAGAGGGCTTTCACAAGAGTAGATTTGGAAAGTGAAGATGGAGACCTTGCAGCTATCAATGACCCCTCAATCATAGATCAACTGGTAACTAACGTAACATTTTGTGCAAGTGTTCTCTTACTTCCTTATATGAATAGATTGCATATCTTCAAGTTTCATGGCGATGTCCTGGAAGAGACCTCCGGGCAGGATACCATTGTTGTCAAGGACGACACAAGCGAGTTAACTTAAATATAATTGTTCTAAAGTATTATACTTATTTATATTCTTTGTCATATTGTGGTAAACAATATAAGTTATATACTATTTATTTAACATTGTTAATGGTACAATAATGTTTCTCAATATTTATTTTTGTGTTCTGCACTTATAGTTGCAAGTTTCTCAATGTTTTCCGTTGTGTTTTACACTTATAGTTGGAAGTTTCTGAATATATATTATTGTGTTTTACACTTATAGTTGCAATGCATATCATTAAAAATATATTTGATTTGTGCGAAAAAAGATTCATATCCATGACATTGTATTAGTAAAATACATAACCACCATAAATGTAAAAAAGCACACTTCTTTGGACAAGTCTTTCAAAAATAAATTATATAGTGTATATGTATATTGTTGTGGGAATGTTCTTATTTATTTTAAATATTATACAATATATTGGAAGAGATTACAAAGCATAGGGCCAAACAAATATCTTAATAGATATGTGTACTCTATGGTCTGGTCAGCAAATGTGGCAATTTTCGGAGGATAAATTGAACAGTTGGCATGATCATTTATTCTATGGACAAATGTATCGTACATGGTACAATGGGCTCAATAATAAGTTGACAATATTTTAAGGATCTATACTTGTTATTAAAAATAGCAAGTAATAACTTGCATCCTTGTCTCCACTTGCGGTTATCTCGTGTCTTTACTCTTGTTGATTTCGTTACTGTTATAACTTGTTTAACTTGTACCTTGTCATATGGTGCTCACCTAGTTGCACATGTACACAACATTGTGATTACTTTGTATCACTAATTTGAAAAGAAACTAAAAAATATTAGTCACGTGTACGCCACCATCCCCCTCTCTAGTCGACCCTATCGATTTTTTCACAAAGTGTCCAAAGCATGTACAATGTACAAGATTTTTACTGTACAAAGAATTACAAAGTTCCATGTTCTCTTATTTGTGTCGGACACATACGGACGTATATGTACGTTCATATGTGTACGTGTGTAGTTTGTTTCAATTTTGTCTGAAACTTTGAAATGTGATTTTGAGATGATTTGAAATTCAGATCCCTGTGCTCCCATGTCCACCATGGTATTTCCGGGGTGAGCATATGTATTATTCTTCCTTGGAATCTAGCTACTAGTACAACATCCCAAAAAATATCCTTCAATAGAGACATGAGGTAATCCACCGACCCAAGGCGAATAGGAGATAATAGCAAGGCCCATTTTGGTGGAGAAGTATTCTACGCCAACCGATTGTTGCAACTGCAAGTCGTGTTCATCCACCATCCATAGCAGACTGATGGTAACTTCCTCCCAGGGAGCCAAGAAGATTACAGTACTTGATCACGTCGAATTGGAAGACGCTGAGCATCTGCGAACTCCGTCGTCGTCACCATTGGAGTGGACGCGGCCGCCTGCTTCGAATGCTGAAGCTAGAAAATGATCGATCCCCCCACGAGCAATGGGGTCTGCCATGTTGACGGCATTAATTATGTCTCACGCTACTCCTCCCCACATCATGTTATCTCGATTAATAAGTTAAAAAATGGCGGAAAAGAGTGGGGCGTACGGAATCTGCTGTCGTCAGTAGCAGCCTAATCTTACTGGAATATATCCATGCCGTAACGGAGACGCGTTGATGTCGTAATGGTATTCGACTATCCATGTCGTAACAGAGACGCACCTTACCTTCACTATCAGTTAATCGCAAGAACTCAGCACCGAATCAAAGAAACTCAAGAGGGGGAATTTTCATGATCAATTGCTCTTCATTTCTTAATCAAGCAATACAATGAATACTAATCTGTACAAATCCACGCGAGTAGGATCGATCGTCCAATTACTCGATCACGGTATATCCTCGCGCACAGGGGAGGGGAAAGACAAGAAAAGAATCGATGCGTTTCTTGCTTCCCAATTGATCGATCTTCAGGCCTCTGCCCGTTCGTTCTCCCCAGCCGAACAGGAGGCATACCGCATTGGCGTCGTCGATCTGGAGTGGCTTCGTCGATCTGGAGGTTCTATGCTAGTAGTGGTACACGGGCGGGCGGCGGAGGCTATCGGCTATCGGCGGTGGAAGGAGAGTCGGTTGAGCCATGCGTTACGCAGCTGCAGCTCGAGGGGCTCCCCGAAGCACTGCGCGCGGGCGAGGCAGAAGTGGGTGCAGAACCCGGCCGGCGAGCGGACGCGGCATGTGTCGAGGACGTAGCACGCCGCGCACTCCATCCCCCGCGCCTGCACCACCAGGCCCCAGACCTGCCTCGCCGCCTCCGCGCCGTCCTCGACCGCCGCCGCGGCGACCTGCTCGACCAGGATGATCCCGTCGGGCCGCCGCTGGCCTGGCCGTCCTCGCCGAACACGGACTCCAGCAGCCCCGGCTCCCGGTTCTCCTGCCGCCGGACCTCCAGGCCCAGGGACGGGGACGGCACGTCCGCGACCACGGCCCGCGCGCGCACCGACGATCGTTTAGGCGCGGGCGGCGAGAAGGACGAGGAGACCACCCGCCGCGGCGAGAACGCCGCCGACGACGCCGACGCCGGGCCGCACCCCCGCACGGAGGTAGTAGCCGCCGCCGCCGCCATCGACCGCGACCTCCTCTTCGCCTAACCGCGGGTGACGCTTGCCAATGATTTCTCCGGATCCGTCGTAAATAGCACGCAGCTGCACTCGATCGACAGCGTCAAGCGAGAGTTGCGCGTAGAAATAGGATTGGAGGAAGGGGAAGCTTACACGGTAGAGGATTCCGATGCCGTAGCGACTTTCCTGCCCCGCTTCGCACGCTTTATCCGCCGTGGCGTCCGACGTGGAGGTGGTCTCGGGATCCGCTGCGCCGAGGCGGGGTGCGTGGCCGTCCGTGCGACGCGATGTCTGGTGGGATGGTGGTCGTGGAGCGTGTTTGGTGTGGTGCGGGGCGGAGGGAGCGTGGGGGCACGCTCCGGCACGCGGCGGGCGGGAGGCGGGAAGGGGGTTTGCCCGTGCCAGGTCGGACGGGGGTGGCCAGGTCGGCGACACGTCGGAGGGAGAGTGGGTCCCTGGTTGATTTGCGTGTGCGGCTCGCGACGTGCGTGAGTGGGCTTCGAGGGGGGTGGGTCGGTGGTCGTGCGCGCGCGTCTCGTTTACCTCGTGATCCCGGTGCTACCGCGTCGTGCTGCGTTCATCATTGGGTACGTGCGAACAGGCCAAGACATGCAGCGTGCGCGGCACCGGCAGTCCCACGTGAGGCACACGGGCGGCCTTGTGTTTTTCTTTTGCTCGACCTCCATGGGCGTGTTCATACGTCATGATTTTTTTTGTGAAAATAGAACTTGCAATAATTATTCATGAATACTACTTCCTCCGTTCAGAAAAGTAGATGCATGCAAATTTAGAAAAGATTGAGAGATCTTTTTATGAACGGAGGAGTAAATAAAATGTTCAACCTACCTATCTACAATTTTCAGTATATCACAAGACATTCTAGACCATAGATGTAACAGCCATGTTTGTAATAAAGAGAGTTTGCACTCATGAGCATCATATAAAACTCACTAAGAAAATTTTGCATCTTAAATAATGAGGAATTTGCCAAAAATGTCATAAACATCTCCTATTTTTAAGTGTTGTTCAAAAGTTCCCAAAAATTCAAACTAAAAATATGGGGAGCTTCCTTATACAACCTCCGATCCATATTAATGGACTCAACTTTATCTAGATACGGATGTATCTAGTTAAGTGTTTAGACTAGATGCATCCGTATCTAGACAATGTTGAGACCATTAATATGGATCGGAGGGAGTATTAATAGGAGCCTCCATGATTTTTCCCATTATTTTTGGGATATTCTAAATGCCCCTAAAAATTCCTAGAAGTTTCTGTTTTTAATTCCTAGGGACTTGTTTGTAATTTACAGAAAACCCCCAAGGGCCTTTTTGCAAAACTCCCTTTGTCTTCTTCCTGGGAGCAGGCAAGCAGCTCCGTGGCCATGCCCGGCGTGGCCAGCTCCTCCCTGCCTGCTTGCTCGCCTCCCGTGCGAGGGGATAAGGCCAGGAGAGGTCGTGCCCTGTTTTCTCTCTTCTCCTCACCCGCTCGATTCCTCTCCCTCTCTCTGTTTCTCTCCTGCACGAGCCGAAGCCGCCGCCGCGCCGACGAACGCCGCCGTCGTTGCAAGCTTTCCCTGACGAATTGGAGGGAGCCACAAGCTCCGCCTCGAAGCCTTCTACCTTCTCCGTGAGTCGTGGTTGCGGGGACGGCCGGAATCGCCGCCAATCGCCCGTCTTCCCCAACTCCGGCCGACGCCTCGCCGTGCTCGATTCGCCGCCTACCGCCCGCCTCCGGCTTCCCCGAGCATCCCATCGAGTTCGTGGTGAGCCACTGGTCCTCCTGGACCCCTTCCCGACCTCCCTGATGCATCCAAAATGCATCTACTTTTCCAAGCACTTTGCCTCATAATTTGCTCCGGAATCTTCCCATATTAGAATAAAACTGCTGAATCTGACGCTGTTTTTAGCAAAGTCTCTTTTCTGGCTATTTCTGCAGGAAATAAAATCGGGGAAAATTACCACGTCAATTTTTATGGAAAAGGAGGACAATGGACAAAAGATGGACACGAGGAAGCGCTCGAGGGCCAAATGGGTGGGTCCCACGCGGCCCCTGTACCTGGCCGCGTGGGCCCAGCCCAAATGGACCTCGGGCGCCGCCTCGCCTTCGGTCTTCGACGTACCCCCTCATATATACGAAAAAGTGCTTGCCCTAGGAGGAGAGGAGCTTTCGCGAAACAGAACGCCGCCACCATCACGATCTTCGTTTCGGGGACAGATTGATCCAGGATTTCTCCTCCGGTGGAGGGATCCGGAGACCGTCTTCACCGCCATCTTCACCGCCTTCATCTCCATCGACCATGAGCTCCCTCTCCATCACCATGTGTGAGTAGTCCGCTGTAGGCATGTGAGGTGGATGGGGATTGGATGAGATTGATCATGTAATGCTACCCGTTGTTCGGGATTTTAGGGTTTTATCTTGAGGATACTTTTGTATTGTGTTGATGCACTCTTGCTATGTTTAATGCTTGCTACTAGGGCCCGAGTGGCATGATTTCAGTACTGAACTTATATTGCCCCATCATATATTTGAGTTTGGTATTTATCTGCAAAGTGTATCACCTGCTATTATGTTGAACCTGCGAACCCTAAACGTGACATATAGGGAAAACAAGGGGGAGATGTTTTAGTTTGAGGATTCTATGTGTTCATGAAGTGTTAATGCATTGTTTCGGTCTATTCGAAAGGGTAGACCTTAATTACCTGTAGTTCCAAGTTGGTCCCGGTGAAATGGGCAGGTTGGACAATAGATGTTGTGCAAATTCTCTTGGTTAGTACGCACAACTAAATATGGAACACATACCTACATATATCGGAGTTAGAGATAGGTCCCATTGTTATTTGTTCCTTATTATATGATCAATCTCATTCTTGCAACACCCCGTTATCACCTCATGCCTACGTTTTAAATCTCTGAGTTACACTTTCACTTTTCCGGTGAAAACTGGGAAACACTTGTTCACTACTACTGTTCTACTAGTTACTTGAATCATACTACTGCCATCACTATTACTGCTGCAAGTTATTGATATACAGGTGTGGTTGAGAGTGACGCCTCAATTGCCAAGGCCTTATTGATATTCTTGTGTTCCCATCGAGTCGAACTATAAATTTGGGTAATACTTCCCAACGAAGACTTCAGCGATCCCCTATACTTGTGGGTATCAAGACGTTTTCTGGCGCCGTTGCCGGGGAACCTAGCTTTATTGGTAAGACAACTTGTTATCATCTATTTGATGCTTTTGCTTGTTCCTAACCATGGGAAAGGAAAAGACTACTCTGAAGGAAGTGAGGCCTTCAACTACTCGCAGAGGTACGGATTTGCCAAGTAGGCCAAACTTTTCACCTAATGTTGCTTCTGCTGTTGCTCCTAAGAAAAGAGGAAAGGTTTTATCTAGTTCACCATTGTCTAAAATGTCTACTAGTAATGAAAATGATTTATTATGTGGTAGCATAGACAAAGAAGTGACACCTGAAACATCTGAGATAACTGAAACACCTGAAAATGTGGAATCTGAGTTAGAAGATAATGAATACTATGATGATGAATTTGAAACTTCTTCTGAGGAAGAGGAGGCATATACTATGGCTTTTATGAATTCTGACTTTGATAAATTGTATAAACTTGATAGCTATAAAAATTCTCCTCTTGATGGATATTTTCCTATTACTGAGAAAATGAATGCTCCTGCTATTAAAATTAAAGATAAAGATTATGAGTTTAGTGTTGATCCTGAAATAATTGAAAAAGCTGAAAAATATAAGTTTTATGGTAGAGAGGATGAGTTTCCTTTTGAACACATTGCTGTCTTGCATGACTTATCTGTGTTATTTGGTAAAGATGAAATCCATCAACGCTACTATTTCTTAAAGCTGTTTCCTTTTACTTTGGGAGGAAGTGCTAAAACTTGGTATAATCGTTTAGAACCTGGATGTATTACTAGCAAGGAAGAATGTTTGCAGGTATTCTATAATAAGTATTTCCCTGCTGATAAGATTCATGGTTTGACTGTTGAGATTAGCAACTTTTCACAGAAAGAGAAGGAGGATTTACCCCAAGAGTAATGAAATTCTTGATATATTTTACAATGGTCTAACCGAAAACACCAGAGGCTATCTTGATGGTATTGCAGGTAATGTTTTCAGGGAAAGGACCGTTGATGAAGCAACTAAGCTATTGGAGACTATCTCTAGGAATTATGAAGACTGGAATATTGAAGAGATATTTCCGGAAAAGAAAAGAGGCATGCTCAAATTGGATAACGAAACAATGAAAGAAGCTTCCAAGGCTATTAAAGAGAAGGGAATTAAAACCTCTCATCTTAAGGAATTATCTGAAATGGGTGTTAAACTTCCTGATGATCAACCATGTTTTCCAATTCAAGTCAATGCTATTAGCTCCATAAAAGGTAATGAAAAGGTAACACCTCCTGTTGATGTATCCTACATGAATGATTTTGCTTATCATCATAATCCTGAGGAGCATAATATTAGAATGACTATTATGGAGAACTCTCACAAAATTAAATCTCTTCGAGAAAGTTTACATGCTAGTGTGGGAGAGGTAAAAAGAATTGTTAAACACTGTGAGATGATGAATAATCAAGTTGAACAAATGGTTTCTCTTCAAAATCAATTGTATGAAAGTCTTATGGTGAAGAAACAGGTTTGTGGAGTTAACACTAGGGGAGGTGCAAGTACTCAGGATCCTGATTTTCCTGAAGGCCATCCCAAGAGAAAAGAACAAGAAGCTCTCAAGAAGAAATCTTCTGCAGGAAAATCTCCCAATGAAAACAAGGACATTGATGACTCTGAAGAGCAAGATAAGGATATTTCTATTTCTGATGCTGAGACTGAAGATAATAATAATGAAGAAGAAGAATCACCTTCACCTGAAGAAGAGCCACAAGAGGATGAAAATATTGAAGAACCTGAACCTAATGATAAAGAAGACCCTCCACCATCTACTGAGAAGAATAAGAAGAAGAGCCATCCTAATCCACAAAGAGGTAAAGATAGGGATCCGTGGGTACAAAAACCCATACCATATCCCCAAGAGGTAATAAAAACTTTGGATGATGCTAGATTTGAGAAATTCTTTGAGTTGATTAAGTCTTTGTGTTTGCAAATTCCTCTTGTTGATGCTATTAAAATCCCTCCATATTCCAAATACATGAAAGACATTGTGACTAATAAAAGAAAGATTCCTACTGATGCAATAACTGCTATGCTTGCTGAATATTCCTTTAAAGGGAAAATGCCTGAAAAACGTGGTGATCCTGGTATTCCAACTATTCCTTGTCATATTAAAGAAACTTATGTGAAATATGCTCTATGTGACTTAGGAGCTGGTGTTAGTGTTATGCCTTTTTCTTTATATAAGAAACTTAACCTAAACAAATTGGTTCCAACTGAAGTATCATTACAAATGGCTGATAAATCAACTGCTGTGCCTATAGGAATATGTGAGGATGTCCCTATCTCTATTGCTAATGTGTTAATCCCTACAGACTTTGTTGTGTTAGAAATGCCTGAAGATGATAATTTGTCTATTATTCTTGGAAGACCCTTTTTAAACACTGCAGGGGCTGTTATAAATTGCACTGAGAGCAAGGTAACATTCAATGTCAAGGGAAATGAGCACACTATCTATTTTCCTAAGAAGAAATCTGTTACTATGGTAAGCCAGAGTGTGAACTCCATTAAAAGGAATACTCTTATAATAGGAAGCTTTGAGTTTGCATTGCCACCTCCTGAACCAAAATATGCTATCTTAATGATTGGAACTATTCCAATCAAATATGAGGTGACTTGAAATTGCTCAGAAAACATATAAAATAAAGAATCATGTATTATATCTTTTGCATATTATTAATGAGACTTGATCAACCTCATTACTAATATGAAAATGATGCAAACTTGATTCCCATAAAAATTGCTTTGAATGTTTGATTTCATTTATTCTAGAATTTTTAGATTATTTGCATGAGCATAATTATTTCAAAGTGCAGAAATTCCAGAAATGTAGTTTGAAAAATTCTGTTCAGAAAATTTTCTCGAAAAATTCCAGAAAAATTTGGAGGTAAGTTATTTTACCAGAGGAACTAACAGCCAAAAGGGAGACACCAGAGGGCCACCAGGGCCCAAAAGGGGGTGTCCCACGCGGCCACAGTACCTGGCCGCGTGGGACCCACTATTTTGGCCCACAGAGGGGGTTAGGTGAGTATCCAGTGCCCATCTCCTTCCCCTCGACAGGAAACCAGCCCCAGGTATTTTTCCCAAATTTTCTCGAGCTCTCTTCCTGCTATCCTTGGATCTCCAAGTTTAGGGCAGATTTTTCAAATCTGTTTGGTGGGATTGCTCATTGGTATGTGACTCCTCCACTCATCCAATTACTTTTTGTTCTTATGCCTCATGCATGAAGTATTTTGCTGCACTAGGTGTCACCCTTTTATGCTTAGGAAATCCATAGATTCAAGTTTTCTAGTTGATATTGATGCATGATATTGATGTGGAGACTATTTATGGATGGCTTAATGTTGTTTTAAGGTGTTACATCTTGATTTTTGTTGAATATTGTTTTTGGGCAGCAAGGTATCATGTTTAGCAAGGGCAAAGCTTTGGTTGGGATGAGCTCAAGACCAAGAAGAAGAGCATGCAAAGTCTCCCTCAATTATGATGACGACCACCTGTGGGAGGATGATGCATTCTTTGTAGGGGAGAAGCTGAAAATACATACAACAAGATGGCAAGATCCCTATGTTCTTGAACAGTGGGGGATCAAAGAGGACTTCGACACCTTCGTCACTACAACTGGCTTGCTTAGGTTCTCCCAGAACCCCCAAGATACATATGAAGAACTCTCGCGGGAATTCCTCTCTACCTTCAGATTTGAGGGCCCGGAGCCCCAAAAGCACAGGAAGAGAAGTAAGGCACCCCCTCTTACCTTTGTTTGCAAATTTACTATGAGAGGTGAGCGCCTTGTTATGTCTCTAGGGGAATTTTGCAATGCTATTGGTGTAGAAAATTCAGGGAGTTGGAGTGAAACTCGTGCTGATACCAACCATGAGCTTGTTGAGTTTTGGCATACTATATCTGTAAACTCTCGTGATAGATTAAATAGGGGTAAATTTACTCATATACAGCACCCAAGTTTGAGATATTTTGCGTTGTTTCTTGCAAGAGGATTTCTTGCTAGGGATAACAATTCTGCTTGCACTGGACCAATGGTTTATCTACTAAAATGTGCAAAAGAAAATACACCGTGTGAATATAACTTGGGAGTCATACTTGCTAGATCTTTGCATACTGCTGTGAGTAGAAATATTACTGATCAAACTCCTATTTATGCTGGTGCTATTGCTACTATGGTGTACAATTACATTAAAAACGAGAGAGGATATGGTGATAACATGGGTACTCTAGTGCAAGAGTCCAAATTACTTGATTTTGCTTTGACTACTCGCATGGATATAAGTACGTTGTATGGGGACATTATCTGTATAACTATTTGAGCACTAGTGGGCAGCGAGTGTCCATTAGGCTCCCCCGTACTGATCTTTTTGACAGGAGTACCGGAAAATGGATAGTGGAAGAGGCGCCGCCTCAGGAGGAGCCACAAGCTCCAGAGACACAGGGGTACATGCCTCAGGCGGAGCCCCTGTACCCAAGCATGCAAGGCTACCCATATAGTTACTACCCTGGAAGTGGAAGTGGATACGGCAACTACCCAGGATACTAGCTTGATCGCAAGCTTGGGGGAGTACTTCTCTTACTCTCCATTCATTGTTTTATATCACCGTTATATTGCTATGATAAGTTTCTTGAAAAAAAAAACACAAAAAGATTTTATTTGTTTCTTTTACTTCTGGTTGTTTGTCTTTTGTTTCTTAGAACGAAAAATAACAAAAATATTTTCGTTTTCTTGAAACAAACGCAAAAACGGAGGTGCAGAAATTGCTGAAATCTGCTCGCTGTTTTATTTTTCTTTTTTTCTCTGTAACTCCGATTGAGCTGAAATTTTAACCACTGCTGCAACACATCATAACCTACACACACGTAAAATATGAGATTTTTCTGAGGTGTCTAGGTAGGGTAAAAACAGTACTGTATGCAGTGACATTTTCTGGCAGATTTGAGTTTTTATTGTGCAGTTCAAGTTGGGAGAGGAGAACAACGATGATAAGTTGATGTGCATGAAGTGGATGAAAGGTATGACACCTTTGCCATGCTTATGTGGACTCTTTAATAACAGCAAGTGAGCACATCATAGTTTCTTCAACATCTAGAGAAATGGTAGCAAATGTTTATCTTCTCCATGTTCTAGTATGTTATATGATGATGCAAGTGAAATTTTATTTAGTGACAATACTTGGTTGTGGATTGAATAATTGTAGCTCTAAACAAAGGTCTACGCATCCCATTGTGCTTACTAAACTTGCCAACCAATAGAAAGTAAAATAATCTTTCAAATAATAAACATGAAGTTGTATGCTTGACAGGTTTAGTGGTTGGGAGTTAGCTGAAATGTGCTGACACATGTAAAGCTTTCAACATTGCACTAAAATATATTCAGTTGATATCATGTACTTTTGTTTATGGATGCTTATCATGTGCGAAATGAAAGCGGAAACTTAGCAAGTTTGATGAGTAAGAATAATTGGCTAGAGAGACGCCTGGGCCGCCAACTTAAGCCATGCATCATTCATGGTGGAAATTTACAGCGCACCATGGTGGACATTCAGTGATGCACTTCATAATAAAAAGCTATGCAAATGGTAAATAAAAGAGTGCTGAGATTGTTCATTGTCTGTTTGTCTTGTTGTTTGGACATGGGCTTGTCCATGTCCTGGGACAAGAGGTACCCCAGTTGACGCTCTTGATGACGCTTTTATTACTTGCAATGACTGAAAATTTCGAACTTGCTTAGTGACCCAAGTTGAGTAGCCATGGTGTAGGTACTCGTATTCACGGGGCATGAGGTTTTCAACCATTAGTCGGTCAAGCATATGAGTCATATCAGTAATATCAAATGGTTTGCTAAAACTAAGAGCAAGGTTGTAAGCACAATGATTTCACCAGGTAACAAAAGAAAGAATCAAAAGACCTCAAAAGTCTTGTCATGATTCAATCATTAGCGATGTAAGAACCTTTGTTTATTTCTACAGTTGAGCAAACTCATCCAAGTATTGACACTACATAATATCTCTCTTGCAACAAATATAAATGCTTTAACATTGATTAGATATACCTTTGCTAGCATCTTATCATTTGTTGTTGAAGCTATGCTTTGAATGCTTGTTGATATTAAATTGTGTTACATATGCAATGCAAAGTTCTTGTCAAAGTCTTTTATCGCTTCTGCACTACGTTTGAGTTGTTCGAGGACAAACAACGAGCTAAGCTTGGGGGAGCTGATGCATCCAAAATGCATCTACTTTTCCAAGCACTTTGCCTCATAATTTGCTCCGGAATCTTCCCATATTTGAATAAAACTGCTGAATCTGACGCTGTTTTTAGCAAAGTCTCTTTTCTGGCTATTTCTGCAGGAAATAAAATCGGGGAAAATTACCACGTCAATTTTTATGGAAAAGGAGGACAATGGACAAAAGATGGACACGAGGAAGCGCTCGAGGGCCAAATGGGTGGGTCCCACGCGGCCCCTGTACCTGGCCGCGTGGGCCCAGCCCAAATGGGCCTCGGGCGCCGCCTCGCCTTCGGTCTTCGACGTACCCCCTCATATATACGAAAAAGTGCTTGCCCTAGGAGGAGAGGAGCTTTCGCGAAACAGAACGCCGCCACCATCACGATCTTCGTTTCGGGGACAGATTGATCCAGGATTTCTCCTCCGGTGGAGGGATCCGGAGACCGTCTTCACCGCCTTCATCTCCATCGACCATGAGCTCCCTCTCCATCACCATGTGTGAGTAGTCCGCTGTAGGCATGTGAGGTGGATGGGGATTGGATGAGATTGATCATGTAATGCTACCCGTTGTTCGGGATTTTAGGGTTTTATCTTGAGGATACTTTTGTATTGTGTTGATGCACTCTTGCTATGTTTAATGCTTGCTACTAGGGCCCGAGTGGCATGATTTCAGTACTGAACTTATATTGCCCCATCATATATTTGAGTTTGGTATTTATCTGCAAAGTGTATCACCTGCTATTATGTTGAACCTGCGAACCCTAAACGTGACATATAGGGAAAACAAGGGGGAGATGTTTTAGTTTGAGGATTCTATGTGTTCATGAAGTGTTAATGCATTGTTCCGGTCTATTCGAAAGGGTAGACCTTAATTACCTGTAGTTCCAAGTTGGCCCCGGTGAAATGGGCAGGTTGGACAATAGATGTTGTGCAAATTCTCTTGGTTAGTACGCACAACTAAATATGGAACACATACCTACATATATCGGAGTTAGAGATAGGTCCCATTGTTATTTGTTTCTTATTATATGATCAATCTCATTCTTGCAACACCCCGCTATCACCTCATGCCTACGTTTTAAATCTCTGAGTTACACTTTCACTTTTCCGGTGAAAACTGGGAAACACTTGTTCACTGCTACTGTTCTGCTTGTTACTTGAATCATACTACTGCCATCACTATTACTGCTGCAAGTTATTGATATACAGGTGTGGTTGAGAGTGACGCCTCAATTGCCAAGGTCTTATTGATATTCTTGTGTTCCCATCGAGTCGAACTATAAATTTGGGTAATACTTCCCAACGAAGACTTCAGCGATCCCCTATACTTGTGGGTATCACTCCGTGCTCTGGTTCACCGTGGCTGTGCACGTCGGACGTCCGCCGCCACGGATTGGTCGCCGCCGGTGAGACCGGCGACCATTTGGTCTGGCTCCGCCGCCAATCGCATCCCCGCGACCCCCTCTTGAAGATACGCGCAACACCGGCGTTGCGCGCGTCCTGGAGCGAGCAGGGCGTGCTCGCCGGAGTTCGGCAGAGCGACCGTTGCTCCTCTGTGTCGCTGACACATGGGGCCCAGCCGTCAGCATTTTATTCTTTTCTGTAAATGTTTTTCCTATTTAATAAATCCCTGACAGGTGGGTCCCTCTGTCAGGATTTTAATAATTACAGAAAATACAGAAAATTGTAAAATTCATATATTTTGTTTTGTAATTCAGAAAAATGCAAATAATATTTCAAAATTTACAGAAAAATGAAACCTATAAAACTAATGCATTTCCATGCATGATTAAACAATTTTGAACAAGGTTTAATTAGAAGAACTAATATAACCTTTTTATTTTAACTATGGAGCTTTTGGAAATGGCATCTTTTAGTCATTCCAACTCCATTTAAATTGATCTACATGACCTAGGATGCAATTCAATACTTTTAATTAGTCATATCATCCATATTGCTTGCAGTGCATCGACGTCGTATGTTGATTGCTCTTTTCCTTTTCCGGTGTTTAGTTCTTCTCGATAGAACACGAGTCCGGAGCTGGTTCTGAGAGCACTGAAGATCCATATTTTGCTATCAACAAACAAGGCAAGCGTAACCCAACTTTTGAGCATTTCTATCATATGTTTCCCCCAATTATTTTGAGTCCCAGTTTATAATATTGCATACGATTCAACTGTCTTTTGTCGATAGTTAGAGTAACCTACTCTGGTGCATAACCTGTTGCAGTCAACTATATATCTTGATCCACTGCTCCTATCATGACTAGGTTTTGCTTGTGTTACAGCTAGAGCCTGTCTATATCCTGTGCTTAGCCATGCTTAGCTTCGCGAGCTATTTCAGTTGGTTAATGTTCAGAGCTGTTAACGAATCTAGCAGGTTAGGAAGAAGTGGTAAGATGGTGGGAAATATGATAAACATGCTTAAAGGTTGGTGGGAGGCCACAGTTGTGGTGTCTTGTTCCACTAGCCACCCATAAGACCCGAGTTTTCGTACCTTGATCCAAGACTGAGCGTACAACCACACGAGGCCCTACAATGGTTCCCTCTCGACTAACTAACTTGTCTAGTCTTGCCATGAGTCACATAGTTCGGGTGTTCCATTTGCCCATACGCATCGAAAACATTTTACAGGAGGAGGAGCAGGTGCATAGAGCATATAGGAGCAGCCAGGGTTGCTTGAGGACGAACTCTCTGGTAAACCAACCCTGCCATGCAACAAACGGGACCGCGTCGGAGAACGGCCGTCTTACGATGGCGGACTTACCCCTTTTGGAGTGACTCATGGTTTAGGCGAAAGCAAGGTAAAGTTCGTGGCCAACCACCCTCTGCCAGCGTTCCTCGGAAGAGCGCCAACCTAGTGGCATTAAGAGTCGGTTGGTACGTGTGGCAAACATTGTGCACCCCTGCAGGGTTTAATCTATTCGAATAGCCGTGTCCACAGTTACGGACAACTTGGAATTAACAGGCGAGATCATAGACAACATGATCTTAAAAGTAAAAGTGCCAAACAGAGTGTTGCTTGAGATATTTCGAAAGGTGCTACTTGATCTTTAGAGCTGGTGATACGCTCTCTTATCTGTTTTATAACTTCTCAGTAGACGGTGCCATGTTTCGAGTCTTTTGAAAATGAAAACTGGCTTTATGCAAAACAGCCCCACAGAAAGCCTTGCTATCTCAAGCATCGAGCTAGTAGCTCTAGTAGGTCTTGCTGAGTACTTTCGTACTCACCCTTGCTTCGTTGATATTTTTGTTACAGGTGAGACTATCTCCGCCGATGGTGGTTTCTATGCCGACGTAGACTTCGACGAATAGCTATGGGGTTCCCAGTCAGCAGCCTGAGGCTGCGGGAAATGGGTGGATGTTGTTATGTTCTGGCCTCTTAGGCCTTTTGCTATCTTGTTGTTTAGAACAACCTAATTTGCTTTCCACTGTATGGTGTAATGTTGGGTCATGTGACCTCTGCTTGTAATAAGTTGTTATCTTAAGTTGTGAGTTGTAATATAAGTACTCTGAGTCGTAGAGTCTGTGATGTACCATTGTTCTGCAGTCTTGATCTCTTTATTATACTTTGATAGTTGTGCCTGTGTTATGGCATCAATCGAAGTGTTGTGCTGCCGATGATCCATTCCGAGCAACGCCTGCCAAAGGTTTTGGCCTGGGAGCGGTGTGCCCAGTAACCTTCGGTTGTATCACACGACCAGTGACACACAACATCTTTGTATAGTTCCGGGGTCAGGGCTCCCACAATAGATGACTTACTTTTTGTCCGAAGATTAAAAAGGGCTAAAATCGGCCAAAATAAGATTTTTTTTCACAATGTAATTGTAACCATTACCATGTACCATCCGCGTCTCTCCTAGGGGAGCGGCACGGGCGAAATCTAGCCACCAACGCCCCTACCCCTCCTCATCTCCAAACTCTCGGCGTCGCCGAAAGACAAGTGACCCCCAACTTCCTCCGGCCTCCCTAAGCAGCGTGTAGCACTTCCGGTGAGCCGCTGATACTCCTAGACCTCTCTGTTTCCCCCTGTCTCTCTATGTCACCGCCACACCGCGAGCCACAGTGCCATTGCTGACGTCACCATGATGTCATCCCTCTGTAATCTTTTCTGAAAAATCCATTTTTGCTAATTATCACTGACTCTGACAACCCCTAAATTTATGTCACATATATTTGCAATTGAGAATATAGGGCATAAGAATACGTGGGTTACACAAAACCGGATCTCTACAAACCAGGAAAACCGTCTAACTGAACAGAACTTTGTTTGGCTGCCGCTAAGAGACCGTGGATATAGAAAACTTGGTTTTGGGAAACCTCGGATTTCATGTTTTGAGAAAAACGAGTATTAGTCGTTTTCCCACAATCGTGATTCCCGTGCACTCGATTACAACTAATTCTCCTCGTCCCTTTTGTTTCACAACCATTGAAGCATGCTTTTTGTCTTCTGCTGGTCGCCACCGCGCCATCTGAGAGCATCGATGTGAGACAGCCGCCACCCGTGAGCAAATGCTGCCACTGGTGGAGAGCTTCTGTACAAGGGTCTCGAACGCTGCTGAGATCCCCTTCCCACCTGGAAAGTGGCGAAGAACAACCTGCTACTGTAGCCGAGGCTGGCGTCCTCTTATGGTGAAGACAGCAAATCCCTAGGTCGCCAGACATGAAGAAGCAAGCCCCTGCGAGTACCAGGACTACACCCACTTCTACGCTCGTTGGACGTCGCTGCGATCTAAAACAGTTATTATTTCACAATGATTGTATATAAATCACCCAAAAACCTGTCGTTTTGGTGTGATCTCATCCCAGAACTCCTCCTTTTATTGTTCTTTGCTTGGTGATGACGTGGATCACACGTTCGTTGAGAGACCCCAAGAGGAAGGTATGAAGCAGTGTAGCAGCAGTTTCCCTCAGTATGAAACCAAGGTTTAATCGAACCAGTAGGAGTAAGAAATCACTTCTGAAGGTTGTTGGTGGCGGAATATGGCACGGCGCAATACCAGGGAATCCGGCGCCGACGTGGAACCTGCACACAACACAATCAAACTACTTTGCCCCAACGAAACAGTGAGGTTGTCAATCTCACCGGCTTGCTGAAAACAAAGGATTAAACGTATGGTGTGGAAAATAGTAGTAAATTGCAGAGAATGAAAAGGAACAATGTTTGTAGTTGGTTGTATTATCAGTGTAAAAGAATGGATCGGTGATGCATGTAAAATGCATACATGAACTTTGCACTTTATTCACTCATATTCTAATCATATTTGCATCATATAAGGGTTATACCACTGTTATTTAATGATTTTAGGAAATAAAATAATTGTTTCCTATTTTTATGGAATTAACCCTGCGCAGGCAGAAAACCCTATTTCTTTCCTTTTATGTTTCAGGGACCCAAACGTCGTCATAAAATTCTGGAAAAATACAGAGGTCATTATTTTGGAAGGAAGAAGACGTAGGAGCGAAGGAATCAAGCAAACGGAGCCCGCAAGGCAAAAAGGGGGTGGCCCACGCGGCCAGGTACTGTGCCCGCGTGGGACCCACCCGTTTGGGCCTCGTGGCTCCGCAGCCGTCGATCCTTTCTCCACCGCCTTCGTCTTGACCTAAAAAGCCTATAAAAAGGTCCCATGACGTTTCGCGAAAGGAGGCGGCGGAGAAACACAAAACCACGAAACAGAGAGTCAGAAGGCTGCCGCCGGAGAAGATCGGGGGAGGGGGGGGGGGCGGAAACGCCGCCGGAATCGCCTCCGGAGGGCTCCACCCCCTCCGGCTTGTTCATCATCAACATCTACAGCAAGAACTTCTCCACCATCATCACCATGATGAAGGGGGAGTAGTCCACCCCCTGGATTTGGGTTTGTGGTGGTAACTTATGTATCTCTCCTCTCTCTTGAGCTTCACTAATTAGTACCGTATGAGCTGCTAAACATGATTACGGTCATCTATGTAATACCTTTGTGGTGAATATTGTGGTATGAGATGATTTGTTATGCATTTACCGTTGTGTTGGATCTTTTATGACTTGTCATACTTTGGTTGAATATTGTTCTTTAAGAAGTATGATGTATGTGGGTACGGGATGGCCGATGTGACACGGCATAGGTATTGAGTGACACAGTACCGCCCAACATCCTTTATCTGGGGGTAAAAAGAAAGAGTATGATGTAGGAGTGAGAGCAACCACGCTAGCCTTACGAGGGTGACCTAGCAACACATATGAGTACTTCTTTCAACTATGTGTTTTAGGACATATAGCTGTCATAAAAGCTACCATTAAAACATGACAATTGTGTGTACTTTATCTATAACATGATAATCACCGTAGATGAGGGAGAGAGGATTAAGTGAACCATGAACCCATGTTCATTGTTCCTATAAGAAACTCACACTTGAGCTTGTCCTCTTGCTGCATAGAGGATTGGGCTTTCTCTCTCTTTGAGAGCTTTTGCTTGCTACCATTTGTCTTGTCCTCTTGCATTGAAGAGGATTGGGACACTTTTACATTCTTGCTTGGTTACTTCCATCCATCAACCACCTTGTTCTCCAAACTTGTTTAGTGCATAATCAACTAAAACTTTTGACACTTTAGTTGTAGGGAATAGATAACTTTTCCTTCTTGCTCATGCGGATCGATACCTTACTTCCACATTGAGAGGTGCTACGGTGATCCCTTGCTCTTGGGGGTTATCAATCGGGGTCCATAGTTCACTAGTGGTGTCTCTCTATAAAAGATAACTAACATGCTGGGTGAACAAATTACAGCTGGGCAATTGACAAAATATTGAGCGCATGACAATGCATATATATGACATGATGATTACTATAATATTCATGTGGGCATTACGACAAAATACATAGACCGTTATCCAACAGCGTCTATGACTAATAATTCACCGCCAGGTTGTCATCCGAGTTCCCCGTTGGTATTAAGTTGCAAGCAACGGATAATTACATTAAGTAATGTGCGTAAAGTAAACAAATGCATTAGACCTAACGGCGCACCCTTAAGCTAAGCATCGGTTATTTTATCCCTAGTGGCAACAGCACATCCACAATCTTAGAAGTTATTGTCACTATCCCAGATTACCGGAGGCATGAACCCACTATCTAGCATAAATACTCACCCTTGGAGTTACAAGCATCTACTTGGCCAAAGCATCTACTAGTAACGGAAAGCATGCAAGATCATAAATAACATATAAGATATATTGATAATCAACTTGACATAGTATTCAATATTCATCGGATCCCAGCAAACACAACATGTAGCATTACAATAAGATGATCTTGATCATGATAGGCAGCTCACAAGATCTAAACACGATATCATAAAGTGGAGAGACAACCATCTAGCTACTGCCATGGACCCGTAGTCCAAGGATGAACTACTCACGCATCACTCCGGAGGCAGGCATGGTGATGTAGAGCCCTCCGGTGATGATTCCCCTCTCCGGCAGGGTGCCAGGAAGAGCTTCTGAACCCTCCCGAGCTAGGGTTGACGGCGGCGGCGTCTCTGGAACTTTTCGTGGATAATGGCTCGGGTATTTAGGGTTTTCGCGTCGGGTGGAATAAATAGGCGAAAGGGCGGCGGCTGGAGAGGCTCGTGGGGCCCACACCACCCCACGGCGCGGCAGGGGGGTCGCGCGACCCCATGGTGTGGCTACCTCGTGGCTCCCCTCCGTCTCTCCTTTGGACTCCGTGTTCGTGTTGGAAAAATAGGAGGTTCTGTCCAAGTTTCGTCCAATTCCGAGAATATTTCCAGACTAGCTTTTCTGAAATACAAAAACAACAGAAAACAGGAACTGGCACTGTGTCATCTTGTTAATAGGTTAGTCCCAGAAAATGCATAAAAAGGCTATGAAGTGTATATAAAACATGTAATAATTGGTATAATATCAACATGGAACATCAGAAATTATAGATGCGTTTGAGACGTATCAAGCATCCCCAAGCTTAGTTCTACTCGTCCTCGAGTAGGTAAAACGATAAAAACAAAATAATTTCTGAGGTGACATGCTACAATCATAATCTTGATCAAATAGTATTGTAAAGCACATGTTATGAATGAAGTGATCCAGGTCAATGGTCTATAGTTTGCTAGCAAGTAGATAATGAGCAAACAACTGAATCATATAAGCAAAAACTTTTCATGAATAGTACTTTTAAGACAAGCATCAAAGAGTTTTGCATAAGAGTTAACTCATAAAGCAATAGATTCTAAGTAAAAGGTATTTAACCAACACAAAGGAAGATTTAAGCTTCAGCAATTGCTTTCAACTTTCAACATATATATCTCATGGATATTTGTCAACACAAAGCAATATAATAAGTGCAATATACAAGCATATAAAAATTGTTGCACCAAAGTTAACACTAGTGTTTGCTTCTAAGATAGAAAGAAGTAGAAAAACTGACTCAACATAAAAGTAAAATAAAGACCCTTCGCAGAGGGAAGAAGGGATTAAATCATGTGCTAGAGCTTTTTAAGTTTTTGAAATCATAAAGAGAGTAAAAATAAGTTTTGAGAGGTGTTTGTTAATTGTCAACGAATCAGAAAATGGAAAGTACAATATGACCCCTGCCAACCAGACTTTTAAGAGCGGCTCCCATGAAGGACGTTATTTCTACCAGCAAGGCAGATCATCCCTCTTTCTCTTTTGTTTACACATGCAGATATTTCACTGTTTGTCACTGCTTGACTGATAAATCAGGGCAAAAATGTGAAGAGAATTAAGCGGTTAAAGTTGTAATTAATTGGGACTGGGCACCCCATTTGCCAGCTCTTTTTACAAAATTAATGGATAAGCGGATGTATATGCCGCTAGTCCGGTGGTAAAGTCTGCTTGACAGTTGACATAAAGACATCCACCCCGTCCTCATGAGCTTGGTAAACATTGACACAAAATAGGAGTAATAAAGTTTGAATAGTTTAAAGGTAGCACATGAAAAATTTACTTGGAATGGCAAGGAAATACCACATATAGTTAGTTATGGTGGACACAGATGGCATGGATTTTGGCTCAAGGTTTTGGATGCACGAGAAGCATTCCCTCTCAGTACAGAGTTTAGGCTAGCAAGGTTATTTGAAGCAAACACAGCATATCAACCGACACGGCAAGACTTATATGAAAACATATTGCAAGCATTATAAGACTCTACACTGTCTTCCTTGTTAACCAAACCCTTTTACTAGAAAATATCTAGACCTTAGAGATACCAATCATGCAAACCAAATTTCAACGAGCTTTACGGTAGTTCTTCATTAATAGGTTTTAACTACATGATACAAAAGCTTAAACATGAACTACTTGATAACTCAAAACAATTGACAAGTATCAAATTATCCAATACAGTGATCTACAAGAATATGTAAGCTTTTTCCATTATACCATCTACCACATGCAACATTTTCTGTTCCAACCAAACACCATTCAATTTATTTCAACATAAACTCTCCAAACAATTATAAGTGAAGCAAGAGAGTACTGATAACCCCCAAGAGCAGGGGATCACTGTAACACCTCTCAATGTGGAAGTAGGGTATCGATCCGCAGGAGCAAGAAGGAAAAGTTATCTATTCCCTACAACTAAAGTGTCACAAGTTTTAGTTGATTATGCACTAAACAAGTTTAAAGAACAAGATGGTTGATTTAATGGATGGAAGTTTAATGTAACAAAACAAGAATGTAAAAGTGTCCCAATCCTCTTCAATGCAAGAGGACAAGACAAAAGTTTTCTCTTATAGGAACAATGGACATGGGTTCACTCAATCCTCTCTCCCATCTATGGTGATTATCGAGTTATAGATAAAAAGTACACACAATTGTCATGCTTTAATGATAAACTTCTATGACGGCTACATGTTCTAAAACACATAGTTGAAAGAAAATAATCATTTGTGTTGCTAGGTCACCCTCATAAGGCTAGCGTGGTTTGTTGTCACTTCCACATCATACTTCTTCCTTTTTACCCCAGATAAAGGATGTTGGGCTGTATTGTGTCACTCAATACATATGCCGTTGTCACATCGGCCATCCCGTACCTACATACATCATACTTCATAATAGACAATATTCTAAACACTAGTGCAATGATTCATATTTCGTGTGCATGACCACATCTCTCTCATCTATCTACACTTGGTGGTGTCAATCATCTCATGACATGGATAAACAAGGCATTATGCATAAATCGAACCATCACATGCATCATAGAATATCTCCAAAGTATGACAAGTCATAAAGATCCAACACAACGGTAAATGCATAACAAATATCATCTCATACCACAATATCCACCATAGGAATTACATAGATAGATCCATACTTATGCAAGGCACATCATATGGATTTCAACAATGATCATACATAGAGAGATTAGATCAAGTTACCACCACAAACTCAAAGTCCAGGGGGTGGACTACTCCCCCTTCATCATGGTGATGATGGTGGACATGTTGGAGAAGATGGAGACCACCCCGGCAGCGCCCCGCCGGAGTTTTCCCCCTCCAATCTGCAGCTCCAGGTCTTCTGTTTCGTGGTTTTGTGTTTCTGCGGCGCTCCCTTCCGAAAGCCGTCGGGGGACTATTTTTATAGTCATTTTTAGGTCAAGACGAAGGCACGGGGACGAAGATCGACGGCATCGGAGGCTCGAGGCTCAGGATAGGGGGTCCCACGCGGCCAAGGAATCTGGCCACGTGGGCCCACCTCTTTCGGCCCTCGGGTCTCCGTTTGTTCGCTTCCTTCGATCCTACTCTTCGTTCCTTCCAAAAACTGATGCCCGTGAAATATTAGGTCATTTGGACGTCGTTTGGGTCCCTGAAACATAAAAATATAGAAAATAGGGTTTTCTGCCAGTGCAGGGTTAATTCCAGAAAAATAGGGAAACTGTGAAATATTCCCAAAATCAATATAAAACAATGATATAACCCTTATATGATGCAAATATGATTGAAATATAAGTAATATAATGCAAAGTTCATGTATGCATTTTACATGCATGAACATCCCCAAGCTTAACCTATACTCGTCCTCGAGTATGAAGGTGATAAAACTAACATGGACTTTGCTTTTTAATACTATCAATGGATATCAAAGATGATTACTATTGCTACATAGAGTCAAATGATTCATTCTTCAAAGGAATAGCAATATACAGGATAGATTATGAAGTCAAATATTCAATGTAAGGATGTTCAATGATAATTCACAAAGTGTAACATAGAAGAAAGTACTATGGACCAAATGTATGCATAATGAAAAGTAAAAACATCCTATAATGGTCATAGAGTATTCTTGTAAATCTGAATATAAAAGGTGGACACTTTGGAAACATATATAAATAAGTAGTGGTAAAACATGAATAAGTTTCATCTAGCTTCCAAATGCTTCTACTTAAGTTAATGTTTGCAATGTGGTATTCATTGGTGTGGAGCTCTCATTAACCCTATCATAGCATCCTGAATGGTTAAAGTTTAAAGTGAAAGCAAATATGAGTAATGTGCTTGACAAAGTATGGGTTGAATGCCTCATGCCCCGTGAATACGAGTACCTACACCACGGTGTTACTCAACTCGGGCCACAAAGCAAGTTCAAGTTAAAGTCATTGTAAGTAATATAATAGCGTCATCAAGAGTGTCAACTGGGGTACCTCTTGCCCCAGGACATGGAAACTAGCCCATGTCAAAATGACAAGACAAACAGACAATGAACAATCTCAGCACTCTTTTATTTACTATTTGTATAGCTTTTTATTATGACGTGCATCACTGAATGTTCACTTTGGTACGCTGTAAATTTCCACCATGAATGATGCATGGCTTAGGTTAGCGGCCCAGGCGTCTCTCTAGCCATTTATACAAACTCCTCAAACTTACTAAGTTTCCGCATTTATTTGGCACCATGATAAGCATCCATAAACAAAAGTACATGATATCAACTAAATATAATTAAGAGCACGTTGAAAGCTTGCCATGTGACAGCACATATGAGCTAACTCCCAACCAAGACTCTTGTCAAGCATACAACTTCATAATTTTAATCACAATGGTTCATGTTTATTAAGTGCAATAAAAGTAAAGTGTGCATCAAGTTCGTGAGAGCTTTTTAACCAACTTTCCCATAACAATCAATAACATAAGCATTTTAATTTGGAAACATAGATAATACAATATAACATGATAAACATACTCGGAATAGCATTAAGCAAATAGGTAGATATGGTGGACTCACTGGAAAACTTTGGTTAAAGGTGTTGGAAAACAAGTTTTTATTTGTTGGAATTTTTGGGCTAGCAAAAGTGAGAAAGTTGACCGTCTAAATGCATACATAAGTGTCCATAGAACTAATCAATCCATGTTAAACAAAGTAAAGCAACATTCAGCATCAAAACATGAATAAAAGATAGCTCTTGATAAAACACTTGCAAATTAATACTCATTAAAAAGCACATGAATCATGCAACTATATGTATCTTTTTGAATCAACTCAAACATCCCTTTCCCAATCTTTTTAATAGCATCCAACTTAATTCAACCCAAATTTCCAGTATCTCTCTCATAACATAAATGAAAAGTGGTGGTCTCAAGACAAACAAAAACCAAACCGAAATAAAAAGCAAATAAATGACGCTCCAAGTTTATGCGATAAAGTGCGTTGATCGAAAAACAGAAGTTAGACGTGTGCAAACCGAGAGTGTGTTGGTCCAGTGGGGTTGTCTCCACATCCCCAAGCTTATGGACTTCACCATCCTTGGATAACTCTTGGTGCATGTCGTGGGGTAGATAACACGGCAGATGTTACACGAGGTAACTTGAGATTGAGGGCAAGGCGACTCTGGTGTTCAGGAGATGGTCTAGCTCTACGGGGAAGAAGATATTTTTTACCCAGGTTCAGGTCCCCTCAGTGGAGGATCCCTACGTCCTACTATAAATCACTATATGATAACAGATTACATGGTGCGCCAATGGCGATCGCCGGGTTTGGATGATTCCGACGTGGGAGTTCTATCTCTTGAGCTCTCTCTCTACTTTGTCTCTCTTATTCGACTTGAGACTTCTCTCTCGAATTTGTTTCTCCCGGATCTGTCTATCTATGACCAAGGAACCGGCTTATAAGGACACCGGGTCTCCTGGTAGCATACAAGGTAAGGCAGGGTTCTACCCGTACTTGGAGTCCTATTCTAACTCGTCTTGTCTTTCGTATCCTCCAAGTCTTGGACTCCGTGACGCGCACCGCTTCCGGGTCTTCTGGAACCTTCCTTGTCTAGGCCGGGTTATCGCCAAGCTCTCCGGCCCATCAATGTAACCCGGCCCATGATGATGGCTTGCTGGCCTCGCCCGGCCTCCTGCCTGGCGGGTCATGCTTTCCTCCTCATGGGCCTACCGGGTTATTATTCCCCCATCAGTAGCCCCCAGGGTAACTCGGACGTCGGGTTTGGCGTGCTTTTCCTTTAACTTCAAACTTTATTTCTCAAGGGGAGCCGCCATCCTTGATGTCCGGGTTAACCTCCTGAAAATAAGAAATACTCACAAAATATAAAATCCGGGTTACAGTACTTTTTCTTTAGCTAGGCCGGCTCTTCTTGGCGGTCTATATCATAACCCGGCTACTGTCTACTGGGTTCATACGCCTCCCGTTTTCTATTCACCACTTGGCCTCAATGATTCAGGTTGACCTCCTGAAAACAAGACAAACAAATAAAAATTTAAAGGGTTAAAACCCGGGTTGCACTTGGTGGTCTATTTTATAACCCGACTTTTTCTTCTGGGTTCATATGCCTCCAGGTTTATCTCAACATCCAGCAAATCATGCCAGGAATATTTCCACATTTTATTTTGTGGGTCTTCTGACCCGGTTTTTTATAGAGCCTACTCATACGGAGGCTGTGCTGAAGGATGCTCCAGATTCTTACGGTCCGGACTTGATGGAGCCTATTCACATGGAGGCTGTCTTTCAAGACCCGGATTTTGAAGACCCAGCGCGAATACCTTCAGCTTTACCGTTTCTCAAGAATATTAACCTCGATTTTCTCATGCATATAACCTGTAGCCCCCCAAGCTCCGAGTTTATCACCTCGCGATAACTTGGTGCTTGATGAATGAATATAAAACTTCAAACCGTGTAGCCCCCAAGTGCCGGGTTGCATGCCTGCAGCGACCTGGGACTTTTGCATTTTGTACCTCTGAAAGAAATTGTGAACTTCAAATACTGTAGCCCCCAAGTGCCGGGTTGTGTGCCTGCAGCAACCTGGGACTTCTTCATTGCATTGAAAATTTTAGCTTCAAACTGAGTAGCCCCCAAGTGCCGGGTTAGCTGTTCACAGCCACCTGGGACTTTGATAATTTGCCTTGGATAAACTTTTGACTAGTGTAGCCCCCAAGTGCCGGGTTAGCTTGCCTTCAGCAACTCGGGACTCACACTTTTCCTTTTGTAACCTTGTAAAATTTGAAGCATTGTAGCCCTCCCAAGTGTCAGTTCTTTCGCCTGCAACAACTCGGGGTTTTCGAATCAACTGACTGTAAATATCTCCACTGGGACAATTATAATATCTGGTCGAACCATCCGTGGTACGCGAAATAATTAGAGTCGGCCACTACCGGGTCGTCGTTTGGTGCCTGAAGCCGGCCGCAAGCCGGGTCGGCAATGATTGTTGCTTGACTACGTTTCCTTGATAACCTCGAAAACCATGCAGCACATCTGCACATGGGTGTGTGCAATCCTCGAGTGTCTAACAGCACTCGGTTTGCACTCTGTCTGCTTTCCCTTGATTTGCACTGAAACATAATCGCTGATTAATCAACCGGCTTATACTTCTCCTATTTTTTCCCACAACTGATATATCTGCTGGCTTGTTGACGTGACTAGGCAATTTTTCTTTTCTCTGACCATGAGCTAGCTTCAATTAGCAACTCCACCCAATTTGTTTTCTTTGGCATTCACGTGATCCGCACTTGCCTGGACTAGACTGTTTGGCTTCCTTTTTCCCATCATAACTTTGATGACTCGCACAAGTACTAGCAGCACCCGGCCTTTCTTTTCTCTTTTTGATTGAATCGCTTTGATGATTACTGAGCCAGACTGACACAATTTTCAGAAGCCGGCCGCTCTTTCCACTTCTTTTGTCCTTTGATTGCACGAGACTAAGGTACCTCGTATTTTCTTCTCTTTCTGCAGATCAGGTCACGTTGCTCTGATCCTTTGTACTTCAATATGAAAATGTTCAAACTCTTGAATATTTAAATGACAAGCCGGCAATGATGATTATAATGGGACTGCATTTGCTGACAGATTGAACTGATCACCTCAACTCTTATTTACTTGCTGTATGCACATACGTGGAAAGAAAAACCAGACTTGATTTTCTCCCATAACTAGCTGCCCACATGAAACTCATCCAGCGTTGGAGCAAGCTAGGAACTCCGATAATTTTGACCTTTGCTAGAGTGATGCCTTGATATCCCCATGAATTACTAGTAGCATTCTATATAATATATTTTGCTTTGATTCGCCAGCTGCTGCACACATCGTCACATCGAAGCGAGAAATTCCTTTTACTCTCCTTTGTTGAAGACAATAACACGTGATCTTGCTGCTATTAGCATGAAATTTTCTAACTTCCCAAATATCAAAACTTGATGAGCCGGCTTCTTCTGCCGGGTTATAGATTAATCCTGCAAGAAATTTCCCTTAGGCATAAAACAATATTATACAATATGATAAACTTGTAATAAATGAATATTTATCTTGAATGTGTATGTGTACACTGAGGATTTGCTTTTTTAATGAACGTTTATCTGTCGTTCTGCAAATCCTTTGGTTTAGATGACCCTTTTGGTTTCTATAAACTGTAAGCCGGCTTTCGCATGGATCTTTACTGTTGCGACCTCTCTGTTAAGACAGGGTCAGTCAAGTCCCAGTGGGCCTCATGACTGATTGAATTTACAGGCACGCAATCAGGCCATATAATTGCGTTTCACATCGAGCTTAAGTTTAGATAACCAAGAATAATAGTGGCTCTAAAATTGGCCGGGTCATGAGATTGCAGCTGTACCTTCAAAGGTAATCAGCCCCCATGACCAAAGTGGCTTATATGCCGGGTCTTGAGTTTGTAACTGCGTTATTCAAGCGATCAGCCCCCAAGACCCAATATGCACAATGTTGCGAAGCACTCCTGGGCACGCTAACCGAAGTTGCGAAACACTCCTGGGCACGCTAACAATTTGCAAATAACTGAAGCCAGGAAGATGTTTCATGGATTTTTCTCCGTGTCTTCAACCCAACAATTGATAGCTCAAAATAAGGTAACCCGGAATTTAGGATTCATCCCTTTGAACAATAAATATTTGACATGCTCTTGGCATTGATGATACACAAGCCAGAGTACGGCGATTTGAGCTGGAATGATGATAATGAAAATGTGATGATAGTGAACATATGATGATAATGTATAACCCGAAGTACGGCGATTGAGCTAGAAAGATGATAAAGAATAGGCCGGAGTACGGCGATTTGAGCCGGAGCACGATGATGACGCTTTAATAGCGATTTTGTTATTTGAGAGATCCATTGCAAGCAGTAAATAGCTTATCTTTAATAAATCCAATTGCGAGCCATAAATAACTCGACTTTAATAAATCCATGGCGAGCGATAAATAACTCGACTTTAATAAATCCATGGCGAGCGATAAATAACTCAACTTTTAAGAAATCCATTGCGAGTGATAAATAACTCGACTTTGACAAATCCATCTGCGAGCGATAGATAACTCGACTTTAAAGAGTAGCCTGCAATCTTTTGAATGATTTTTGTAATTTCCTTATAAACAAGATATTTTAATTCCAGGGATTGACTCAAATGAGCCAAATTTAATTGACCGAATAATATGAAATATGAAATATAAATATAAATGCAACTTAGCTTGTTTTTTCTCCTGCGTTGATGACACTATGTAGATGCGCTGACCGTCTTGCGCAGCCGCGGCGCGGTTGAAAACAATCATGCCAGTGGAGGACCCGGCCCGTGATCGGGCGATGATTGCGAAAAATTTGAAGCCGGTCCGCACATGGCCGGGTCATCAATCCTGCTGTATGTGGATTTGTCTGATCCATATGATAAAGTACTACAGTAGCATCCGACTTATTTTTCTTGCATGCACGTATCCCATCTTGAAGTAGTACTATTTCTCTCTTTTGTTTTTTCTCCATGGCACTTGTTTCAGCGATCCATGTGCTAGTCCACGTAATAAATTGTAGCTTTGATTTTTCTTGTACCATCGATGCACCAACGCCAGTTTGCCGACCAACCCGGCGTACTAACCACCAAACAAGCAGCTGCTCTTTTTTTTTTTTCTTTCTCCTCGGAACTGGCCCCGTCCGATGCGTATGCACGTATAAACTGGCAGCATAATATCCTTATCTCTCTCTTTCCTATTTTTCTTTTCGTTGCCGGGTCCTGGTGCCCCGTGCTAACTCAAGGTGAAAAAGCATCCGGGACCCCAAAGGTGAGAGACGCCAAACGTTTTTTAACTCCTTGCTTGGCTCTGCTGTCTGCTCTGACGCATGCATGTTTACTTGTCGAGGTAGAAAATCCGTCCGACCAAAATAGGTCTGGCCTGGTTTGAGCTGCTCATACTAGTGTGTGCATGCCCTATTCTTTGTCTCCTTGATTTCAGCTTCCTGAACCGTATATGAATCAACAACCACACCCCTTTTTTTTCTCTTTCCTGCCCATGACGTTGCACCACGACTGTGACTGGATCGGAGTCCAGATGGGATCCGGCCGCTGCGACCTGATCAGGTCACGCGCTATGATCGCCAGCGACGCGGGAACCGGCTTCGACTCAGGCTGTCCATCGACGCGGGACCCGGCTTCGTTCTCACGCTCCTCTGCTGCGCCTTTTTCCTTCCTCTTGCTTTCTGGACAACGTGTGTGCATCATGATTTTGCTTCGCGTATGCCATCAGAATTCCTTCTATTGCCGGCTCACATTGCACGAATCAAATTGTAGATGTCTCCTCTTTCTCCATAGCCGGCTCCTCTATGGCCAGCTTATCTTTTTCTTCCTGCAACATGGCGACAGCAATCTTGATCTCCAGCGAACCTACTTGCCTCTTTCAGCCGAAATCGTCGATGACGCTCTCCCGGTTGGTTGGTGACGAAGTTCTCCATCCCTTGCCGAGCTTCTCGATTGATGAGGACACACTTGGTCACGTGCCCCACGGTGGGCGCCAACTGTCGTGGGGTAGATAACACGGCAGATGTTACACGAGGTAACTTGAGATTGAGGGCAAGGCGACTCTGGTGTTCAGGAGATGGTCTAGCTCTACGGGGAAGAAGATATTTTTTACCCAGGTTCAGGTCCCCTCAGTGGAGGATCCCTACGTCCTGCTATAAATCACTATATGATAACAGATTACATGGTGCGCCAATGACGATCGCCGGGTTTGGATGATTCCGGCGTGGGAGTTCTATCTCTTGAGCTCTCTCTCTACTTTGTCTCTCTTATTCGACTTGAGACTTCTCTCTCGAATCTGTTTCTCCCGGATCTGTCTATCTATGACCAAGGAACCGGCTTATAAGGACACCGGGTCTCCTGGTAGCATACAAGGTAAGGCAGGGTTCTACCCGTACTTGGAGTCCTATTCTAACTCGTCTTGTCTTTCGTATCCTCCAAGTCTTGGACTCCGTGACGCGCATCGCCTCCGGGTCATCTGGAACCTTCCTTGTCTAGGCCGGGTTATCGACAAGCTCTCCGGCCCATCAATGTAACCCGGCCCATGATGATGGCTTGCTGGCCTCGCCCGGCCTCCTGCCTGGCGGGTCATGCTTTCCTCCTCATGGGCCTACCGGGTTATTATTCCCCCATCAGTGCATCTCCTCTAATCCCTGTGAAAAAACTTTAAAACACTGTTTCTCCCATTTCTTTTCTGTGGGGTGACATTAGTAGTGATAGACAAATTAATTGCTTGCTGCATAAAATCTTTAAACAAAAATGTGAAACATGTCCAGAAAGTATATAATGTTGTATGCCTACTTATAAACTCAATTGGATCATAAAGATTCAAGTTAAAAGTTCAAAGAATGCATCAAACAAAATGGGACAGAATCTGTCCAGAAAATAGCAGCAGCAAAACGCATTTTTCTACCCTACTTAAATATGTCGAAAAAATCTGAAACAATTCACGCTTACAGAGGATGAAAAGTTGCAATTACAGTTCAAATTTTAGCTCATTCGGAGTTACAGAATAGAAATGAAAAATCATACCGTGCACAGATTCGTGCTGGAATAAAATCTTCGAATACAAATAGCAACTTTTTCAAACCAAAACGGGTAAAACTTGGCACTTTATTAAAAATTCCAGAAACAAAATTAAAAACTAAGTCTCTTGTTACAGCAAGAGGACACAAAGAAAATTAAAAATAAAAACAAACGGGTTGCCTCCCGTAAAGCGCTTTCTTTATAGCCATGTAGATAGGCTTCTTACTTGATATCAAGATGGTTGGAGTGAAGTGGCTTGGCATCCCCAAGCTTGAATTCTTGTCCTTATTTGATATATGTTGGGTGAGTCTAGGGGTAACATCCCCAAGCTTGAGTGTTTGTCTCTCATGATCTTTGTTCATCACCCTCAACTCTTCCACTTGAAAATTCTCTTTACACAAAACTCAACATAAAACTTGATTAGAGGGGTTAGTGTCTCCACAAATTAAATCCTCATAGGTACAGCAAAGACATATAATGAGTTGATTCTAAACATTAACTACTGTTACTAAGGTTATGTTTTGCTCTTTGATCAAAAGAACCACACAAAACATAGTAATGAGACTAATGCAAAATAAAAACAGAATCTGTCAAAAACTGGACAGGCTGAAAGGAGCGAATTTTTAGAGGCACTTATGTTGCTCAAATCAGAAAAACTTTGAACTAATGAAATGTGTAATAACAACTGAATATTGCTGTCGTAAAATATCAGGTCAAAATTCCTCTTCTGTGATTTTTAACATTCTTCGCAGTGAAGATTAGGAATCTTTTTTCTGGACAGCAAATCACTATTGTTTGATCCTAGCTCTCAAATAGGACCATCATCTAAAGCATTATCATATAGAATATCTAAACCAAATTCCTCATCACTTTCAAAGCTATTATCAATAATAATATCATTTTGAATGTGTTGATCATCATCAGAAGCAGAATCAAAATAGCATGGTGAGTAAGGATATGGGCAATCCTCTAATACCTTTTCCTCTTCTCTATATTCTTCTTGTTCCTGCAAGCCATTAGATCTCTCCTTGATAGCAACAAGATTGTTATAATATTCAAGGATATAGTTGTAACAGCCCAGAGTTGAGAACCTAAAAACCAGAGTAAAATTTTCACTTTCGTGTTGCATTGCATCATGGCATCCATATTAAGTTGCTAAACAACACACAAAATTGGTTTGGCAACATTGGAAAACAAAATGCTAAACTTGTTTAAACAAAATCTCAAAACAAGGAAGGCACTCAAACTTGCAAAACAAAATTACTCGACCTCTTATATTCGTCAAGGAAGTTCCCAGAGTTCAAAATGGTATTTTGAACTTGCTCTAAAATCACTAGGGTAATCTTCAAATTTTCAAATTACCCAAATGCCATAATTGAACCCTATGAACAAAAGTGGTACAAAACATTTTATTTTGAAGCCCCAATTTTTGTGTAGCTTCTACTCAATATGGGGAGGCTACCCAAATAATTTCACATTTTTCTAAAATGTTTTGGTGCCTAAATTAAATCAGGGAAGATGCTGCTGGTTTTAAAATTTAAAAGGGAGAAGGACCTATCCGTGATGGCAACAAACTTTCCAGGGGGGTTTCCGCAGAAATTCTTTCTTCCTCGTTTTGTAGCGACCGAGCTCCTCAGCTCGCGCCGGACCAGCTCGTCGCCGAGCTCGCCATGGGGCCCCCGCGCCCTCCTGCCGCGCTGTGAGGAGAGAAGAGCTCGAGGCCGCTCTGCTCCCCCATATCCTATCCTCTCACCCGCCCCCACGCTCTCTTCTCTCTCCCCCACGAGCGCGCCGTAGCCGCCATGGCCGCCGTGCTCGTTGCCGCCGTCTGAGAGCTCCCGCAGCGAATCGACGACCACCATCCGCTCCGCCGCGTCGCCCGCCTCCTCTCCGCCGAAGGAATCGACGCGGGAAGCCGTACATTGCCGCCGCCGACCGTTTTCTTCTCCGACCACGGCCGAGCTCCGCCGAGCGATTTCCGCCGACTCCGGTCATCCCCGACCTCGCCGTCGACTCCTACGTGCTCGTGGTGAGCTCCTGGCCCTCGCTGGCCCCTTCCCCTCTCCCCTCTCGCGCTATTTCGCGCCGTTCGCCGTAGCCCGCCGCCGTTGAACTCCGTCGGATATTCCGACACGAAGGCACTCGGAATATCCGAGCAACACCAGTGCGTTGGATTTTTTCAGTCCTTAGTCGAATTTCTGCCTTCCGCAGCGATCGGATAATCCGAGTTCTAAAAACCATCGGATTTTCCGAGTTCAGTCAGTACCAATTTTCTCCTCTTCTCAGTCCATCGGATTTTCCGAATCAAATAAAATCGGAAAATTCCGAAATTTGTCCAACACCAAAATTCTCCTGTTTCTTTTCCTTTTCTCTCTAATTGGGAAAATAATGGTACTAGGTTATAAAATAACTTATTAGAGGACATAATTTAAAAAGGAATTATGAAGATAATAACTTATTATCGGGACATCAGAAAATTGTGTTCGTTATACCAAAATGCTCCGAAAAAGGTGAACTACCTAAAATCATCATCATCATGCATATTCGATCACAATTAAAATACTGTACTTTTAGTAATATTAGAATCACTATGTTAAATGTGGGGATTTTCCCTCTCTCGTTGAAGTATTATTCCCGCACCCCATTTAAATTGCTAGATAGCTCAAAATAAGTTCAGTACTTTAAAATGTCATGTCATCATGTTTGCGCATTGCACCCGTGCAAATTGTGGTTTTGATTGTTCCTCTCCGGTATTGTTTGTGCATCGGTAGATCAAGGAGTGGAAGTGCCCCCACAGTATCGTGACGATCCCTATTACCAGCCACATCAACAAGGCAAGCGTAATCCCCCCTCTGAGCATATCTTATCCTATGTTTCCGCAAATATTTTCTCCACTATAATATTGCATGCGGTTCCAAATGTCAATTTTATTGGATTAGAGTATCCTATAGTTGCATTAAGTTCCCGATGCCTTTACCTGTTCCCCTCCTATTATCCGTAGGGTTGTATTGTCGGCCTGAGATACTTACTATGCTATGTTGATGCTTAGCCATGCTTAGTAAATGCTCAGCTGTACGATGGATGGTTCATGTTGGAAACAGGTGATGAGAGGCCCGAATGATGGTGGAGAATTGTGGTGACCGGTAATAAAATGCTTAAAGGTGGGGATGAGAGGCCACTATGGTTGTGGTGCTTTGTCTCGTTCTCGCCGCCTAGGTGCGAGTTCTTTACCTCTTGAACCAAGACTGAGCGTGTGATGCATGTAAAATGCATACATGAACTTTGCACTTTAATTGCTTATATTCCAATCATATTTGCATCATATAAGGGTTATATCAATGTTTTATCATGATTTTGGAAATATCTTAATGATTTCCTATTTTTATGGAATTAACCCTGCACAGGCAGAAAACCCCGTTTTCTTATTTTAATGTTTCAGGGACCCAAACGTCAACGAAATCACCTGGAAATTTACGGGCGTCAATATTTGGAAGGAAGAAGACCGTGGGCGAAGGAAGCAAACAAACGGAGGTCCGAGGACCAAACGGGGGTGGCCCACGCGGCCAGGTACTGTGGCCGCGTGGGGCCCACCGTTTGGCCCTCGTGGCTCCGTTGCCGTCGATCTTCGCTCCACCGACATCGTCTTGACCTAAAAACGCCTATAAAAAAGGTCCCCCGACGTTCTCTGGAAGGAGCGCCGCACAAACACAGAAACACCGAAACGGAGATCAGGAGCTGCAGATTGGAGGGGGAAAACTCCGGCGGGGCGCTGCCGGCGTGGTCTCCATCTTCTCCATCGACTTCTCCACCGTCTCCATGATGAAGAGGGAGTAGTCCACCTCTGGACTATGGGTTTGTGGAAGTAACTTATGTATCTCTCCTCTCTTGAGCTTCACTAATTAGCACCGTATGAGCTGCTGAACATGATTACGGTCACCGTTGTAATACCTTTGTGGTGGATCTTTATGAGTTAATATATGTTTGAGATTGCAATGTTTGTTTCAGTTATGAGTATAGATGCATATTATGTACCCCGTTCTTGTCTACTTGTTTTGATCAAGCATGTTTATGAGAGCGTGTGTGGGGGAACGTGTGCATTAGTTGGAGTAACGGGGGGTGGCTAGTGCAGTGAACGTGAGAGAAAGTTCTGCGATCCACTTTGGTATCTTTACCTTACTTTGTTACCTCACTAGGGATAAACTAAAATACCATGCTACCGGGGATGTGGGCGTGACCATTGCCACTACTCCATGACTAGATCTAGCATGTTCTTATTTTCACTTCATGTCATGATACTTAATGCTATACTCTGAGTTATCTTAATTACTGAGGTGTTATGATTTAGTTCGCATCTTGGTGGAGTATAAGAGAGGTTAATAACCAAAAGATCTCTATGTTAGGACGTGATGCCCATATATCTAAGTAACTTGTTATCAAACCCTGTGTTGCAATCTCATATGTTAACTGTGTGTGTTCCATTGTCTACCACTTTATAAAGAGAGAGTGCATTTGTGAAACCATGAACCCCAGTCCATTTTTAATCATAAGAAACACCTTTCCAACACCATATACCACTTTTCTATTTTCAGCCATCATTAAATCCGAAAATACAAAAATACTTTTCATCTTGCATACATCATTCAAAAACCCAAAAATATCATTTATCATTGCATCCACCATCATTGCATATTTATTTCTTGTTTGCATTGCATAACTATCCTGATATCATTCTTACACCTTGTGCTTGACAACCACAGGTGAGGTTGAGGACCAAAACATCTAACCTTGTTTTGTAGGTAACCAAAAGAAGGATAAGAAGATAAATCTACCACTTCAGATTCCCCGAGAGTTCGATATTAAACCCTCGAGTCACCCCTCGTGGGGAAAACTGTCTTCCACTTACTATACACTCTGCACTTGGAGTCTCAACCTAATCCCGTTTATTTGTGCAGGCATCAAGACTTGCTCTTCGGGATCATCAAGACGTTTTCTGGCGCCGTTGCCGGGGAATCGTAGCTGAGAGATTTATCCAAGGGTGTGCATCATCGCATTCATCTCACAACAAAGTCAACGTCACCAACTTGTGCTAACACCTAAGCTTGGGGAGGTTGCACCTACGTGAGCACCATCTTATCCATCTTTACTTACAAAGCAATTTATTTGTTTTGTTAGTGTCATTGCATATCATATCATATTTATTTCAGTTTTGCATAAAAAATTAAAAATACCAAAAAAAAACTTGCTAAAATGAATCCTAGTGCTGAATGAACAACTTTGGTCAATACTATGGAGAGTCATTGATGGATGCTTGGTATAGAATTAAGGACACTAGTAAAAATGGTGTCATTAAATATACTCCTGCCACTGTGATAAGAAACTTCTATAAAGGTATAGATGGCTGGTCGAAATGTTTTCTAGACTCATTGACTAGTGGAAAATTTGCTTCTGGAAATCCCTCACATGCTAATAATTTGATGGAAAATTTATTTGGGAATTCTATAGAATCCAAATATGAAACTGGGATCAAACAACTAAAAGCTTCTATGGATAGGTCAACTTTATGTCTACAAACTTATGTGGAGGACTATCCTACTAAAAATGATTTGCATTCATTTATCCTTCATACCAAGTCTAGGATGAAAAAGACAAATAACACTCTTTCTGGAATCTCTTTGAAAATGGAAACAATATTGAACTATGCCAAGTCTAAAAAGAAGTTGACTAGGGAATTGAATGAAAGAATATCTTCTATGCTGGAACCTTTAGATAGGGATATTAAGAATCATGTTGAAGAGGAGGATGACCTCCAAATAGCCTTGAATCTTGCTTTAAAGAAAAGGAATGAGAATCTTGCTTGGGAAGAAGTTGAGGAAGTTAAAATGCTTAATGAAGTCAAGGATCCTTTGCTTGACTTAGAAAATTGTAGCTTGCATGAATTAATATCTATCTTACAAAAATTTGCAAGTGATCCTTCCATCAACACTAACCAAGCAGGTTTTGGTTCTTATATTGCTAATCATGTCTTGAAAGAAAAGATTGCTAGGTACAACCAAGAGGCTATGATACCACCTAAGCTTGGGGATATGTGGATACCTAAGGTACTAGTAACTATTGGAAAAGAGACACACCATGCCATACTTGATCTAGGATCTAGTGTCTCTGTTTTATCTAAAGAACTATATGAAGTGCTTGAATTGAAAAATCTTGAAAAATGCTCTATTGAACTAGCACTTGCTGATGACTCTATTAAACATGCTTTGGGAAAAGTAAGTGATGTTATGGTAGAGTTACATATGACTTTTGTGCCTGTGGATTTTCTAATCATGGATATGGGGAATAAAACCTCTAGTCCTATTATTCTTGGAAGACCTTTTCTTCGTACCACAGGTGCTATCATTGATTCAAAGGAAGGGAATGTAAAGTTTCAGTTTCCACACAAGAAGTGCATGGAACACTTTCCAAGGAAGAGGGAACCACCAAAGTTCAAGCTCCCTCATGAGCTTCGTCCACAATAAAACAACAAGTAAGAAGCCTAGCTATATGGCTATAAAGAAAGCGCTTTGCGGGAGGCAACCCGGTTATTTTTTGTGTGATTTTTCTTTGTGTCCTCTTGCTGTAACAAGAGATTTTGTGTCTAGTTAGGTTCTGGAGTTTTTAATAAAGTGCCAAGTTTTACCCTTTTTGGTTTGAAAAGTTGCTTATAGCGTTCGGAGATTTTATTCCTGCACGAATCAGTGCACGGTATGATTTTTAATTCTTATTCTGTAACTCCGAATGAGCTCATATTTGAACTGTAGTTGCAACTTTTCATCCTCTGTATGCATGAATTTTTTCGGAATTTTTCGAGAAAGTTTGGTAGGGTAGAAAAATACGTTTTGCTGCTGCTGTTTTTCTGGACAGATTCTGTCCCATTTTGTTTGATGCATGCTTTGAGCTTTTAAGTTGAATCTTTTTGATCCAATTGAGTTTATGAGTAGGCATACAACATTATATACTTTCTGGACATGTCATATGAATTTTTGTTCAAGGATTATATGCAGCAAGGAACCTATTTGTTTATCACTATTAATGCACCCCACAGAAAAGAGATGGGAGAAACGGTGTTTTGAAGTTTTTTCACAGGGATTGGAGGAGATGCACCAAGAGCTATCCAAGGATGGTGAAGACCATAAGCTTGGGGATGTGAAGACAACCCCGCTGGACCTACACACTCTCGGTTTGCACACGTCCAACTTCTGTTTTTCGATCGAAACACTTTATCGCATAAACTTGGAGCGTCGTTTTTTGTTTTTGTTTGAGTCTTGAGAGACCACCACACTATCAATTATATATGAGAGAGCTACTGGAAATATGGGTTGAAATATGTTGGATGCTTTTATAAGATTGGGAAAAGGGATGTTTGACTTGATTTTTAATGATACATATAGTTGCATGATTCATGAGCTTGTTTATGAGTAATAGTTTGCAAATTCTTTTTGTAGAGCTATCACTTATTCATGTTTTGGTGCTGATTGTTATTTCACTTGGTTTAACATGGATTAGTTAGTTCTATGGACACTCATGCATGCATCTAGATGGTCAACTTTCTCCCTTTTGCTAGCCCAAAAACTCCAACAAGCAAAAACTTGTTTCCAACACCTTCAACCAAAGTTATTCCAGTGAGTCCACCATATCTACCTATTGGCTTTATGCTATTCCGAGTATGTTTAACATGTTGTTTGTGTTATCTTACCTCTGAATGAAAATGTTTATGTTATTGATTGCAATGGAAAAAATTGGTTATATAGCTCTCACGAACTTGATGCACAATGTTCTTTTATTTGCATAATAAAACTTGACCCATTGTGATTAAGATTATGATGTTTGTGGCTTGATGAATGTTTTGGGTTGGAAGTTAGCCCATATGTGCTGTCACATGGCAAGCTTTCAACACGCTCTTCATCTCATTTAGTTGATATCATGTGCTTTTGTCTATGGATGCTTATCATGTTGAAATAAATGTGGAAATAAGTGAGTTTAAATGAGTTTGTGTAAATGGTTAGAGAGACGCCTGGGCCGCTAATCTAAGCCATGCATCATTCATGGTGGAAATTTACTTACATACTATGGTGAACCTTCTGTGATACACCTTGCAATAAAAAACTATTCCAAATGGTAAATAAAAAGGGTGTTGAGATTGTTCATTTTGTTTGTTTGTCTTGTCATTTTGATATGGGCTTGTTCCATATCTTGGGACAAGAGGTACCCCAGTTGACGCTCTTGATGATACTATTATGCTTACAATGATATTTAATTGAACTTGCTTTGTTTCCCAAGTTGAGTAACACATGGTGTAAGTACTTGTATTCAAGGGGCATGAGACATTCAACCCATTCTTTATCAAGCACACTACTCATATTTGCTTTCACTTTAACCTTAATCATTCAAGATGCTATGATAGGGGCAATGAGAGCTTGACACCAATGAATACCTTATTGCAATCATTAACTTAAGTAGAAGAGTTTGGAAGTTGGATGAAACTTATGCATGCTTTACCTCTACTCACATATACATCTTTCCAAAGTGTACACCTATCATATTCAGATTTTCATCTACACTCTATGACCATTGTAGGATGTTCTACTTATCATTATGCATACATGTGTTCCATATTACTTGCTACCATGTTACACTTTGTGAACTATCAATGAACATCCTTGTCTTGAATACTTGATATCACTTCATAAACTATTTGCATATTGCTACTCCTTTGAAGAATGAATCATTTGACTATATGTAGCAATAGTAATCATCTTTGATATCATTGTTAAGTATTAAATTGCAAAGTCCATGTTAGTTTTATCATCTTCATACTCGAGGACGAGCATGGATTAAGCTTGGGGATGTTGATGCATGTAAAATGCATACATGAACTTTGCACTTTAATTGCTTATATTCCAATCATATTTGCATCATATAAGGGTTATATCAATGTTTTATCATGATTTTGGAATATCTTAATGATTTCCTATTTTTATGGAATTAACCCTGCACAGGCAGAAAACCCCGTTTTCTATTTTAATGTTTCAGGGACCCAAACGTCAACGAAATCACCTGGAAATTTACGGGCGTCAATATTTGGAAGGAAGAAGACCTGTGGGCGAAGGAAGCAAACAAACGGAGGTCCGAGGACCAAACGGGGGTGGCCCACGCGGCCAGGTACTTTATTTGTGAAACCATGAACCCCAGTCCATTTTTAATCATAAGAAACACCTTTCCAACACCATATACCACTTTTCTATTTTCAGCCATCATTAAATCCAAAAATACAAAAATACTTTTCATCTTGCATACATCATTCAAAAACCCAAAAATATCATTTATCATTGCATCCACCATCATTGCATATTTATTTCTTGTTTGCATTGCATAACTATCCTGATATCATTCTTACACCTTGTGCTTGACAACCACAGGTGAGGTTGAGGACCAAAACATCTAACCTTGTTTTGTAGGTAACCAAAAGAAGGATAAGAAGATAAATCTACCACTTCAGATTCCCCGAGAGTTCGATATTAAACCCTCGAGTCACCCCTCGTGGGGAAAACTGTCTTCCACTTACTATACACTCTGCACTTGGAGTCTCAACCTAATCCCGTTTATTTGTGCAGGCATCAAGACTTGCTCTTCGGGATCATCAGCGTGCAACCATGCGTGAGGCCTATGCAGTTGCAGGAACCCTTATTCGACTAAATAACTTGTGAGGGGCTAGCCAGGGTCCTCTAGTTCGAGCTTCCATTTGCGTGTGCGTGAGATGGTGGTTGAGAATGGGATGAGGATTGTGGTGTTAGGAAAATGAGTGGCCGTGGGGCAGGGTGTTGGAGGCACTAAGACTGTCCTGCCGCCACTGATGATCCTGGAGAGTCTCGAGCAAGGGAGAAGTCGTCACCGCTCCCACCCAGCCGGCTTTCCATGGAAGAGAGCTAATTGTACAGACAATGGGCCGGACGGTACGCGTGGCAAACATTGTACACCCCTGCAGGGTTAAATCTTTTCGAAAAGCCGTGTCCACGGTTACGGACGACTTGGGAAAGGACGATAAGATCATAGAATAACTTAACGGAATGATTAAAAACTGAGTACTAAAGGTACTACTCAAGAATGCAAGGTTGACTTCCTCGAGGGTGATTCGGGGAGGTGCCTTGTAGAACAGGTACAGTGGTTGATGATGGTTGATGATGAGAAAGGTGATCAAAGAAAAGAGTTACTTCTTACCTTTTTGAAAATATTCTGATTAGTCGATGCCATGAGTTATGTTTTCATAAATAAAATCAGCTTTATGCAAAACAGCCATAAACTTGAAAGCCTCATCGAGCTAAAGCTCTATATATAATCTTGCGAGTTCGTCGAACTCAACGTCGTTTGTTTTGTTTCAGAGGAGGACTTCACCGACCTCGAAGGTGGGTTCTTTGTGGACGTCGACGAGTAGTCTGGGGTTCCCAGGTGGCAGCTTGGGACATCCCGGAACAGCTGGCGCTGGATGTTTATCTGTAGGCCTCTTAGGCCATATTTTGGATCTTGTTGTTTAGAACAACCTAATTCGCTTCCGCATGTTGTAATGTTGGGTCTGTGACCTCTGGTTGTAATTTGCTATCTTTCTCTATTATAAGAGTTGAACTATAATGCTTTGTGTCGTAGAGTCTGTGATGTGCCAGTTGTTCCACAAGTCTTGATCTCTCTATTATGCATTGATAGTTGTGCCTGTGTTAAGGCATCAATCGGGGTGTTGCGTTGCCGATGATCCATTCCGAGCAACGCCTGCCAAAGGTTTTGGCCGGGGATTGGTAAACCCGTAACCTCCGGTTGTATCGCTTAACCGGTGACACACAGCATCACTGTATAGCAGTCGGGTCGGGGCGCCACAAGTTGGTATCAGAGCAGTACTGCCTGTAGGAAACCCTTCTACTGGTCGACGTTGAGTCTAGTGTTTGTGAAAATATTTTTAACCTAAAAATGAGTTGTGAAAACCATCTTAGGATTCTTTTTACTCCTTATCTGGTTACCCTCTAATCTCGGAGCAATCTTACCTCGATTTGAGTTAAAGGTTTTACTCTCGTCTGTTACTTCAAAATGATTAGAACGGGTTGGGTTACCTTTAGTGTTATGTGTCCGTTGCTCCCGCTGCGTTGCAATCCAAATCAACTCAGATGTTTCTACCGAGTCTAATCATTTTTCTTTGTTGGGTTTTAACCCAAGGACTTGAACATAAGGTCCCGGATTGTGCCAACTAGAGTGTGTTGAATCATTGGTTCTTAACCATTGCATCCCACTAGTAGCACATGATGCTGATCTTTGACCCAAGTTCTATCTTGTTGATCCTTGTTAGTTGTTACACAAGTATTATCGTCCCTAGTCTGTGTACTTGAGTAGACGCTAATGCTATTGTTCGACCATTCGGAGAAAGATACTAACTGTGTCATTGTCAAATCTCCAGAATGGCTCGAGGAGGCCGCGGAGGTCGCGGTAACCACACAATGATGAGGATGATCTGCCGCCACCACCCTCGATGGCTCAGGTCTTGATGGCCATTGAGGAGAACCGTGGGCGCAATGAGCGTTGCTTGAGCAGTTGGTGCAGCAGAATGCACAGAGGAATGGCTGCAACACTCTCACTGAGTTCCTGCGCTCGCAGCCACCCACCTTTGCTGATGCTAAGGAGCCACTGGAAGCTGATGATTGGCTTCGCGCTTGGAGCGCAAGTTCTCCGCGCTGCATGTCCCAGTGGCTGAGCAAGTCAACTTCGCCACCTACCTCTTGGTTGGTGCGGCTGGCTGTTGGTGGGAAAGCCATGTGGCTTGTTTCCAGCCAACCATGTCTTCACTTGGGCTGATTTCCGCACTGCCTTCCGTGCGGTACATTCCCTCAGCCGATCATGGATTTGAAGAGGAGGGAGTTCCTGGATTTGCAACAGGGACGTATGGACCTCCGCACTTATGGTTGTGAGTTCAACCATCTCTCTCGTTACGCCCCAAGGGACGTGACCACTGATGCTGACAAGCAAGAGCTGTTCCGCAAGGGTCTTCGCCGCAGCTCCGCTATGAGTTGTTGCCCTTCAGGTTCCAGACCTACCAGGAGCTGTTCAACCAGGCTCTTACTCTTGAGCAGGGAAGAAAGGAACTTGAGGCTTCCAAGAGGCCCGCACACGGGGACCACCAGAGTTCCTCGGGTTCTGAGAGCAAGAAGCGCAGGGTGTTTGTTCCCTACAGCGCTGTGCCGCGTGCTCCATTCATGCCGAGGCCGCGGGATACAGGCCACCACCTCCGCGCCCCACTACTTCGACACTTGGGTAGGCGGAGTGGGTACCGTCCTATGCTACCTGCTCCACCTGGACTCACTTGCTACACCTGTGGCCAGGCTGGCCACTACTCCAGGGAGTGCCCCCAGAAGGCACCTATCACGGAACTCCTGCACGAGCCCCTGCCACTCCAGCTGGCAAGGCTGGACCTATTGTGCGTGGTCGCCTGAACCACGTCTCTGCTGAAGAAGCTGAAGAGGACCCCGGCGTTCTCATGGGTGAGTTACGAATCAACAATCAGCTACAGTTTTGTTTGACTCTGGAGCATCGCATTCATTCATATCCATAGCTTTGCAAAAGACCACAAAATACCGTTCGAGAAATGAGCCATCCCTTGGTGATCTCCACTCCTGGCTCCAAATGGCAAACCGATGGGTTACTCCTGAAGTCCAGATTACTATCGGTTACTACTCTTTTCCTTTCGCTTTGGTAGCTCTGAGGTCAAGTGGCATTGATGTCATACTGGGCATGAACTGGCTAGCCAAATACCGGGCTAATCTCGACTGTGCTGCCAAGACCATCACCGTGACCACTTCTTCCGGCGACAGTGTTAAGTATTGGTCTGCACTGTCAAGACCTCCATGTTCATCATACCCAACTCACCGAGATCCTCCTTTGCTTTATGGAAGGCGAATCCCCTCCTGAAATCCAGGACATACACGTGGTGTGTGACTTCCCGGATGTGTTCCCGGAAGAATTGCCTGGCATGCCTCCTGACCGAAGTGTGGAGTTTGTCATAGATCTACTTCCCGGTACGCTCCGATTTCCAAGAAGCCCTACCGTATGCCGGTGGAAGAGTTGGCTCTGTTGAAAGAGCAAATTGATCAGCTGTTAGCGAAGGATTTCATCCAGCCTAGCAGTTCACCTTGGGGTTGTCCGGTACTCTTTGTCAAGAAGAGGGATTCTACCGTGCCTCGTCTAGTCTCTGACTATAGACCGTTGAATGCGGTGACAATCAAGAACAAGTATCCTATTCCTCGCATCAATGATCTGTTGGATCAGTTAGCTGGTGCAACGGTATTCTCCAAGATGGATCTGAGGTCAGGATACCATCAGATCAAGATCAGAAAGGAGGATATCCAAAGACGGCATTTGTTACTCGCTATGGCTCATATGAGTATACCGTCATGTCCTTTGGTCTCACAATGCTCCAGCTACTTTCATGAGGCTCATGAACTCCATCTTCATGGATTATCTTGACAAGTTTGTCGTCATTTACATCGATGACATCCTCGTTTATTCCAAAACCGATGAAGAGCATGCCGAACATCTTCGTTGGTTCTGACACGACTTCGAGAACACCGCCTCTATGCCAAGTTCTCCAAGTGTGAGTTTGGTTGGATAATCTTGTCTTCCTTGGTCATGTGATATCCGCTAATGGTGTGGCTGTCATTCCCGACAAGATTCAGTCCATTTGGATTGGAAAACTCCAATGTCAGTCAAGGACATCGTAGCTTTCTCGGATTGGCAGGTTACTACCGCCGATTCATCGAAGGTTTCTCCAAGATAGCCAAGGCCCTGACTGACCTTCTCAAGAAGGATAAAAAGTTCGTATGGACGGCCGAAGCTGAAGAGAGCTTCAAAACACTGAAAGCCAAACTCACGTCCGCTCCTGTGCTTGTCCTGCCGGACACAAGCAAGGATTTCGTCGTCTTCTGTGACGCCTCTCTGCAAGGCTTGGGTTGTGTCTAATGCAAGATGGCCATGTGGTGGCATATGCTTCTCGCCAACTTAAGCCGCATGAGCACAACTACCCAACTCATGATCTAGAACTTGCCGCGGTGGTCTATGCTTTGAAGCAATGGAGACCATACCTGTTTGGTAACCGTTGCGAGATCTTCTCGGATCACAAGAGTCTGAAGTACCTCTTCACCCAGCCGGATTTAAATCTCAGGCAAAGGCGTTGGTTGGAGTTAATCAAGGACTATGATGTGAGTCTGAACTATCAACCCGGCAAAGCAAACGTCGTGGCTGACGCGCTAAGTCGGAAGTCCTATTGCAACAATCTGATGATTGAAAAGGCCCAACCTGCCCTTCATGAAGAGTTCTCTCGTTTGAACTTAGAAATTGTTCCCTGGCTACCTTGCAAATCTGGAGATCAAATCTACTCTTGTAGACCAGATTAAGGATGCTCAAACCGTGACAAGGGTATTCTAAAAATCAAGAGAACATTGCTAGCGGAAGGCCAAATGTTTTTGTCAATGAATCCGGAGTTGTTTATTTTGGTGACCGCTTGGTAGTGCCAAAGAAACGAAAATTGAGGGAGCTGATCCTCCAAGAAGCTCATGAATCTCCTCTCTCTATTCATCCCGGTAGTACCAAAATGTACCAAGACCTTCGACCACAATTCTGGTGGACTCGGATGAAACGAGAAATTGCCAAGTATGTTGCTGAATGCGACATGTCGACGGGTAAAGGCTGAACATCAAAGGCCTGCCGGCACTCTTCGCCCTATTGCAGTCCCGAGTGGAAATGGGATGAAATGGTATGGACTTCATCACCGGGTTTCCCGATCTCAAAAGGGCAACAATGCAATCTGGGTAATCATTGATCGTCTTTCCAAGGTTGCTCACTTCCTACCAGTCCGTGATGATATACGGGCAAGTCAACTTGCTGACTTATATGGCTCGTATTGTTCCATTGCATGGGGTCCCTCTGAGGATCATATCGGACCGTGGAAGTATCTTTGTATCCAATTTGGCAGAGTTTCCAAACTGCTATGGGGTCCCGTCTCAACTTCAGTACCGCCTACCATCCTCAAACTGATGGTCAGACCGAAAGAGTGAACCAAGTTTGGAAGACATGCTTCGGGCATGTGTAATCTCTTTTGGCAAGGGTTGGGAAAAGTATCTCCCTTTCGCGGAGTTCTCCTACAACAATAGCTATCAAGCTAGTCTGGGCATGGCTCCATTCGAGGTTCTATATGGAAGAAAATGCCGCACTCCTCTAAATTGGTCCGAGACCGGAGAGAGAGCACTCTTTGGTCCGGATGTGATCAATGAAGCTGAGGAGAAGGTTAGAATCATAAGAGAGAATCTGAAGATTGCTCAGTCTAGGCAGAAGAGCTACTATGATAAGCACCATCAGGAAATTCACTATGAAATTGGTGATAAAGCTTATCTCCGCGTCTCTCCCCTTCGTGGCGTTCGCCGCTTCGGTATCAAAGGGAAATTGGCCCCTCGCTATGTTGGCCCTTTCACCGTTCTGGCCAAGCGAGGAGATCTTTCTTATAATTGGAGTTACCGGTCATTCCCAAATGTACATGATGTGTTTCATGTCTCCCAACTTCGCCGGTGTTTAAAGATCCTATCCATGGAGTCAATCATGAAGAGCTAGATCTCCAGGAAGATCTCACTTATCGCGAGCATCCTATCCGTGTCCTGGATGAAGCCGAAAGGAAGACCCGTAACAAGACTACCAAGTTCCTCAAAGTTCAGTGGTCTCACCATTCCGAGGAAGAAGCAACTTGGGAAGAGAGTCTAGTCTTCGTGAGGAGTATCCCGACTTCTTTCCGCAATTTAGAATCTCGGGACGAGATTCCTGTAAGGGGGGTAGAATTGTAACAGCCCAAAGTTGAGAACCTAAAAACCAGAGTAAAATTTTCACTTTTGTGTTGCATTGCATCATGGCATCCATATTAAGTTGCTAAACAACACACAAATTGGTTTGGCAACATTGGAAAACAAAATGCTAAACTTGTTTAAACAAAATCTCAAAACAAGGAAGGCACTCAAACTTGCAAAACAAAATTACTTGACCTCTTATTTTGTCAAGGAAGTTCCAAGAGTTCAAAATGGTATTTTGAACTTGCTCTAAAATCACTAGGGTAATCTTCAAATTTTCAAATTACCCAAATGCCATAATTGAACCCTATGAACAAAATGGTACAAAACATTTTATTTTGAAGCCCAATTTTTGTGTAGCTTCTACTCAATATGGGGAGGCTACCCAAATAATTTCACATTTTTCTAAAATGTTTTGGTGCCTAAATTAAATCAGGGAAGATGCTGCTGGTTTTAAAATTTAAAAGGGAGAAGGGCCTATCCGTGATGGCAACAAACTTTCCAGGGGGGGTTTGCGCAGAAATCCTTTCTTCCTCGTTCTGTAGCGACCGAGCTCCTCAGCTCGCGCCGGACCAGCTCGTCGCCGAGCTCGCCATGGGGCCCCCGCGCCCTCCTGCCGCGCTGTGAGGAGAGAAGAGCTCGAGGCCGCTCTGCTCCCCCCATATCCTATCCTCTCACCCGCCCCCACGCTCTCTTCTCTCTCCCCCACGAGCGCGCCGTAGCCGCCATGGCCGCCGTGCTCGTTGCCGCCGTCTGAGAGCTCCCGCGGCGAATCGACGACCACCATCCGCTCCGCTGCGTCGCCCGCCTCCTCTCCGCCGAAGGAATCGACGCGGGAAGCCGTACATTGCCGCCGCCGACCATTTTCTTCTCCGACAACGGCCGAGCTCCGCCGAGCGATTTTCGCCGACTCCGGTCATCCCCGACCTCGCCGTCGACTCCTACGTGCTCATGGTGAGCTCCTGGCCCTCGCTGGCCCCTTCCCCTCTCCCTTCTCGCGCTATTTCGCGCCGTTCGCCGTAGCCCGCCGCCGTTGAACTCCGTCGGATATTCCGACACGAAGACACTCGGAATATCCGAGCAACACCAGTGCGTTGGATTTTTCAGTCCTTAGTCGAATTTCTGCCTTCCGCAGCGATCGGATAATCCGAGTTCTAAAAACCATCGGATTTTCCGAGTTCAGTCAGTACTAATTTTCTCCTCTTCTCAGTCCATCGGATTTTCCGAATCAAATAAAATCGGAAAATTCCAAAATTTGTCCAACACCAAAATTCTCCTGTTTCTTTTCCTTTTCTCTCTAATTGGGAAAATAATGGTACTAGGTTATAAAATAACTTATTAGAGGACATAATTTAAAAAGGAATTATGAAGATAATAACTTATTATCGGGACATCAGAAAATTGTGTTCGTTATACCAAAATGCTCCAAAAAAGGCGAACTACCTAAAATCATCATCATCATGCATATTCGATCACAATTAAAATACTGTACTTTTAGTAATATTAGAATCACTAAGTTAAATGTGGGGATTTTCCCTCTCTCGTTGAAGTATTATTCCCGCACCCCATTTAAATTGCTAGATAGCTCAAAATAAGTTCAGTACTTTAAAATGTCATGTCATCATGTTTGCGCATTGCACCCGTGCAAATTGTGGTTTTGATTTTTCCTCTCCGGTATTGTTTGTGCATCGGTAGATCAAGGAGTGGAAGTGCCCCCACAGTATCGTGACGATCCCTATTACCAGCCACATCAACAAGGCAAGCGTAATCCCCCCTCTGAGCATATCTTATCCTATGTTTCCGCAAATATTTTCTCCACTATAATATTGCATGCGGTTCCAAATGTCAATTTTATTGGATTAGAGTATCCTATAGTTGCATTAAGTTCCCGATGCCTTTACATGTTCCCCTCCTATTATCCGTAGGGTTGTATTGTTGGCCTGAGATACTTACTATGCTATGTTGATGCTTAGCCATGCTTAGTAAATGCTCAGCTGTACGATGGATGGTTCATGTTGGAAACAGGTGATGAGAGGCCCGAATGATGGTGGAGAATTGTGGTGACCGGTAATAAAATGCTTAAAGGTGGAGATGAGAGGCCACTGTGGTTGTGGTGCTTTGTCTCGTTCTCGCCGCCTAGGTGCGAGTTCTTTACCTCTTGAACCAAGACTGAGCGTGCAACCATGCGTGAGGCCTATGCAATTGCAGGAACCCTTATTCGACTAAATAACTTGTGAGGGGCTAGCCAGGGTCCTCTAGTTCGAGCTTCCATTTGCGTGTGCGTGAGATGGTGGTTGAGAATGGGATGAGGATTGTGGTGTTAGGAAAATGAGTGTCCGTGGGGCAGGGTGTTGGAGGCACTAAGACTGTCCTGCCGCCACTGATGATCCTGGAGAGTCTCGAGCAAGGGAGAAGTCGTCACCGCTCCCACCCAGCCGGCTTTCCATGGAAGAGAGCTAATTGTACAGGCAATGGGCCGGACGGTACGCGTGGCAAACATTGTACACCCCTGCAGGGTTAAATCTTTTCGAAAAGCCGTGTCCACGGTTACGGACGACTTGGGAAAGGACGATAAGATCATAGAATAACTCTAACAGAATGATTAAAAACTGAGTACTAAAGGTACTATTCAAGAATGCAAGGTTGACTTCCTCGAGGGTGATTCGGGGAGGTGCCTTGGTAGAACAGGTACAGTGGTTGATGATGGTTGATGATGAGAAAGGTGATCAAAAGAAAAGGGTTACTTCTTACCTTTTTTTGAAAACTATTCTGATTAGTCGATGCCATGGAGTTATGTTTTCATAAATAAAATCAGCTTTATGCAAAACAGCCATACAACCTTGAAAGCCTCATCGAGCTAAAGCTCTATATATAATCTTGCGAGTTCATCGAACTCAACGTCGTTTGTTTTGTTTCAGAGGAGGACTTCACCGACCTCGAAGGTGGGTTCTTTGTGGACGTCGACGAGTAGTCTGGGGTTCCCAGGTGGCAGCTTGGGACATCCCGGGACAGCTGGCGCTGGATGTTTATCTGTAGGCCTCTTAGGCCATATTTTGGATCTTGTTGTTTAGACAACCTAATTCGCTTCCGCATGTTGTAGTGTTGGGTCTGTGACCTCTGGTTGTAATTTGCTATCTTTCTCTATTATAAGAGTTGAACTATAATGCTTTGTGTCGTAGAGTCTGTGATGTGCCAGTTGTTCCACAAGTCTTGATCTCTCTATTATGCATTGATAGTTGTGCCTGTGTTAGGGCATCAATCGAGGTGTTGCGTTGCCGATGATCAATTCCGAGCAACGCCTGCCAAAGGTTTTGGCCGGGGATTGGTAAAACCATAACCTCCGGTTGTATCGCTTAACCGGTGACACACAGCATCACTGTATAGCAGTCGGGTCGGGGCGCCACAATAGGTATTCTTACAAAAGAGTTTCAAGAGTTGTTCAAGTGTTGTAGCAAGTCTTGGTGTGAGGCTACGAGCTTTATCTATATTAAACATAACTATCTCAAGAATTCCCATTACAATAGTAAATTCCTCGGCTGCCTTCATATCAGTGGTCATAATTTCATTATTATGGTAAGAGGCAATTATAGGCATACTCTCAAGCTTGCATTGAAAATTAAGATGCTTAGGATATTGATCTATGCAGCAAGATACATTATACCTATCACATAATCCATGGCCAATTACATTTAATGCTTCCATTATAAACCTTTTTTTATCAACATTAATTGATCCAACCATAGGGGGTTGCATAAGTACGTGACTCATACATTCCACGAACATAACAAATGAACTAATTTTTTTGTGTTTTTCAAATAAGGAGAGTATAAACTGATACATAACTAAAAGTAAAGCTAATGAGAAACTCACAACCAAACAAGTTTAAAGGAACCTCCCCAAGCTTAGATGATTGTAAGATATAAAACAAGATAAAATAAATCTAAAGTCTAGTGCACACAAGAATAGAAACTTAAGCGCTACGCTCCCCGGCAACGGCGCCAGAAAAGTACATGATAACCCCCAAGAGCAGGGGATCACTGTAGCACCTCTCAATGTGGAAGTAGGGTATCGATCCGCAGGAGCAAGAAGGAAAAGTTATCTATTCCCTACAACTAAAGTGTCACAAGTTTTAGTTGATTATGCACTAAACAAGTTTAAAGAACAAGATGGTTGATTTAATGGATGGAAGTTTAATGTAACAAAACAAGAATGTAAAAGTGTCCCAATCCTCTTCAATGCAAGAGGACAAGACAAAGGTTTTGTGGCACCCCCTTCTGGCACAGCTTGTCAGAAGGGCGGTCGCCCCGTGCGCCAGCCCAAGATATCTGGCCGCACGTTACGACAATGCAACATAGCGGTAATCATTACACAATCAGGCACAAAGTGCTACAAAGGGTTTACAAGGCCGTCGAGGCTTTTCAAAATATCAAGCCAAGCATGGCCCAACTCAGAGTTTTAACTGGCAGCGGAAGATATAAACGAGGCAACGGCTTGGAGCGGCTCCACTCCACAGGTATCTGGCTGGGCTACTAATCCTAGCACGCTTCTGCTCCTTGTCCTTGCTAAGGTGGAAGTTGAGTCCTCGCCAAAATCTGGCCACAATCACAAGGCCCGTGAGTACATTTGTATGCACTCAGTAAGAATCGTCACTCACTACAAGTAATCCAACAATCATGCAGCAAGATATACATTGGAAATAAAGTCCTACAACATAGCAAGGTGTATACTAGATACATGACATAAAAGTAGCATGGCATTGACAACCAAACCTGTCACAAGCAAGCAACGGGGGTATCACCAGTACAGAGTCCAAGCCAGGTGGGGTTGGATCGTGTACCAGCAATCATACAAAGGGCTTACCTGTGACGAGTAACCGGGTGTACCGAGTGGTACCAAACAATACACAACAGCACCTGTGATCACTGCTAGGCCCACTGGCCTCATCTTTTCACTCTGGGCACGCACGGTTGATGTGGCCTCTGGCCTAACTCTAGGCTTCCCAACGCATCACACCGCCATCCCTAAACCTGGTTCACAATCACATCTCAAGTAGCATTCCCTGCATCAACTTATTGTTCATTTAGTGAAATCAGGTTGTTCATCTTTTTTTCAAACAGAACTTATGTTTAACCACCTGACCCGACAAAGACAATAGTGTGACCGACACTGAACTGTTGTTCCATAACCTTGGAACTAGGCTAGATATCCAGATTTACACTCTCGAGAGGTTGCAATACTTCACTTATCTAAGTGGATCATTAACAACCGGTACTTTAGGATCACGTCCTTAAGACGGTCTGATACACTCACTCAACCGTTCATGCCATCAAGACACTCCCTATATAGCCACCGACATAACTATATGCCTTATGCAGAAGTGAATCCGGCACGTCCCCAACCGTTGAGCGACGCCTAGCTCTGGAACCTTCGCAAGACTAGCCCCGACCAACTATGGTAACCGACTAGACTTGCCAAAAAGGGTGGCATCAAAGGAGGCTCAATAGGATTACGTAGGTCAAGGCCCGCCCATATGAGCGACAGTGGTAGTGCTTTCGATGTTCAGATTAGTGGCACTATGGACTGACCCTATCGAAGTTTGGAGGGGTGTTTCATTTAATCAAGTTCATCATAACAAGTCCAAACCACAGGGGATTAGTCCAACACAACAATCACATTATCAATATCATATAACATCGAACAACAAGGCATTAGCAACATAATAAAGATCAACTACAAAATAAAGTTTAGTCGGTTTGCGTCGACCGGGTGACTATCGCGGCGATTCCGCCGACAAGCGCCACCACAGATCAACTAGTTGGTTAGCGTTGACCGGGTGACTGTTGTGGCGATTCCGCCAACAAGCGCCACCACAGATCAACTACATATTATAACATAGTGTTTCGAACGGATGACTGTGGCGGTTCCTCCAGCCGGTGTCATCGTAGATTAATCACAAAGTTGGTGAGGCATGTAGCCTCCAAGCAATGAACCGAAAAGCATTCATAAGAAAGAAAGCATCCATTCCACTCAAGGATTAACCTGACGTGGTGTCAGCAATCTTGGCAAAAAGAACCAAATGGAAAGCAAATGTCCCAAGCGTCGCAGTCTAGGCGGGCATATGCCAACCACGTTTGACGGAGGGAGAAGAAGCAAATAACTCTTTTGGCAAATGCCGCAAACTCCGAGGATCATAAGACGACATTCGTCCGCTCCTCACCTCGGCGAAGGAGAAGAAGCGAACAATCATAGGAACGTAGATTTTATAGTTGTTTATTTAGAGGGTTCGACAAAGCCACGCAAGTGCGAGGCGCACAGATAATTCACACATCATTCTAATGCATACATGGATGATGAATATAACATGGCAGGAGCAATAATCGAAGCAACACATTAAACAAGAATAACAAACAGACATGCAATAATAAAACAGGGTACAGACAGAAAATATAACACTCGGTATGGCAATCAACAGATAAACAAACAACATTGAGGGACTGCTCATAGCAAGTTGTTAGCTTGCCTGCGAAGATCGACACCGTTTGGCTTGGGGGTCACGGGCACGTCACGGTTTGGGGTCTCGGTTTGCCGGTACCGCGGGATACACCTAAGCAGGCATACAAGGGTACTGAGCATACAAGTATTTTACAGAAATGTAAAACCGATACTACTAGACAGAGCTTCTCAAACTAGGAATTTACAAATTTGATTCGCTCCAAACGGAGCTACGGATCAAGAGATATTGACGTGCGACGGTTAGCTATTTGCTGCTCACCAGAGAGAAAAAAAAACAGAACGGGCCGAAACTGAGTTGGGCTGGACTGGTTGCGTCTTTCTGGGAAAATACGTCTCCTGCTCAGGGAAGCGCACTCGCGCAAATGCGCCTCCACTTAACCTGACAGGTGGGGCCGGGACCCACCTGTCAGCCTCTCCCTCTCTTCTCCCTTTTCTTTTCTTTTTCTCTTTTCTTCTTTCCTTCTTCTTCCCGCGATGGAGAGGCTCGGGAGAGCTTGCGCAGCACGGCCGGCTCGGCCGCCGATCATCGCCGTCGCTCCGGTGGGCGCCTGTGGCCACCGAGGGCACGGGAGGGATCGTTGCACCACGCCGCCCCGAGGAGGGAGACCACGGCCACGGGGAGGCCAGGGGGCGACGCGTTGGTGCACGTCCGGCGAGCTCGCCGCCGGCGGACGGAGATGGTGCCGTGGCTACGGTGCGCCTTTTCGCGAATGGATTGCACCGGAAGAACGCGGAGATCAAGGGGAGTTTCCCCACTCATTTAATTGGCGATTGGAGCTCGGCATAGCTCGCGGTGGTCCGAGGACCCGCGGCCACGATTCCGGCCAGCACGGCCAAGGTTGAGCTCCACTCGCCAGCTAAATGAGCAGAGAGGTCCAGGGGAGGGAGGGGAGAATGGGGTGCAGCTGAACGGGGCTCGGGGTTCTTCTTATAGCCCGGAGAGGGGAGAGGTGGGTGCGTGGCCGCTGCTGCCATTAATGGCACCGTGAGGTCACGGCTTACGCCTCTCCGGCCACAGGGGAGGGATAAGGAGGTGGAGCTGGAAGAACAGGAATGCACGAGGAGTACTGGAGCGGTAGGCACCGACCGCGGCGGCGCTGTTTGGACGGCGCGTCGTCTTGCACTTGACGGCGCCGTACCGTCGGTGCGTCGTCTAGCTCAGCTGCGCACGGGAGGAGATGGGAAGGATACGTGTGGTGGCTGGGGTCGAGCGAGGGGTGGGGAAGCAGGGGGCACGAGGGGAAGCAGCGGGGAGGTCACCGGCGACGACCAAGAACCGGCGGCGCCGTTTGGGCACGTCCATGCCCATGGTGGCCACGGTTCTGACCATGCCGACATCGGCATCAACAAGTTTCTCTCACCCTCGGGCTCTAAAACGAAAACTAACTGCGTCACTCGGTGCCAAATTCAAAATCCCATCACTTTTATGACTAAAGTTTTCGCAAAATCGAAACTTGGTCTCTGTATAAATTTTGAAAAACGATACTGGTCAAAAAGCAAAACAGGTTTAGGGGTTCTAAAATAGATGGGCTTGAGCCAAAAGAAATCCCTGAGATAGGTACTGGTCATGTGCACCTATTTTGGGAGTTTTCATGAAAAGGGGAAAGGCTTTTATATGCTTTCCAAAATTATTGAAATTTTGAGTAGAAAAGAAAACAGGGAAAAAGTCCAATATTTTCCCAACAAGGTATGGGATATTTTTACATATTTGGGTTACCCACTGGATAGGGATCATCCCCTAATTTTTGCAGAATTTTTGGAGACATACAAAAGAGGGGTTCCTTGGAAATCGCAAATAGGCAAGAAAGAGCACTACAAAGGAAGTACCTCAAATATTGCTCAAATGGGATTGGGACAGTGGAGTGAAATGTTCAGGAGGTGGATTCATGCATCTCCCCAAAATTGTAGAATTTTTGGACGAGTGGAAGGTGTCGAGATAATTTCTGGATTGGAAACGACATAGTAGGAAATAGGGTTTAACTTTGGAATATTGCATGGGACTAGGAAATATTATTTCGTGGAAGTGATCTTTATGTATGAGGGAACCATAAGGTAGCTTGGTAGAATTTATTCCAAGCAAAATTGCGGTGGAGACTTTAGTGGGATAGACCGGAAGGATTTTGGAATCACCAAATGGAACCAATGTTTGACAGATAAACAATGTCCTGGAATTATGGTGGAGGTCGGCAAAGATCGAGGATTGTTGGGAATTTTCTGAGATATCGAAACCAAGGTCAAATCAAAGACCAACGGGTTCGAAGAAAACATTTAGAAACCCAAAAAAAAATTCCGGCGTCCAAAAATAATTTAAAATTTGGTCTAAATTTTCGGGGTGTTACAAACCTTCCCCCCTTAAAAAGAATCTCGTCCCGAGATTCGGAGACTTATAGAGATTCCCGGGGTTATACAAGATATTCCTTGTATGGTTCAATATACCCCTATATTTAAAACTTTTTCAAAAACTTTTTCCTCGAGACGCTAGAGTTTAAAACACTTGGAGAGATCCACGCACATCAAGATATTTCTTAAACTGGGCATTTTGCAAGCATAGCATTACTATCAAACAAGACGCACTCGAAGGAATGATATGGCAGGGGCTCATAGAATCACATAATATAGGATCTACCACCATGGTTATATAAGTATAAACTAGGGTTTTTACCTAAACATTCACATGGCAGGGCACACATAAACAACACAACCATGACAAAAGCAAACAAGCAAGTCTACAAACAATCTAACATTCAACAAAACAGAGTTTGGATTGGGGTAAGCAGTTCCCCAAAATTTTATAAACAAAAGGATTGGGATAGGCTATCATATCCTCTCATCTAGGGTTTTATTTTGGAAAAGCTATATATACACTTTCATGCATACATAGGTTTTAAAAAAATTTAAGGTTTCTTTTAGGAGAAGGATGTTTGTGCCACCCAAAATGGGCTCACAAGCACCTAGATTTCGAGGGGTAGGGCCACACCCCGAGATTTGTTTTTGCAAAGATTTTTCCCTATGGAACACCATAGATACAAGGGAAGAACTTTCAGGCTACATCCTCGCACTGAAGTAATTGTAGAGTTCTAGCTGGAGTAGAACTTACATCCTTCATTTTTGAAATCTTTCCTCTGGCCATACTCCTTGTTTTGCAGCAAAGATAACATGGCTGGAATACAAGCATATAGACAGCAGAATTTTTATTCTGAGAAAACATCATTTTAGGAAAAATGGTCCTGCATTTTTATGGCCCAAAACAAATAGTGGCAGCAGTATGGCATAATCATTTCAACCATACCGGATAAGCAAACACACAACGGCTAACAAAACACTCCACAAAAATCCTTTTGTGTTCCAACGATGATGGGGCATTCAACAAGCACACTAAAGCTTGCGATGGGGGGTCATCGTGGAGGGCTTGGGCCCTTACTTTAACCTGGGTTGTCACAAGGTTCATATTGGGTGAGGAACCTTGCGTCGTCACATGTACGAGTTTTTCAAACCTATGCACGAGCCAACATTAAGTGAGTGGGACACCGTGGTTACAGTGTCTCATTAAATACTTCCACTTAATAGTTAAACTTGTGCAACACACACAAAATAATTCTCATACTATAAAATAATATCATTCAAAGTTTGCATTAATTTTACAGGCGTGCATATGTGTCTGGGTTCATATATACCACTTCTGCTTTTATGTGATCTGTCATTTCTTCAAAACTTTTCAACTGAAGAGAAGGACATGGTATTCCGTCACATGTCAACCAAGTGGTTAACAAGGAAATCAGAACATCAAGTTTTACACAGGCTAACCTTAGAACAACTTAACCGCGGACAGAACAAACATGCAGCACAAGAAAACACAAGGGGTTACAAACAACCTCACAACTCTCACCTACCAACTTAGGACTCCTCACTTGGTGGGGACTTGGTCTGGGCATCCACTTTGTTGCCTTCTGGATCTTGCGGTTTTGGTCCTAAGCAAAGCTTGGTATCCACTGGGCTCTTGTCAGTGGACAGCGGGACTCGGGCAAGGGCTTGCCTTTTGGAATGGCATTCCTCCAAGTGGTAGGCAAGAATGCTCTCCAAGGCGGTGGTGTAGGCTTCGAGGTGGGACAAGGTTGAGTTGAGCATCACTTCGATGCTTACCATGGGATGGCTGGGGCTTGCAAGGGATCTCGGCGGGAAAAAGCGAGAGGCGGGAGGTTCTGTCACGGCTTCAAAGTACCGCAGACGAGCGAGTCATTTCCAAGCTGCAACTTGGAGAGCCATCTCAGGGGAATCCACGAAGTGGCTTTGAATCACATATGGCGCCGCGCTTCCTAAGGCACTTGTGGCGACATACACATCGGCATGATACTCGCTCACGCAGGAGGAGAGGTTAGACCGATATACATGGTACACCGGCTGGGAAACACAACCAAGAATGTCGCGAGCAGCTTCCCATAGCAGAGGTGGAAAACCGGGGCGAAACTCAGCGGTGGTCTCGAAAACAAGGGTAGGTTCCATCTACAACCTCAAGCTAAGGTACTTGGGAGAGAGGAGAGCGCAAGATTCCTGAGCGGAATCTGCTTCAAGAGAGTTGGGTTGCAAAGGATAGCAAGCGAGGGTGGGATTTTATAGGTAGCCAGGACTTGGGTCTCATACTAATGGGTAGTGTCGATTCCTTCTCATGGAAGAAACCGGCGAGCCTCACTCGGGGATTGGGACAAGTCCTACTGCACCATACCGGTTAGGCGGAGATGGGTCAAATCCATCGGGCTCCTTGTCGGGCAAAAGTAAGGCTGGGTTTTCCATGCTAGGGTAGTCTACAGCCAGCCTGGTGCTCTGATACCATGCTCTGTGGCACCCCCTTCTGGCACAGCTTGTCAGAAGGGCGGTCGCCCCGTGCGCCAGCCCAAGATATCTGGCCGCACGTTACGACAATGCAACATAGCGGTAATCATTACACAATCAGGCACAAAGTGCTACAAAGGGTTTACAAGGCCGTCGAGGCTTTTCAAAATATCAAGCCAAGCATGGCCCAACTCAGAGTTTTAACTGGCAGCGGAAGATATAAATGAGGCAACGGCTTGGAGCGGCTCCACTCCACAGGTATCTGGCTGGGCTACTGATCCTAGCACGCTTCTGCTCCTTGTTCTTGCTAAGGTGGAAGTTGAGTCCTCGCCAAAATCTGGCCACAATCACAAGGCCCGTGAGTACATTTGTATGCACTCAGCAAGAATCGCCACTCACTACAAGTAATCCAACAATCATGCAGGAAGATATACATTGGAAATAAAGTCCTACAACATAGCAAGGTGTATACTAGATACATGACATAAAAGTAGCATGGCATTGACAACCAAACCTGTCACAAGCAAGCAACGGGGTATCACCAGTACAGAGTCCAAGCCAGGTGGGGTTGGATCGTGTACCAGCAATCATACAAAGGGCTTACCTGTGACGAGTAACCGGGTGTACCGAGTGGTACCAAACAATACACAACAGCACTTGTGATCACTGCTAGGCCCACTGGCCTCATCTTTTCACTCTGGGCACGCACGGTTGATGTGGGCTCTGGCCTAACTCTAGGCTTCCCAACGCATCACACCGCCATCCCTAAACCTGGTTCACAATCACATCTCAAGTAGCATTCCCTGCATCAACTTATTGTTCATTTAGTGAAATCAGGTTGTTCATCTTTTTTTCAAACAGAACTTATGTTTAACCTCCTGACCCGACAAAGACAATAGTGTGACCGACACTGAACTGTTGTTCCATAACCTTGGAACTAGGCTAGATATCCAGATTTACACTCTCGAGAGGTTGCAATACTTCACTTATCTAAGTGGATCATTAACAACCGGTACTTTAGGATCACGTCCTTAAGACGGTCTGATACACTCACTCAACCGTTCACGCCATCAAGACACTCCCTATATAGCCACCGACATAACTATATGCGTTATGCAGAAGTGAATCCGGCACGTCCCCAACCGTTGAGCGACGCCTAGCTCCGGAACCTTCGCAAGACTAGCCCCGACCAACTATGGTAACCGACTAGACTTGCCAAAAAGGGTGGCATCAAAGGAGGCTCAATAGGATTACGTAGGTCAAGGCCCGCCCATATGAGCGACAGTGGTAGTGCTTTCGATGTTCAGATTAGTGGCACTATGGACTGACCCTATCGAAGTTTGGAGGGTGTTTCATTTAATCAAGTTCATCATAACAAGTCCAAACCACAGGGGATTAGTCCAACACAACAATCACATTATCAATATCATATAACATCAAACAACAAGGCATTAGCAAAATAATAAAGATCAACTACAAAATAAAGTTTAGTCGGTTTGCGTCGACCGGGTGACTATCGCGGCGATTCCGCCGACAAGCGCCACCACAGATCAACTAGTTGATTAGCGTTGACCGGGTGACTGTCGTGGCGATTCCGCCAACAAGCGCCACCACAGATCAACTACAGATTATAACATAGTGTTTCAAACGGATGACTGTGGCGGTTCCTCCAGCCGGTGTCATCGTAGATTAATCACAAAGTTGGTGAGGCATGTAGCCTCCAAGCAATGAACCGAAAAGCATTCATAAGAAAGAAAGCATCCATTCCACTCAAGGATTAACCTGACGTGGTGTCAGCAATCTTGGCAAAAAGAACCAAATGGAAAGCAAATGTCCCAAGCGTCGCAGTCTAGGCGGGCATATGCCAACCACGTTTGAAGGAGGGAGAAGAAACAAATAACTCTTTTGGCAAATGCCCCCAACTCCGAGGATCATAAGACGACATTCGTCCGCTCCTCACCTCGGCGAAGGAGAAGAAGCGAACAATCATAGGAACGCAGATTTTATAGTTGTTTATTTAGAGGGTTCGACAAAGCCACGCAAGTGCGAGGCGCACAGATAATTCACACATCATTCTAATGCATACATGGATGATGAATATAACATGGCAGGAGCAATAATCGAAGCAACACATTAAACAAGAATAACAAACAGACATGCAATAATAAAACAGGGTACAGACAGAAAATATAACACTCGGTATGGCAATCAACAGATAAACAAACAACATTGAGGGACTGCTCATAGCAAGTGGTTAGCTTGCCTGCGAAGATCGACACCGTTTGGCTTGGGGGTCACGGGCACGTCACGGTTTGGGGTCTCGGTTTGCCGGTACCGCGGGATACACCTAAGCAGGCATACAAGGGTACTGAGCATACAAGTATTTTACAGAAATGTAAAACCGATACTACTAGACAGAGCTTCTCAAACTAGGAATTTACAAATTTGATTCGCTCCAAACGGAGCTACGGATCAAGAGATATTGACGTGCGACGGTTAGCTATTTGCTGCTCACCAGAGAGAAAAAAAACAGAACGGGCCGAAACTGAGTTGGGCTGGACTGGTTGCGTCTTTCTGGGAAAATACGTCTCCTGCTCAGGGAAGCGCACTCGCGCAAATGCGCCTCCACTTAACCTGACAGGTGGGGCCGGGACCCACCTGTCAGCCTCTCCCTCTCTTCTCCCTTTTCTTTTCTTTTTCTCTTTTCTTCTTTCCTTCTTCTTCCCGCGATGGAGAGGCTCGGGAGAGCTTGCGCAGCACGGCCGGCTCGGCCGCCGATCATCGCCGTCGCTCCGGTGGGCGCCTGTGGCCACCGAGGGCACGGGAGGGATCGTTGCACCACGCCGCCCCGAGGAGGGAGACCACGGCCACGGGGAGGCCAGGGGGCGACGCGTTGGTGCACGTCCGGCGAGCTCGCCGCCGGCGGACGGAGATGGTGCCGTGGCTACGGTGCGCCTTTTCGCGAATGGATTGCACCGGAAGAACGCGGAGATCAAGGGGAGTTTCCCCACTCATTTAATTGGCGATTGGAGCTCGGCATAGCTCGCGGTGGTCCGAGGACCCGCGGCCACGATTCCGGCCAGCACGGCCAAGGTTGAGCTCCACTCGCCAGCTAAATGAGCAGAGAGGTCCAGGGGAGGGAGGGGAGAATGGGGTGCAGCTGAACGGGGCTCGGGTTCTTCTTATAGCCCGGAGAGGGGAGAGGTGGGTGCGTGGCCGCTGCTGCCATTAATGGCACCGTGAGGTCACGGCTTACGCCTCTCCGGCCACAGGGGAGGGATAAGGAGGTGGAGCTGGAAGAACAGGAATGCACGAGGAGTACTGGAGCGGTAGGCACCGACCGCGGCGGCGCTGTTTGGACGGCGCGTCGTCTTGCACTTGACGGCGCCGTACCGTCGGTGCGTCGTCTAGCTCAGCTGCGCACGGGAGGAGATGGGAAGGATACGTGTGGTGGCTGGGGTCGAGCGAGGGGTGGGAAGCAGGGGGCACGAGGGGAAGCAGCGGGGAGGTCACCGGCGACGACCAAGAACCGGCGGCGCCGTTTGGGCACGTCCATGCCCATGGTGGCCACGGTTCTGACCATGCCGACATCGGCATCAACAAGTTTCTCTCACCCTCGGGCTCTAAAACGAAAACTAACTGCGTCACTCGGTGCCAAATTCAAAATCCCATCACTTTTATGACTAAAGTTTTCGCAAATCGAAACTTGGTCTCTGTATAAATTTTGAAAAACGATACTGGTCAAAAAGCAAAAACAGGTTTAGGGGTTCTAAAATAGATGGGCTTGAGCCAAAAGAAATCCCTGAGATAGGTACTGGTCATGTGCACCTATTTTGGGAGTTTTCATGAAAAGGGGAAAGGCTTTTATATGCTTTCCAAAATTATTGAAATTTTGAGTAGAAAAGAAAACAGGGAAAAAGTCCAATATTTTCCCAACAAGGTATGGGATATTTTTACATATTTGGGTTACCCACTGGATAGGGATCATCCCCTAATTTTTGCAGAATTTTTGGAGACATACAAAAGAGGGGTTCCTTGGAAATCGCAAATAGGCAAGAAAGAGCACTACAAAGGAAGTACCTCAAATATTGCTCAAATGGGATTGGGACAGTGGAGTGAAATGTTCAGGAGGTGGATTCATGCATCTCCCCAAAATTGTAGAATTTTTGGACGAGTGGAAGGTGTCGAGATAATTTCTGGATTGGAAACGACATAGTAGGAAATAGGGTTTAACTTTGGAATATTGCATGGGACTAGGAAATATTATTTCGTGGAAGTGATCTTTATGTATGAGGGAACCATAAGGTAGCTTGGTAGAATTTATTCCAAGCAAAATTGCGGTGGAGACTTTAGTGGGATAGACCGGAAGGATTTTGGAATCACCAAATGGAACCAATGTTTGACAGATAAACAATGTCCTGGAATTATGGTGGAGGTCGGCAAAGATCGAGGATTGTTGGGAATTTTCTGAGATATCGAAACCAAGGTCAAATCAAAGACCAACGGGTTCGAAGAAAACATTTAGAAACCCGAAAAAGTTTTTCCGGCGTCCAAAAATAATTTAAAATTTGGTCTAAATTTTCGGGGTGTTACAGGTTTTCTCTTATAGGAACAATGGACATGGGTTCATGGGTTCACTCAATCCTCTCTCACATCTATGGTGATTATCATGTTATAGATAAAAAGTACACACAATTGTCATGCTTTAATGGTAAACTTCTATGACGGCTACATGTCCTAAAACACATAGTTGAAAGAAAATAATCATTTGTGTTGCTAGGTCACCCTCGTAAGGCTAACGTGGTTTGTTGTCACTCCCACATCATACTTCTTCCTTTTTACCCCCAGATAAAGGATGTTGGGTTGTATTGTGTCACTCAATACATATGCCGTTGTCACATCGGCCATCCCGTACCTACATACATCATACTTCATAATGGACAATATTCTAAACACTAGTGCAATGATTCATATTTCTTGTGCATGACCACATCTCTCTCATCTAGCTACACTTGGTGGTGTCAATCACCTCATGACATGGATAAACAAGGCATTATGCATAAATCGAACCATCACATGCATCATAGAATATCTCCAAAGTATGACAAGTCATAAAAGATCCAACACAACGGTAAATGCATAACAAATATCATCTCATACCACAATATCCACCATAGGAATTACATAGATCCATACTTATGCAAGGCACATCATATGGACTTCAACAATGATCATACATAGAGAGATTAGATCAAGTTACCACCACAAACCCAAAGTCCAGGGGTGGACTACTCCCCCTTCATCATGGTGATGATGGTGGAGATGTTGGAGAAGATGGAGACCACCCCGGCAGCGCCCCGCCGGAGTTTTCCCCCTCCAATCTGCAGCTCCAGGTCTTCTGTTTCGTGGTTTTGTGTTTCTGCGGCGCTCCCTTCCGAAAGCCGTCGGGGACTATTTTTATAGTCGTTTTTAGGTCAAGACGAAGGCACGGAGACGAAGATCGACGACATCGGAGGCTCGAGTCCCAGGATAGGGGGTCCCACGCGGCCAAGGAATCTGGCCGTGTGGGCCCACCTCTTTCGGCCCTCGGGTCTCCGTTTGTTCGCTTCCTTCGCTCCTACTCTTCGTTCCTTCCAAAAACTGATGCCCGTGAAATATTAGGTCAGTTGGACGTCGTTTGGGTCCCTGAAACATAAAAATATAGAAAATATGGTTTTCTGCCAGTGCAGGGTTAATTCCAGAAAAATAGGGAAACTGTGAAATATTCCCAAAATCAATATAAAACAATGATATAACCCTTATATGATGCAAATATGATTGAAATATAAGTAATATAATGCAAAGTTCATGTATGCATTTTACATGCATCAAGTACTTTCTTTAAAAGAACTAACAGCTCTGAATAAGAGATGCATGCAAAACAGGAGCTAAAAGCATAGCAATAGCTAGATAAGAATACTCAACAAGTATAAGTGAAGAATAGGAGTATTCATATGAAAAAGCGGAGCGTGTCTCTCTCCCAATCAAGAATGCTGGGGTCCAATCAAGTTGACCATAAGAAAAATAAAATACTGAAAATAAAAGCACACAGACGCTCCAAGTAAAGCACATATGATGTGAAAGAATTAAAATATAGTTTCACTAGAGATGACCTGATAAGTTGCTGATGAAGAAGGAGATGCCTTGGGCATCCCCAAGCTTAGACGCTTGAGTCTTCTTGAAATATGCTGGGGTGATCCATGGGAGCATCCCCAAGCTTAAGCTCTTCACTCTTCTTGATCACATTATATCATCCTTCTCTCTTGACCCTTGAAAACTTCCGCCACACCAAACTCAGAGTAATTCTCATTAGAGGGTTAGTGCACAATCAAAAACTCACATGTTCTATAAGGACACAAACATGACCGTTACTTTTAACATTAGCTACTGCCACTGATGTTATGTGAAGCTCTTCACCCTAAAAAAGAATTCCACTCAACACTAGTAAAAGAGAGAATGCGAAAAATAAAAGACAGAATCTGTCTAAACAGAACAGTCCGTAAAGACGAATTTTTTCGAGGCACTTACGTTGCTCAGATCGAAAAACTTTAAACTAACGAAAGATGCGTACATATCTGAGGATCACGCACAAAAATTTGCAGATTTAAATAATTTTTCTGTGATTTTACAGAAGTAAAACGGTGAACAGCAGAAATCTGTTCCTGCGCAGAAATCCAAATCTAGCATCATCTTCCTATTAGAGGCAATACTTGGCACAACAATGCGATAAAATAAAGATACAAAGGAATTGTTACAGAAGTAAACAACTCCTTGACTCAAAAAGAAAGAAAAATTGCAGAAATAAAATAATGGGTTGTCTCCCATAAGCGCTTTTCTTTAACGCCTTTCAGCTAGGCGCAGAAAGTAAGAATCAAGTGTTTCCAAAGACATTAAAATCTCCCAACCTTTCGGTGGGGTCATCTTTTTTGATCGGGAAGAAGAACCTCCGATTGATAGGAGCATTAAATTTCATAAACCCATACTTTGCATTGATAAAACCCCCATTACTCTTTAAAAAGGATCTCCCTAAAACAATATGGTTGGGAGATTTTGCAAGGATCATGAAATTCACAGGGATGGTCTTATTTTGAACAGTGACCATAATATCATTAATAATCCCTATGCTTCTTGTGATTGTTCCATCAGCATGAAAATGAAAAACAGGGTAATCAACCATATTATCAAATTTTAATAGATCATAAACCATTTTAGGCATGATGGACATTGTTGAACCAAGGTCACAGTAGGCACGAAACTTTTCATTACCAATATTAATCTCAATGAATGGTTCCCAATCATTTTTTAGCTCAACTAAAGGTTGTTCTTTAAGATTATGGCTCAGAGTTAAATTATCAATTGACTTTTCTATTTTATCTAGCTTAGTGAATATCCCAGTTTCGTCCACCATTGGGAAAATTGACAAACCACTCAAAATATTATGAGCTTTCGTTGTATCAAACTCAGAAAAGGTTTCCCCTACCATGGTATCTAGAGCATGTTGATAAACAGAAAATAAACCATAGTAGAATTTTTTTATAAGAACTCTCAAATCCATCTTATGTTGCACCTTCTTGTGCAATTCCAAAATTCTCTCCCAGGCATTCCTAAAGGATTCCCCACTTTTTTGTCTAAAGGTAATAATTTCTCCCACAGGTGGCACTACGGAAAAAGGAGCAGAGCTAGACATGATAACAAGACTGAAAAATAACAATTCGAAAATAAAAGTAACTAATTTTTTTGTGTTTTTGATAAATAAAGCAAACAAGACTAAATAAAAATAAACTAAGCAAGACAATAACAAAGTAAAGAGATTGGAAGCGTGAAACTCCCCTTGCAGAAATCCTCTTGCTCCCCGGCAACGGCGCCAGAAAAAGAGCTTGATGACGTGGATCACACGTTCGTTGGGAGACCCCAAGAGGAAGGTATGAAGCAGTGTAGCAGCAGTTTCCCTCAGTATGAAACCAAGGTTTAATCGAACCAGTAGGAGCAAGAAATCACTTCTGAAGGTTGTTGGTGGCGGAATATGGCACGGCGCAATACCAGGGAATCCGGCGCCGACGTGGAACCTGCACACAACACAATCAAACTACTTTGCCCCAACGAAACAGTGAGGTTGTCAATCTCACCGGCTTGCTGAAAACAAAGGATTAAACGTATGGTGTGGAAAACAGTAGTAAATTGCAGAGAATGAAAAGGAACAATGTTTGCAGTTGGTTGTATTATCAGTGTAAAAGAATGGACCGGGGTCCACAGTTCACTAGTGGTGTCTCTCCATAAAAGATAACTAACATGCTGGGTGAACAAATTACAGCTGGGCAATTGACAAAATATTGAGCGCATGACAATGCATATATATGACATGATGATTACTATGATATTCATGTGGGCATTACGACAAAATACATAGACCGTTATCCAACAGCGTCTATGACTAATAATCCACCGCCAGGTTGTCATCCGAGTTCCCCGTTGGTATTAAGTTGCAAGCAACGGATAATTGCATTAAGTAATGTGCGTAATGTAAACAAATGCATTAGACCTAACGGCGCACCCTTAAGCTAAGCATCGGTTATTTTATCCCTAGTGGCAACAGCACATCCACAATCTTAGAAGTTATTGTCACTCTCCCAGATTACCGGAGGCATGAACCCACTATCTAGCATAAATACTCACTCTTGGAGTTACAAGCATCTACTTGGCCAAAGCATCTACTAGTAACGGAAAGCATGCAAGATCATAAATAACATATAAGATAGATTGATAATCAACTTGACATAGTATTCGGATCCCAGCAAACACAACATGTAGCATTACAATAAGATGATCTTGATCATGATAGGCAGCTCACAAGATCTAAACATGATAGCATAAAGTGGAGAGACAACCATCTAGCTACTGCCATGGACCCGTAGTCCAAGGATGAACTACTCACGCATCACTCCGGAGGCAGGCATGGTGATGTAGAGCCCTCCGGTGATGATTCCCCTCTCCGGCAGGGTGCCGGGAAGAGCTTCTGAACCCTCCCGAGCTAGGGTTGACGGCGGCGGCGTCTCTGGAACTTTTCGTGGATAATGGCTCGGGTATTTAGGGTTTTCGCGTCGGGTGGAATAAATAGGCGAAAGGGCGGCGGCTGGAGAGGCTCGTGGGGCCCACACCACCCCACGGCGCGGCAGGGGGGCCCGCGCGGCCCCATGGTGTGGCTGCCTCGTGGCTCCCCTCCGTCTCTCCTTTGGACTCTGTGTTCGTGTTGAAAAAATAGGAGGTTCTGTCCAAGTTTCGTCCAATTCTGAGAATATTTCCAGACTAGCTTTTCTGGAATACAAAAACCGCAGAAAACAGGAACTGATACTGCGGCATCTTGTTAATAGGTTAGTCCCAGAAAATGCATAAAAAGGCTATGAAGTGTATATAAAATATGTAACAATTGGTATAATATCAACATGGAACATCAGAAATTATAGATACGTTTGAGACATATCACTTGGTTTGCGCAGCAAGCTTTTGAAGAAGCCACCAAGGGCTAGTCCTGGTTGGTCTCATTTTTTTTTATAGTTTTTGTTGGGATCTTTGCTGATGGGCACTGCGTGCCGTTTTGGGAACTTGTGAAAACCTGCGTAATACCCAGCTCGGGTTTCGTTGAGCCATTGATTATGAAAGGAACCGGGGATAAAGTCCCTGTTCTAAAAAAACAGCCGCCGCTTGCCGGTGTCCTCGCTCGCCAACTCGTCCAGGCCCGATGGGAGCTATAGCTGGCCAAACGGGCCGCCCGGCACGGCACGGGCCCGCCGCGGCACGGCCCATTTACGGCACGGCCCACCAACGACACGATTACAATCGGGCCGTGCCGTGCCAGCCCGTGGGCCTGAATTCCAGACAAGGCACGGCACGGCAGCCCTATTGCAGCACTACGGGCTAGGCACGGCACGTTTGGCCCACCATGGGCCCGAACAACTGGAAAATAGGTTAAAAAAAATAAAAAAACATAAAAATAGCTAAAAAATCAAAAAAAAGGAAAAAATAGACAAAGGTAGATATGATTTTAATAATTTTTATTAAGCTAGCAAGCCGCCTCATTAAAACCTTCCAGTCCCATTAGGTACCCTGGTAAGGAAAAAGAGTGCGTCTGAAATTTACTGCTCTCCGACTTAATTGTTCATATTACAGACCGAGTTTAGTACAAAAATAAAAAATAAAATTACAAAAGGGGTAAGCAAATTAATCTTCATCGTTGATATGAAGATACTCCATTGCAGCAGTCAACTCGGGGTCCTCCGGCATGTGTTGGCTTCTTCGCATCGCCGATCGCGGTCTTTTACCGTCATCAAACTCTTCACCATATCGGGGTGGAGACTTGCTCTTCTTGGCTCGAGAACTCTTCCACTTAGACTAAATGTGCCCTCTGACGATGTTGTTGATGCGGGGACAGTTAACACATCCCGTGCTAGTATGGAAAGCACCGGATATGTTTGTTTGTGATCACGCCACCAGTCCAATATGCTGAAGTTTTCTTCGTCGTGGACGGCAAGAGGACGGTCATTGAGGTAAGCTGCTAACTCATTCCCACCACCGAAGCTGCTTGAACTTCCGCTGCTGGAGCTGGCGAAGAGCTTGAAGATGGTTTTCTTCATCTTTCTGGGCCGTTGAGCTTGTGGAGGCGGTTGCGGACGAACTATCTCTGCAAACTTATTCTCGTACTTGTCGTACAGATCAGCGAGTTTGCTCTTAATAAGAAATTGGTATTGAGTATAGTCAGTGCCTAATGCCCCCGCTAAGAGAGATAGAGCATCACCGAACCCCTCAATTTTAGCCCTCGGGTCCAAAATGAATGCAAATGCACACAAATCAGGAATTTCTTTCCAATATTTTATAAACTTTGCCTTCATTTTTTTCACAGCATATTTTAACCTATTATCGTTTTCATGCTGTTTTAAGTGATCAGCAAGGAATACAATTTGATGCACTAGTAGAGGAGATATGGGATAATAAATCCCATATAAAATGTTCGTTGCATCGTAAAGACATTCTAGAAATTGCATTACCAAGTTTGCAATATCCCAGTCATTTCCATCTAAAAAGATTGTCCCCCGAATTTGCATTAACAAAGGTGGTAAACATATCTTTATCACGGATCAAATCTCTAATCATTATGTATGTAGAGTTCCATCTAATGCTCATGTCTATATTATAGACATGACTGGCCGCTGTAGCCGCATCACACCATCTCTTATACTCAGCTAGCCGTGGATTAGATGCATTTATAAAAACAATGCCACTTCTTATTTTCTCAATGGGTTCGGCCAGATGTTTTAAAGCACATTTAGCAATAAGATTAATAATATGGCATGCACAACGTTGATGGAAAAGGTGTGCTGAGGCATAACCACTAAGTATGGGACTGAGATCATTCATTGCGCTGGCATTATTTGAAGCATTATCTAAGGTTATTGCAAACACCTTATTCTCAAGACCAAATTCTTGCACGACATGCAATATTTTTTCAGCAATTGCTTTACCAATATGTCTAGTGTCCATTAATTCAAATCCAATGACACTTTTTTTTAGTTCCCAAGTATCATTGGTCACATAATGAGCTACAACACTTAGATAATCTTGCTTAGCTCTACCGCTCCAGATATCAGATGTTAATGAAACTGAAAATGTACAGTTCGCAAACTCATCTTTTATTTCTTTTTGCTTTTTTTTGCTAGTTTTTTCATATCTCTAGATGTAGTTTGCCCAGAAACTAGTTGATATTGTGGATTATGACAAGATCTAATCCAATCTACAACAGCGGGGTACTCCCCAAAACCAAGCGGTAAATCATGTGCAGCAATAACATGGCATAATCCTCCACGAGATTCATCAGGATCATAGTTGAAGTTATGTACCTGGCCGTCGGGGCCAAAACCAAGATCGCCCTGTCTTCTCGCCATCTCCTGTGTCCACAACGTCTTGTGCGCTCTTGCGTGCCGCTCCAAGTGACCGGTTCCCGACTTGGAGGCGCCGCTGAGGATCTTCCCGCACTCAGGCCACTTGCACACCGCTTGGTGTTCTTTCGTGCCATCTTCGAGTACCAGAAGACGATACTCGAAATGGCCATCCACCCAGACCCATGAGGTTCGACGCCTCTTTGAGCCGATAGAGGTAGAGGAGGGGGCGGTACTATTACAAGCGGCAGCACTAGAACCAGCAGCGGATGAGTGATGTTCTTGGCTAGATGGATTTGGGATTTGGGTGTGAGGTTCTTCTACGTAGGGTTAATTGTCGGTACTAATTCCTAAAGATCCGGGGGGGAAAGAAGATCATCGGTTCCTGGACAAACCCATCGGGACATGGGTTAAAGGGGGGAGAGGGAGGGTGATCCATGGGATGAGAAGTGTGGGAGGAGAAGTGTAGGATGAGTGTGAAAAATTCTGTGGGTGAGGGGGCCTATTTATAGCAGCAAATGTTAGGGTTTAGGGGTTTAAAATTCAAAATTTGAATTTTTTCGTGCCTCCAACGGTCAAATGGGCCGCATCTGGGCTGGCGTGCCTCTTCCGTGTCGTGCCGCCCGCCAGACAGCGGCCCGACAGCGGACCGACAAGACGAACCGTGCCCGTCGCGTGCCGGCGTGCCGCATCCGTACGTGCCAGCCCGTTTGGCACGGCCCGTTTGGCCAGCTATAATGGGAGCCGGCGCAGAGCCACCCAGGAGAGATATGGACAGAGGATGGGATGAATACGAGAAAGAGAGAAAGCCAAGATGCGGGAAAAGGTGATAGTGGAAGGCGAGGACCCACCGACCGGACGACTCATGCGCCGCGCACTTCTTCAGCCGTGAACCTCCACGGTGCGGTGTCCTCCACAGGATCGGCGGTGGCAGCTGTCACGGCCCTCGGCACGCTGCATCCGCGGCTCATCTTTCCCTTCTTGGTAGGCGGCGCGGCGAAGCCCAGGGTCATCATCATCTGTCCCCAGTCGCTATTTCTCCAGCAACGTCCAGTTGCTGCAGCGTGGTTCCTCATGGCGCAACAGCGCCTGGGCCCGTGGTTCTGGGCTGTGCTCCACCGCTCCAGCGCCGCGCGGCGTTTAGCACGCGCAGCAGAATCCTCCGGCGCAGCGGCGCACCCCTCCCAAGTCCCAATAGAACAGAACGGGAGTAGGAGTGAATTTCCTTGTGAGAATTAAAGGAGAAGACCAATTCCGGTTTGGATTCAGATCCCGAAAAGGAGGAGGAGCTCTTCAATTTATCCAGTCCCGTCCCGAGATCAGTAGAGGAATCGGAGATCTCTTCATAAAAAACCGTCCTCTTGTGGATCGAACAACTTGACAAGGAGCGCGGCGTAACTAAACCTAGCAATAAGGACTTAGTTCTTCCGTAGAGACATGGAGGAGCATCTCTGGCCGCTGAATTCATTGGAGATGACGATGAGGAGCAATGAGGTGACGCTGAACGCCGCAGCTTGCCGTGGACGAGATAGGCTTAGCGAGCTGCCCGACGACATCCTACTCAACATTCTCGAGAGGGCGCGCACGCTGGATGCCTTGAGAACTTGCATCCTCTCCAAGCGATTGATGCGGCTCCCCGCCATGCTCTCGCGGTTCAACATAGACATCAGCTCCCTCACGCGTCACCACGACACGGCGTCCCTTGGCTTCTACAATTGCCACATTGCTCGGTACAACAACATCGTGGCCAATGTCACACAAAAGATCCTGCGTGCCAAGAGTCAAGAGGCGGCCACAATCATCCACAAACTGAGGGTCAGATGCTATATGAGGACCGATGAGTGTCTCCCCATCACCAGAGCTTTTGCTAGCACCATGGCAATCCACAAGGTCGATGACGCCGAGTTGGTGTTCATCGTAGAGAAGCCCCTTTCAAGATGCACGTATAACAATCTTGTGTACTATGCGAAGCGGTTCAATACTTGTCTTGCTGACTGTCCTGCTGCATTCGCTGGCCTCACACGCCTATGTCTGCACAACATGAGGTTTGGTGGACAGGACATTACCAACATACTCAATACCTGCAAGCGGCTGAAACATCTCCACCTCACACACTGTGACTCAGAGGACAGTTCGGTGCTACTGGTAGAACATGATCAGCTTATTGGGCTGATTGTCGAGTATGGACAATTCAAGGCAGTCCATCTTAGCTATCTACCAAAACTCCAACATTTGACCTGTACTGTTTACTGGTACTCTTACCTGACCTTTGGTTATGTCCCCCAGCTTTCAAAGCTAAGTCTCGGAAAAGCGGGTCGTATTTCAACTACGAATCTCCAGTTAAGCCAGCTTCTTGCCAATGCCCCCTCCATAAGCGACCTGCATATTAATTTTAAGAGTGAAAAGGTACTCAATCATTCCTACCTACCGCGGTTCTATTTATTTGCAGCTTAACTGTCATAAGTTTCTAATTTACTTCTTGTGTGCCAGATTTGGATTGTACCAGAATGCACTAAATTGCTTACCCCTATGCTTCGCAAGCTAGAGATTTTGAATCTAGATAATGTACCTGAAGGATGTGATATCGCTTGGACCATGTTCATTCTTGAAGCTGCACCCACCCTAAGGGAGCTATGCATCACGGTGTGGGATCATTTGTGCATCAGGGTTACAGACCATGATGCTCGAAGGAAACAAGGATTCTGTGAGAAACTAAACGTGGAGTGGCAACCATCTGCATCCTGTTTCAAACACAAGAATCTGGCCAATCTTACCATCCACGGCTTCCAACCCGATGAAAACTCATTGCGATATGTCAACCGTGTCATGGAAGTTGCCGTGAACATGGGGGAGATATCTCTTCATGACAGGAAGGCGTACCGCTGTTGTAGGTACATGGATCCCAATATCAAGGTTTGCCCGTCTACATATCGACGACCAGCGAGGAGAAGGATATGCTGAGGGTGGAGATGACAAGGGGGTTGGAGGCTTCGCCTTCTGTGATCCACTTCAGGTCCTAATTAATAGTTGAGAATAAGAGATGCATGTCATCACTACATCTAAAGTCTATCCTGATAATATAGAAATAAGATGCATGTTATCATTTTAATCTATCATTCATGGCATTGTATCCTCTATGTACGAGTTCCTGAACTCCATAATTCAGTACTTGCTGCCTTTGTACTCGTCATTTTGTCTTTAAACTGAAGCATGTACACCTTTTTACTGGTTGCAAACCAAATGTCTGATGCTTTTCTGATTTTCTTTTAATTACTGATGTGCTTAGCAAATTTACCCGTGCGTTGCTACGGGTTGAATATTTTTTATGCCTTAGTAAATTGCAGTACTGGAAATCAGGTTTTAGTTAATTCCTGCAACATCATTTTCATCGTTCCTGTTGTCGGTACCGGTGCCAGTTGCATTCCCTATGCCTATCATAATTATAATTATCGACTCAGTGGCGCCTCAGTTTGTTAGCGGCTAATGGGAGTGTCTGATACTGCTCAGCGACAAATGAATGATATGCTACAGTAGGTGGCAGATATTCAGTTGTCAACTGAACCGGGCAGTAGACAGCTGAATACAGCGGGGCATATACCGACGACCATCTGGTTCTTGGCCGATATGCTTTGCTGCATGCTTGTGGGTACTTTGGAAGGCTAGGAACGATAGGGTCTTTAATGACAGAAGCATCACCGAGACAAGGATGCTTGAAGCGGTGACTGAAGAGCTTAAACTATGGACGCACAGGACGACAACATATGCTAGCAAACTGAACCTTTGGGCTTCGCAATTCAACTAGTTTCAGTTTTTCTATCTTTCTTTTGTAATTGATGTAACTATAAATCCGAGAGGAGAAAATAAGCACTCAAAACCTACACGCAAGAACATGAGAAGGATACCGCAATATCATGATCGAAATAAGCCGTGAAGAACAAAGACCCCCCACCATCATATGCCAAATCTCTTTCGAACATCGGAATGTGAAGCAGATCTTAAACAAGAAAATAAACTGCAAAGTGACACTGAAACATCGTCGTGAGCAGCACAACTAGAAAAAAAATGAGGAAGAAAAATCCCACTTCACTCGGCCTGAAACACACACGCATAGCTCATCTGCACGTCCCAATTAGTTTAGGAACCGACAAAACAAAATCAATTCGCACGGACAAAATAAACAGAGATCGCGGCACAGCTAGATACCGTGAGAAGCAAGCCTCTTGCCGGCAAACAGAAAGGGGAGCAGGGGTAACAGAAAAACTTAACCGTCTCGGCGGCAAGGTCCAAGGCTTCTGTGCCCACCGGCCATCGCTCACTCGGGGCGCGCCCGGTGAGGTATTCCTGCTGACCCCTCCGCCATGAATCATCCCCTTCTCTGAATCCTCTATCCTCAAACAGTAGCTCACTGATTCTTCTCCTCGCCCCTGAACCCCGAGATTGACGAAGACGACGTGATGGGCAGGAACCCCAAAACGGGGGCCCAACAAACCCCGAAATAACGAACGTGGTGCTAAGATGCGTACTACTCATGTGAGAATCCGACCTAGCAATTGATATTTTTATTCCCATAGTAGATGATCAGCATTTTGTAGCGCCCTACGTTATTACTCATCTGCGTTTTCTGTCCCCTGTCGGCAAACTGGCCACTTAACTGCCTTGGATCTCCCTGGTGCTTTTACTTTTCTTTGTATTCCTGATATTTTCCCCGTCAGATTCGTCATCAGATACTCCACCAAAAGGTATATGCCCTGATCTTGTCTGAACAGGAGTTGGCAATTCTGTTGAAGTAGTAACAGGAGCTGCAACACCATCATTGTTAATTTGTAGACCCAACTCTGCAGTTCCACTATCATTCCTTTGCTCAGAAGGCTGTGTACTGGGTATTTCACTGTCTTGGGTCCCTCCAATTGACAGATGACCAGAGGGTCAGGTGGCTAGTAGCACTGGAGTAGCTCGCTAGCCCCAGCAACCCGGGTTTGAGTCTCGAGCCCGCGGTTGTTTCTCGCAGCTCCCTCCTTCTATAAAATATGCCTTGGGTGCTAGAGCCCATAGGTCTCGTTTTTTGGGTCCCTCCAATGCTCTTCCGTATTGCACTTACAGTTTCCTTTCTTGGTGCAGATAGGTGCTCAGTATGCTTGTTTCCCTAGCAGTACGAAAATGTTTAATCGAGGCCCTCTGTAGTTGATCAGGATATCTAAGGCGACCCGCCGGAACATACAGCCAAACTCAAATCTCATTCGCCACAGTTCGACATCATCAGCCTCCATGTCGGTCATTTCCAGTGTCGTCCACATGGCCTCCTGCGTGATACACATAAACCAGCAGCTGGAACAATTGAACCGGCTGGAACAGTGAGTGTAGCATCCGGATTGCTGAAACCAAGTGCTTGCTCGACGATCTTCCTGCTCAACTCACCATGGAGCTGGGCGATTTCTGCCAGTCCAACATGGCCAACAATTATAGCATTCAGCTTCTCTTCAGTCTCCAGGCACTCTTTAGCTGCCGCAGCGTTGAGACTCGCGGAACCATCACGAACACTCAGGTTGAGAAGCTGAAAATCATGGTTTTCATTTCTGCGGTAATACTGCTCAAGGTAACCAAAATAGTCTTCGAAAAGAAGAAACCCGCTCTTCCACGGCAACAGCCTCTCCCAGCCCCATGCGATGCTGATAAGATCGTTGTAGAGGATGACTTCTAGCGGAGGCAGTCCCTTGTAATCTTCCCCTTCCCTGAGCCTAATGACATCCCTATGCTGATAAGATCGTTTCAAGGGTTCGCGCGGTAAGGTGAATCCGTAGCAGACCTTTCCGAATAAGACGAAACCCCCTCTCCGGATCCAAACCCATCGTCCACTTCGGATCCAGGTCCCTCAACAATCCTATGCCAATGGTTCTAATGTTCGGATAGAGGTTGGGATCCATCATCTTCGGATGTAGGCCAGAATCCATCGTCTTCAGATCTACACCACAATCCATCGCCTTCTCGGAATCTTTTTTTTTTTTTAGATAAACAGGGAGTACTCCCCGGTTCCATTGAATGAAACCACCACGCCCAAATCCAGGTTTTACAACATGCTGAAATTAAAGTCTACCGCTAGCAGGAAAGCAACTAGAGTACTACCAGCTACCAGGTTTTAGCTCTTATTACAGCACTTTTAGGCTTAGTGCGAACTCAGCGAAAGTAGTCTAGGAATCTGCGAAAATGAGAACCAGGCACGCAGGCCGAGTGCATCAGATCACACCAACGCGTTCTGTCTTGACAGCAGCCTCCGACGGCTTCATCTTCTTGAGAGGGGTGTTCCCCAGCGTCGGAGACCAGCAATCCAGGTCCAATGGGGACGCAGGACTCAGCATCAGCTGCTTCTTGGCGGCAGGGTCCTTGCTTCTCACAGGTGAAGTAGGGGGGTCGGTGGAGTCCGACAGCTTCAGGGAACCAAGCAGGAAACTTGCTGCCCAGCCTCCCAAGGTATCTTTTGGTTGAGCTCCTTCCAGGTGGTCAACACTTAGCCACTGATCGCAAGAGGAGATCTCAGCTTTTGCGAAAGGAACTGGCAGAATTCTTTCATCTTGTCCAGAGCCTCTCCATTGCAAAGGATGCACCAATTTCTCAGAGTCCTCAGCAGCATAGACCATACCTGCTTTATATCCAACCAAATTGCGTTATTAAACACAATATCATTCCTAGTTTTCCAGAGACACCATAAGGTAGCTGATGAAACAGAATTTAAAGCAGAGTTCTTGTTGTTTGACACCCAGAACCTAGCAACAGATTCATAGCTGTGTCCTATATCTCTACCAAAGAATTCTGACAGTAAATTCCAAGTGTTTTCAGCTACAACACAACCAAACATTAAGTGTTGGACTGATTCTAATTCAGTACAGAAGACACAGTCTTCTGGTCTGATTATTTGTCTCTTCTTTAAGTTGTCTCTCGTCATCATTTTATTATGCGCCAACAACCAAAGGAAGATATGAATCTTTGGCGGCACACAAAGGTTCCAGATGGAGGGGATAAAAATTGGGCAAACCCCTCTAAAATTAATGACATGATAAAGAGAACTAGTGGTATAAACTCCTTTGTTTTCTAATTGCCAGATCAGGCATCCGTGTCGTCTGACAGGGAAATACTTCTACAGATCTGTTCTAATTCATACCACTTTTCCATCATCCTAGGTTAAAAAACTCTTCTAAAAGTTAATTTGAGAACATCACCATCCCAGACCTCAGCGATGGCGGCATTTTGCTCATTGCAAATCTGGTAAACATCTCAGTACTGAACTGCTAGTGGGGAGGTACCAAACCACGTGTCCTCCCAGAATTTGATTTTTTTCCCATTCCCTATCGTCCATCTAAAATCAAACTTTATCGATTTAATCACGGACATGAGGCCTTTCCAAAATCTTGAGCAACCCAACGTGTTACTATTGAAGATGTTTGGCCTGTTTGCGTTATATTTGTGGTTTACCATATCTTGCCAAAGTCTATCTTCTTGGGAAAGGTACCGTTTAATCCATGATCCTAATAGACAAAGGTTAATTTCTCTCAAGTTGGGGATTCCTAAACCCCCAAATTCTTTCTTCATACAAACTAGGCGCCAATTGGCCAGATGAAGTTTCCTATGTCCTTCAAAGTCATTCCAGAGATAGTGTGCCATCTGGGTATTTATCATCTCAATTGCCCATTTAGGGAATTTGAAGAAAGACAGCAGGTAAATGGGGATGCTTGCTAAGCAGGATTTGATTAAAACCAGCCTACCTGCATAGGACAGGAGTTTGCCCCGCCATCCAGCAATCCTACTAAGGATCTTATCAATTAAAGGTTGGATGTCTTCTCTCCTAAGTTTGTCGTAATGTAATGGAATCCCTAATTACTTAATTGGGAAAGATCCCTCCTGACACCAAAAGATATCTTGATACTTATCGCTTTCCTGTCCATCCATGTTAATAGGGATCATTTCACTCTTGCTATAATTAATTTTCATGCCTGAAACTTTCTCAAAGCATGAAAGAATAATCTTAAGATTCCTAGATTTTTCTTCTTCAGGAGAAGAAAAGAGTATCGTATCATCAGCGTATTGGAGGCAGATAATACCCCCAGGACATACGTCAGGGCATAGTCCTTTAATGAGATCTCTAGAGGCTGCTTTGACCAGCATCTTAGTTAGTACGTCCACTACTGAATTAAAGAGCAGAGGAGATAATGGATCTCCTTGTCGGAGTCCTTTACCGGTTGTAAAGAAGTTACCTTCCACATTATTAATTTTGACACCTATTGACCCTCCATGAGTAGCCTGAATAATCCATCTAACCCAAGTGGGACTAAAACCTAATAGAACTAGCAACTCTATTAGAAAGTCTAGGTTTACTTTATCGAAAGCTTTTTCATAATCTAACTTAAGTACAAGACCTTTCTCATGAGAACTATGCACCGAATGAAGGATCTCATGTGGAGTAACTACGCTTTCTAGAATGAATCTACCTTTGACAAAGGCTGACTGATTTGGGGCGATCAGTCGGTGAAGGATTTGCGCTAATCTGTTTGTCAGCACCTTAGTGAAGATTTTAAAACTACAATTTAACAAGCTAATGGGTCTAAATTTCTTCATAGAAGTAGCATCCGGTTCCTTCGGAATTAAAGTAACAATAGCAAAATTAAGTCTATAAATATCTAGTTCCCCTCGATGAAAGTTAGCAAACAGGGCGAACAGATCATCTTTAACTAGATCCCAAAATTGCTGATAAAAAATAAAAGGGATGTCGTCCGGCCCCGGCGCTCCATCTGAGTAAGACTCGAAAACAGCTTTCCTAATTTCCTCTTCAGAGAAAGGTGCCTGAAGCATATCATTCTCTTCACTAGTAACTTTCTCGTCTTCCGTAAAGAAGTCAGGCTGGAGACTACAACCGTGCCTATCCTCTTTACCGAAAGATCTTTGTAGTAAGAAGTAGCTATATCTAACATGTCGGGCAATTCCGTGGATCATAGTTTTTCTCCTCCTCTGATTAGCTACTGCATGGAAATAGGTTGTATTCCTATCACCCTCTTTAATGTTTCTGTCTCTCGACCTTTGCTTAGCTTTAGTCTCCTCTTTTAACCAAAATTTCTGAATCTCTAGTTGTATTTCTTTCATTTTTCTCTGTTCTATTTCTGACAGCTCTTCTGTCTCCGATTTAATATCTAGTTTGTCAAATTCATCCATCAGGCCTGATTTGAGCTTCCTCAATTCAGCCTCAATGTTTCTACTCCAACCTTTAGTGTTCTTTCCGAATTTCCTAAGTTTGTTCTGCCATCTATCTAGAGCCGTTAAACCTTGGACTGGTTCAGTCCAAATTTTCTCAACTAGAGGCTTAAAATCATCTCTAAGAAGCCACCACTTCTCAAATTTATAACTTGGTGGCCTAGTAATTGTGTTAACGCCAGAATCCCATAAAATGGGAGTGTGGTCACTACCCAGTCTAGGTAAAGCTTGACAAGAAGCTAAAGGAAAAATAACATCTAATTCAGTATTGCAGAAAAACCTATCGATAGTCGACATAATCAGATCTGCTTGGTTATTAGCCACGTATATTTCCTTCCAGAAAGTCTAATTTCTAGCAAGCTCCAGATTTCTATCCAGGCATTGAACTTATCACTCCATTTATGGATTATGTTACCATTACTTTTATCATTCTGGAATCTAACTAGGTTGAAATCCCCACCAACTAAGGTAGGCAAAGTATTGTCTATAAAGAGGGAGTGTAATTCAGAGATGAAGGCTTCTTTTCCTTCTTCATAAGGAGAGCCATATACCGAAACCACTCTAAATTGTACATCTTTATTCTTATATTTTAGAACACATGAAACAGAGAACTCTCTGATGTCCCAAGAGATCACATCAAAGATATCTGAATCAACACCAACTAGGATTCCTCCAGCACTGCCCTTTGCTGGGAGGCAGTTCCAGATAAAGATTCTATTACCAACTAGAGATTTTAGGTAAGATTCCGAGAAGGACTCTTTTTTAGTTTCTGAAAAACCTACAATGGAAGCATGAGTTTTATTTTAATATCCACTATGAGAGGTTTTCTACCTTTAGCATCTATACCTCTGATATTTAATTGCATGCAATTCATGGAGACTGTTTTTTCCTAGGGTGCTTGCCCCGTCTATATTTACTGACTTTTGTCCACAACTCTTCGCTAAGCACGTAGTCATCTATTCTACCATCATCATCGTCAATACTAGTAGCAAAATTATTACAGAGATCTACATTTGGAGTGCTAGGGGAACTTGGGCTCGAATGAGTTCCTTCTTGGAATCGTCGGTTACTAGATTGGACGAGATGGGGAATCACCAACAGAACCCTACGGTCTTAATTACCCATCAGTCCATCACCAACGATACAACAAACTTTAGCAAATCTCAACAAGAAAATTCAATATGCGCCCGTCTCTTCTCATCTCGTGCGATGGTACGTCGTCCAACCCTGATACATGGAATCACCTTTATTTAATTATCGGTTTTGCTAGTTCTCAGGCGCCTGAGAACTAACTTAATCTCAGTCACCAAATCGGCCGTTAGATCTAGTGCTCTACGATTCGTGCAGCTCAGTTCACGCTTTGATGTCCGTTGTGCGAGCGATGGGCTGCTGTTGGTTTTAGACGTGGACATGGGCTATCGCTGCTTGTTGGGCAGGCTGTGGGCTCTTGGTTGGCTGCTTTTTTTTCTTTTCTTTTTTCTTCTTGTGCGTGGAGTGCATGGGCTGCTTTTGCCTGGGCCTTTTAATGGTTTCTGTTTGTTGCTTCAAGTTATCACACAGAGGGAGAAAAAAGAGCGGGAAAGGAGGGCCGGGGCACACCTTCCTCCTCTTTTTTTCATATATATTTTTGCATTGTTTTCTGTAGGAGATTTCAATTGATCAATTGTAAGGCTCTACTGATATAGTATATGTATACATTTAAAATAAATGGAGGCATGAAAATATGTTTTCAAGTCTATTTTATAGTTATTATTTCCTCATGTTATTTTACATGTAGACATCGGGTGTATTTATTGTCATTTTATTTCTCATCTGTTTTCTTTTTTCGTTTGGTGTTGCTATTGATGGTTGTGGTTTGATTTGATTTATGTTTTTTCGTGTCATTTATATTTGAATATTTTCTTGTTTCATATGTACAATATTCTTCCTTTTTTAGTTTACATTTGGTTTCTTCATTTTCGTTTTTATTTTTAGCTTTTCTCCAAATATTATGGTTACCCATTTTCTAATTAGTTTTTTCACTATTGATATTGCCTTTTGTAGCAGTTTCCCTAATAATGTACAGTGTTTTTCTATTCGGTTTGCTAGCTCCCAGACGCCTGATATTTAAGCTAAATCTCAGTCGCGTCCAGAGCCATTGATCATCGCGTCGCGATGAGTGTTGTTTCTGCCCTTTTTTTCTCTCACGCTCGATGGTTTGTACGTGGGTTGTCTTCCGTTTTGTTAAGCAGGCTAGTTTTTTGTGAGCCTTTTTTTATCTCGCGCGGTGGTTTGGTACATGGGTTGTCGTCGTTTTGTTAAGCAGGCTGGTTTTTTGTGGGCCTTTTTTGTCTGAACCACGCCTGTGTGCATGGTGTTTTTTAATCTCGAAATCGTCTGTGCTATGCCATGTTCGCGTGGTGAGCTCGGTATATTCTAGATGTAATTAGTGGGGTGGGAGAAGTTATGCACATGCATTGAGACGGCGGTGGAGTCGCGCAATTACTCCATGCTCGTTGCTCTTCTCCCATGTCCAGCTCTCATTTCCTGTTGCTCTCTCCTATCAGTGTTCTTGGTGAAAAAGGGGAGCAGTTCTTGAGTGGAGGGAACAAGTCCTTAGCTTTAAGAAGACTTATTCTAGAACTACTTATATTGAAGCTACGCTTCCTAGAAAGCAAGCTCTAGGTTATCTTTGGCTCTAAGTGTCGTGTTTGTTTGTCATTTGTAATATCACTAAGTGTTTTTTAAGTATGTATGTGGAATATGATACCCTTTTGGACCCCTAATGTATTTTGATGGAAACCATGTACTGACAATGTTGCATTGGCATTGTGTGTCTGAGTCCGAAACAAACAAGATGAAGCATGTGTGTTCCAAAACTAAAGTGTGCTTTTATTTTTGCACATCTATTTGCTTATGTGTTTTGCTAGTGTATATGGATATATATATAACATGGGAGACAACTAAATGCATCTAAGCATTTTTTTTTTTGACTTGCAACTTTTTATAGTTGCAATTAGGGGGACACAACCACTATGACTTTGCATCTTTACTTGCAACTCGATCTGCAATTTTTTGATCGGCTTTTAGTCAAGAGTTGCATGCTAGGTGCAACTAGGAATTTTACTGATAATTTTTTATTCATCAGTTGTATCCTAGTTGCAACTGAGAATTTTATTGATCGCTTTTAGTCCCCAGTTGCATCTCACTTGGTTGGGCTTCGATAGGTGGAAATGGGAATGGGATCGCCTGAGAAACCATTGGATCAAGTCAACTAACTAACTGAGATTTTTCTTTTGTTTTTTATTTACCAGTTGCATCCTAGTCGCAACTAGTAATTTAATTTGCTTTTTTATTTCAACCAGTTTCAGCTGGGAATTTAATTGATTAGTAGTTTTTATTCATCAGTTGTATCTTAGTTGCAACTGAGAATTTTTTGGTCAGCTTTTAGTCACCAGTTGCATGCTAGGTGCAACTGAGATTTTTTTCACCAATTGCATCCTAGTCGCAACTAGTAATTTAATTGATGGTTTTTATTCACAAGTTGCATCCTAGTTGCAACTAGGAATTTAACTGATTGATTTTTTATTTTTCACCAGCTGCATGCTAGGTGCAATTAGGAATTTTACTGATCATTTTTTATTCATCGGTTGCATCCTAGTCGCAACTTTATTCACTGGATGCATGCTAGGTGCAACTGGAAATTTTATTTGATTTTTTATTTCACCACTTGCATCCTAGTTGCAACTTGGAATTTAATTGATTAATTGTTATACATCAGTTGCATCCGAGTTGCAACTGAGAATTTTATTGATCGGCTTTTTAGTCACCCGTTGCATGATAGGTGCAACTAGGATTTTTATTTGGTTTTTTGTTCACCAATTGCATCCTAGTCGCAGCTGGTAATTTCATTGATTGTTTTTTATTCACAAGTTGCATCTAGTTGCAACTGGGAATTTACCCCTGATCAAATTTTTTTATTTTTCACCAGCTGCATGCAAGGTGAACCTAGGAATTTTACTGCTCATTTTTTTATTCATCAGTTGCATCCTAGTCGCAACTAGGAATTTTATCATTTTTTTTATCAGTTTCCTAGTTGCAACTAGGATTTTGTTGTTTTATATTCACCGGTTGCATGCTCGGTGCAACTGGGAATTTTATTTGCCTTTTATTTTACCAGTTGCATCCTAGTAGCACATTGGAATTTAATTGATTAACTATTATTCATTAGTTGCATCCGAGTTGTAACTGAGAATTGTATTGATCGTTTTTAGTCACCAGTTGCATGATAGGTGCAACTGGGATTTTATTTGTTTTTATTCACTAATTGCATCCATAGTCGCAACCGGTAATTTAATTGATTGTTGTTTATTCACAAGTTGCATCCTAGTTGCAACTAGGAATTTAGCTGCTCATTATTTTTATTTTTCACCAGCTGCATGCTAGGTGCAGCTATGAATTTTACTGATAATTTTTTATCAGTTGCATCCTAGTCGCAACTGGGAATCTTATCATTTTTTACTCATCAGTTGCATCCTAGTAGCAACTGGGAATTTTATTGTTTCTATTCACGGCTGCATGCTAGGTCCAACTGGAATTTTTATTTGCTTTTTTATTTCACCAGTTGCAACTTGGAATTTAATTGACTAGTTGTTATTCATCAGTTGCATCCGAGTTGCAACTGAGAATTTTATTGATCGGCTTTTAGTCACAGTTGCATGATAGGTGCAACTGGGATTTTTGTGTGTGTTCATTTTGTGTTGTGATTCGTTCTGCCTGTGAGTTGCAAGTGGGTTGAAACTTAGTTTTTTCTTTTACAAATGGGTTGCAACTGAAATTTTTCATCTTTATATTTTGATGCGTGTTGGTTATGAGTTGCAAGAGGGTTGCAACTGGGTTATTTCCAATTACAAGTGGGCTGCAAGTGAACTTTCACATGTAAGTGGGATACATACCGAGAGAAACATGTTCATTTTTGTGCTATGCTTCATGCTAGAGTGAGTTGCAAATGGGTTGAACTTAAGGCCATGTGCAGTGTTAGCATCTTACCGTGGCGCTTAATTTAGTTGGTACCACTTGCATCAGCAGCGGCCTCTATCTAAAGTTCATAATTTTACTGCATTATTGAGCGTGGGAGACCTAGTTATTCGTCGATGCCAATAAAACCACTAAGAACTACACAAAATGCCCGGTATTTACCCTAAGGCCTCTCTTGGATTGTCGTTATTTAGCCCAAAATGACGGATTCCGTCAGGACGGAATCCGGACTTGACATGGTCCGTAGAATTTACATCCTATGCTCAATGTAGAAATATGGAGAGGGGAATTAAACGGGCATCCAGCGGAGCCTAATGCCCGAGCTAAACGCACATTTCTTTTTCCACACCTCGGCTATAAATTAGTTCATTTATTTTTAGCTTCTCAATGTTATCTTAACATAGTTGCAAATTTTCTTATCTCTACGGCTCCCTAAACTGTTTTCAAATGTCTGATTATTTTTTCTTTCAAGCCAGGTTGTACCTCGTCCCCTGTCTGTAATTCATTTTCTGGTTGATCTTTCGCTCTGGTTGCTCTCATCTTCAGAGTGCTGATGCCTTGTGGTTTTCACAAGATCTAAATAACACTTAGTAGTAATGAACAGTTTGTACTGCTGCAAATGTTTGATTTTCTTTGTTAGTCAATGAAAGTGCAGCAAGAAAAATAGATGCTTTTTTGGATCGGTTCTGATCTTGCGTAATAGGCGACTTGCCTATGATTTTATTCCCAGCTCCAATTTGATGGTGTGTTCTGTCGTTAAACTTGTTGGCTTGGACACAAACATAGACTCACAAAATAAGCTAATTAAAGAAAATTAAGTCAAGCCAATCCTGTGAGTTAATCACTAGAAAGTTTAAAAGGCAAATCCACCCGTTAAAAAAAAGGCAATCGAGGCACACAGCCAAAATCTAGCCAGCTAAACCCAGCAGAAAGACACAAACAAACTTGGGCCAGCCCAAAAACAAACATACAAGCGTATATTGCACGGGAGAAACGAGAAAATGAGTACGTACCATGGTCGTTGTACATCGACTGAGAATTTCTTAATTCTCTGTCGTGATCCCTAGCCACGCCCATTATAATCTCTAAATCAATGTGAAATATCCGAAGGCTGATATGAACAACGAATGAGATACAAGTAGTTATCACACATCCTCTCTCTAAAAAGAATATTACATTACATAACCAAAATAACTACGTACTCCCTCTGTTCCACAATATAAGAGGTTCTAGCTAGGTCACATGTTGACTAGGTGCAAATCCAAATGAGTGTACATACACACTAAAACATGTCCACGTACATCTAGATACATGTGAATGTGGACAATAGCTTAAACATCTTATTTAGGAACGGAGGGAGTAGTTAACAATAAAGCAACTCTCATATGTGTGGCGGCAATAGATATCTGCATTCAAGCCATGACTAGCCAGCAGGACGACAAGGCCAAGGCCTGCTGTTACAGTCGTAGGCGCCCAGTTGATCTACGAGGAACAAGCAATCACAGCACCGATGACGACACCGAGAATTGTTAACGCAGTTCGGCGAACTCGCCTACATCTGCGGGGCATGACTACGGGCGCTCCTCCCCATTGATAACGCAACCCTGGCCGCCCTAGGCGCCGGCACAAGCCGCCGGCTCCCTGCGTGCCTGTTGCTATCAAGTCGCATAGGTTACACGTGTGGTGCTCCCCTCATTATATGGGAAGCCCAGGTACAAGAGTTCGAGTCTGATACTACTCGTATCCTATCTCACCTAATAACTCTAAGTCGAAACGTAACCCAACACGTACACAATATTTGACACAAAACACAACAAACTCCACCTTGGCGAATACTGTCCACACCTTGAATTCGTCAATGCGTCAAACTCCATGTACTCCGGACTTGAGTGTCTCCATGAGTTTCGCTGCTACTCGCAGACTCCCATGACTCCACCTGCAACTGTAGTCCCTTCTTCCCGCTTCAAACATCATCACACACCGATCACTGATCTGCGTGAAAATGCTTCCAACTTGAAGGAATTTCACCGTCGCCTTTTAGTCACCTTGAATCAAATTCACAGTCGTCTCATACTGGATAGTCATCTACATGTCCCACAGCTTAGCACTCCGCCTCTTCTGTATCTAGTCATCCGCACTTTGCCATGTGCACTGAACATCACAGATATACGGCCATGTACTCTCCACGCTTCGACATTTCAGACTCTCCAACACTTTCTCAGATTCTCTATGGCCGACTCTTGTCTACCACTTGATGGCCATCCCGATAGACCCAGTCACCAACTTGAACCCGATACTCGCCAACACTGTTTCAGCACCCTTGCACACCTATCTGACCACATGTCTGACCGCCTGTGCCCTGGTCTGTCGCTGTGTCCCGTGCTTACCGCACGCTCGCCGCTAGTACCGCGTCGAGCATCTGTAATCTTGGCCAAAGATCTACTGGGTAGCTAACCCACTCCACCTCAGGCCCCACTGCAGACAACACCAGTCATTACCCGACCGATGCCGAGTTCCACGCATCTCTCCAAACCCTGAGCTCCAGTCTGGACCACGTGCCTCTCGCCTTCCCGCTGATTAGGCTTCGACTCTCCGCATGCTTACGCCGCGGCCCCTCCATCAGCCGAGTGAAATCTCCGCCTGAGATCCAGCTCCACCTTCAACATGACTCTTGGTAGAGGATCAGTCCACCCCGCGCCCTGTCGACTTCAAGTTCTCATGTGTACACGTCTTGAATCAACTCCGCGCCATCGCATGTCGAAGCACGCATATCCATGCGCCACGTGTTTCCACGCCACAGAATACGGACACCATCAGCCCTCACGCTCCTACGTCGTTGTCGCCGATCTTCACGTCTTCTGTGCCGACCGACATCCGTGTCGATCTGTCAGACTGTCCAGTCCAACCCAGCCGAACGTATCCGACTACAACCATGCTCCACCCTGTGCCCAGTCCACCTTCCGCGCACTGTCCGGCACCCTGTGTATGCATGATCCACACGACGCGCTCCGACACGTCGTCAATCTGCCAACCTTCCGATAAAACCGTGCAAACTAAGCAACAAACAAAAAGAAAATTGCTTCCTGGGAGTTCCCGTGGGTGCACCAAGCATTATCCACAACCCAATATGCCTTTTCCTTTGCCTTGTCGTCACCTCCATGCACCAAATACCATGCCATGGTTGCAGATTGCTTTTTTTTTTCACATAACAAATCTCCTCAGCTTGCTTTCCGATCGCTGCATGCACTGCACCGGCATGCAAACACATGGTCCCAGACTCCCAGTCCCTTCCCAGACGGCAGCATGATTAGGGATGGCACCCGCAGGGTATGGGTAAGGGTGGAGCCACCCCATACCCATACCCGCCCCCTCAATCTTGCCGTCACCCGTACCCATACCCTCGTACGGGTACAACTTTTTCCCATACCCTTCACCCGACAGGGTTAGAAGGGTACCCGCGGGTAAAAATACCCGCGTTACAAATAGCAGATTTAGTAGAAAATAATCATAAACAACATCATATAATCATGTAACTTTAATCAGCAACACATTTAAAACCGCATCACATACTTATATAGCACATTGTCAACGACAACCATTGAAAACAACAGCACATGCACTTATAAACAGCAACACTTGCGCATAAGCAACGCATGTAAACAACAGCACTTGCGCAATAACAGCAACACATTTTAATGATAGACAACACACATAGTCATATAAGTTATTATTGGGAGACTCACTTCTCACGGATTTAGAAGGGTACATGGGTACGCGGGTATGGGTTATACGAACCCATACCATACCCTCTCTACCCGATGGGTACGAGATTTCCCCATTTACTACCCATGGGTATTTTTTCTTTCCAAACCCTTACCCTAATAGGGTTTTTACCCGCAGGGTACGCGGGTAAAGGGTACCCATTGCCATCCCTAAGCATGTTCAGCCTGGTCGCGCGCCCTCTTGTACGTGTGTACGCCTGCCTGCTTGGCTCGCTTACTCCCTCTGCACCGGAGCCTCACGCTCGCCTCTCGATCGATGCAAGGATCGATTCTGCGTACGTGGCACCTGCTGAACGAGTTGTTCGCCTACGCTTGCCCCACGCGCCGACCTCGCCGGGTCCAATCAAACAGATCTGATTGCTTCTGAAATAGCCGAAGAAATTCCGATCCCTGATGATCTCGCCGTATAATCGCTAATCTGCAATTTGCAGTCTCCGCGACTTGCCGGCTCCCATCGCCTGATCAGTTTTCCGACTCATCTTCTTCCTCTAGATCAACAATCCATAGCCTTCAACCTCACTCTGATACCAATTGTTACTGTCGTAGGCGCCAGTTGATACGACCGAGACAAGCAATCACAGCACCGATGACGACATCGAGAATTGTTAACGCAGTTCGGCGAACTCGCCTACATCTGCGGGCATGATGACTACGGGCGCTCCTCCCCATTGATAACGCAACCCTGGCCGCCCTAGGCGCCGGCACAAGCCGCCGGCCCCCCTGCGTGTCTGTTGCTATCAAGTCGTCATAGGTTACACGCAGGGGCGGAGCCAGAAATTTTTTATGAGGGGGGCCGACCAAACAAGAGAACTCTCATGCTAAAATTTGCCAAAATAAATGTAACAGCGGTAGAAAAAAAATGCAGTTTTTCACTAATTATGCCGCCATTTCTTGTCATAAACCATAAGAAACTGGGGAAGAAGATGATGCGTGGTGCATGCATAGAAGAATGGGCGCTAGCTGCCTAGTCGTACATGATTTGGAATAGAATATTAAGAATAGTAAGATTCTCTAGTGTTAGGTTCACAGTGGACATCGATTGCTGTTGCGCATTGTAACCAAAGGCACACAGGGGTAAAATACACAAGTTGTAGGTAAGAAATTAGCTGGTACTGAACAAAAGTTTGCATGTTGGGGGGGGGGGGGGGGGGGGGGGGGGGGCCGGGGCCCCTGCTGGTCCCCCCGCCTCCGCCAGTGGTTACACGTGTGGTTCCCTCATTATATGGGAGGCCCAGGTACAAGAGTTCGACTCTGATACAACTCTAAGTCGAAACGTAACCTAACACGTACACAATATTTGACACAAAACACACACCTGCTGTGGCGCCGACTGAGGTAGCGGCAGAGGACGCTGGCGGCGGCGGGGCAGAGTTGCTGGCGCCGGGACCGCTGGCTGGTGGGTGTGGCGACGACGGGGAGGTTGCTGGCGCTGGGTCCGTTGGCTGGTGCGGGCGGCGACGGGGAGGAGCCTGCCGTGACGTCGATGGTGTCTTCATGCCGCCGCTGCAGTGGGTCCCTACACCGCAGATGAAGTAGCGGGTACCAGCGGCGGATAGGAGGACGGTGTCGTCGCCGGTTTTGAGGAGGTGATGGGCCGGTGGTGGTGCAGGAGTCGTAGTCAGCCTTGTTGACCTCGAGCAAGTCGTGCGCTGGCTGTACTTGAAGACGATACTGTCACCGCGTGAGGAACTTCTTGTCGGACACCCAGGTGCCGTAGTCGATGCCAAGGGTCCAGTCGCCGGCCGGCTGGCCGACGGTGTAGGTAGTCGCCGCGGACGCGGTGCTGAGGACGGCCATTGCCGCCACGGCAAGGAGCGCGATCCTCATGTCAACTGCCATTGCGATCCGAACTGGAAGGAGCAAGGCAATCAGAGTTAGAAGCTGATCCTTGGCGGGGGTTTGATGGTTGCTGATGTGTTTGTGCTGCCTCCTTGCCGGATGGGTTCTTTATACACAATCAAGGAGAGCACGCACGCGACAGGTTCGCGGGAATCCAATTGGATTTTGGGATTAAATAGTTCTATAATTGACGTTTGAACAAGCCGGTTCTAGAGCAATATTATTACCTGGTCATACACGGCCAGGCTCGCTGGGGTTGGTGGCCGTGGACCTTTTCACGCCCCGCTTCCATGCCGGTTTCACATCGACGTGGTCTACGCTTACGCGCATGCACTATCACGACACGGCAGGGAGGTCCTACGTATGTGCTGTCGCCTGTCGGCCTCGAGCTACGAAGCTGAGTTCGGAAGGATAGAATTCAAAGGCTGCTTCAGGTCGCGAGGAAATCAAGCACATGACTTGTTTGATTCCTCTCTCCCTTTTTTAAAGAGATTTTCGCGGCTTTGCGTGTGTTGCAGTAATGCAGCCGTACGTATGCAACTGTTTCATCCGGATGAATTATTAAATCATATAACTCCCTCAGTTCACTTTTATAATGCACTCTACCTACCATTTCAATTTAGCCACATACATACAAGAATGAGTGAATCTATGCTAGAATAAGTGAATGTATGCACAAAATAATTCTAAATTCACTCATTTTAGTTTGTATGTGGCCAAAATTAAAATGATAGGTAGAATGCCTTATAAAAGTGAACGGAGAGAGTATCGTATTTACACATGGGCGCTAAATCAGACTAAGGAAGTTCATTGTGACGGTGAAAGACACGGTGGCATAAGTTCACCTTTGGTACAGTGATGCCAGAGTAAAATCAGCAAATTGCAAACATTTTAAAAGACATAAATCAAATATGACGTGATATGATAGAGAGCTCTTGACGAAACCATTTTACATGAATATGTTTTAGTTTGAAAGTATTAAAAAAGATGTGTTTTTGTCGATCATTTCCATTTAGTAAAAAAACTATAATATGACAGAGAGCTCTTGACGAAACCCATTTAGGTTGAATATTTGGTCTACCCGTAGCGACTGACATAGAGAAGCAGGTTGACCATGTGTTTCCTGCCCTAGACCAAAACATGGACAATCCGGACTACATGACGCCTCGAGCAATCCTATCCACAAAGAACGACAACGTCAATGGAATAAACATGCGCATGATTGAGCGTTTTCAGGAGAGGAGATGACCTACCATAGCTTCGATACTGCGGAGGACTATGCTCAAGAGTTTCTCAACTCGCGACTCCTAAGGATGCCCGCACGCGATTAAACTGAAGATAAACTGCCCGGTTTACTGTTGAGAAACATTGACCCGGCTAATGGGCTATGTAACGGCACAAGCTTGTCGTCCGTGGGTTTCAGTGAAACGCAATCGACGCGAGATCGTGGTGGGATAGCACGCTGGGCAGAGGGTGTTTCTTCCTCGGATACCTCTATTTCCGACCGATAGCACTGGCGGAGCTACGGCTTGCTAGCCGGGTGCACAGGACATCGGCTAGAAACAATTTTCTTTGCAAAATCATATTTTTTTCACCATGTATGCACCCCCTAAATTTTTTTTACGTGTTGTGCACCCTCTATGAACCCTGGTTCCAGATGTTGTAGCTCGCCACTATGCGAGAGTGACATGTTCCCGTTCAGATTCAAGAGGAAGCAGTTCCCGATCAGTTTTAGTTTTGCCATGGTGATCAACAAGGCGCAAGGAAAAACCATTCCGATCGTAGGTGTGTACCTCCCGGAGCCGATATTCTCTCATGGTCAGCTGTACGTCGCTTTGTTCAGAGCCACCGCGAAAAGAAACATCAAGATACTCACCCTCAAGGTCAATGGAAAGGACAAACCAAGAATTCAAAGGAGAGAAAAAGTAACGACCAGTGGCGGATCCAAGGGGTATGCCAGTTGTGACGTGGCATATAAACCCCAGGATTTCCTTCTACTTGCATTTGATCGTAAACGGCTAATCAACTTTCTTGCATGCAAAAAAGGCTTTCTGCATGCATAGATTAATCTCTCGTGAACCATGCGCTGTACTTGTGCAGGCGTTGTAGCTAACCTAAGTTACCGACGGGCCAAACGCAAGTAGTACCCTTATTAGGCTAGTTAATTATATAGCTAACTAATTAACCAGCTATTAGCCCATAAGTTAGGATACTAACCGGCAGCACTTGCATGTATACATATGTATGCGTTTTTGAACTTGGGACATATATACCTCATGTATATTATGAATATGTGTACAAACTATCGTCAATAGAGTTGCCACTATGATAACAGATGCATGCTTTTCAAGTAAATCCAAACGCTCGACATTCTTTTCATCCGTCGAGAATCCCAAAAATTTCTATAGTTGGCCTAACATAGAAAAAAATTGAGAGAGTTGTGCAAATGAAGGCCTAAAACAGAAATTTCGTAAAACACGCTATTTCAAATCCTTTTATGCTTAAAACTATGGTAGAAGTGCACACTGTAGAGCAAGCAGGGTCACTAAAGAAATAAAAAAATGTATTTTTACCAAAACACATGTCAACATTTTGATGTGGCATACCTTTACCAAAATCCTAGGTCTGCCACTGTAACGACCACGATGAACATTGTCTACAAGGAAGTTCTTATCACTTGAATTCGTTGGACCAGATTTGAGCAGATTCCTTGATGGTTATTATATCTTTCAAAATGTAATGGATGCAAACATATTTTTATTCTTTTTATTATATGAATAATAATGTGCATTTTGAGTTTACACGTGAGAAATCTGTGATAAAAGAGAAAAAAAATATAAAGGTAGAGCATTCAATTACATGTATCATTTTTAAGTGACAGTATAAAATAGCTCGTGGCAACGCATGGATATTCAACTAGTATGATACAGAGCTCTTGACGAAACCTATAATTTCCATTAGGTTGAATATTTGGTCTACGCGTAGCAACGCAGAGAGATTTGTGCTAGTAATAATAGAACAGAATAGATGAAGCGTGTACGCGGCCATGACATAAAAGAAATACTAGAGCCGGTATCTTTCATGGGCCTAAAGAATCTGATACACTAAACCGAGAATTTGATGCGTGGTCGTACTACGGTGAGGCGGTGAAGCAACAGTTAGTCGGCCGGATAAATTCCTCTCAATTCAACCGTCAGGAGTTCATCTCTTTCTTTCCTGCAACGGCGGATCAGCGCGGCCGGCGGCCATTCTTTTCCTTTGCTGTGAAGGCGCCGCCGCGCTGCACGAGCACAGCGCATCGGCACACCGACCGACCAGTGGATTTCATTTGGCTATCTGCGTGCGGCGGACAACGTACGCAGAATCGCGGACGCGGAGCCCCAGATATTCCGTTTGTCTACTCGTGTACGGTGTACCTCGGTCAGCTGCACTGCACTGCACTTCACTCCACTCCTTCTTTCCCTTTCCTTCGATCCTTTCCCCAAACAAAAAGTAAACGCGTCCGAGAACCTTCGCCTCGTCGTCGTCGCCACTACCTCCGATTTTCATTCTTCCCCGGCGATCGGCGATCATTCCTTCATTTTCTGATTCTCTCTGATCGATCGGCGATCGCAGAAGCCAGCAGTCCAACTCGCTCGGATCGGATCGGATCAACTTCGATCATCCATGACATCGTCGTTGGCCCCTGCTCCGGCGCCCGGATACCCGCCGCGGGCAACCAGGGCGCCGCATCCGCAGTCCACGGCTGTCGCCGTCACGGCGGAGAGCAACGGGCGGGCAACCCCTACGTGCTTGTCACCCCGGCCAGCGCCGCCCCGTCCACCTGCCAGTGTGAGTGAAGTTCCATCTGAATTTCTCGACTGTTTCCGTCCATCCTCTCTGCACCGCTTCCTCATGCCGCCAACGCGTTCTCGCAGCCCTCCGGAAGGGCTGGGGCGGTCGGCAAGCTGCTGGAGGACGGCACCCGCAAGGCCGCCGACACCACCGGCAACATCTGGCACCACCGTACGTATCGTATCACACTCTCTCTCTGTGTCTGCTTTGGTTCTTCGTGCACGCACACTGGACTGACACCTCGCGGTGGCGGCGGAGAGCAGTCCGAACGGCTCCGAACATGGCGGACGCGCGCGGTGGCGCGGCTGACGCAGGGGACCAAGGTGTACGCGGAGGGCGGCCACGAGAGGGTGTTCCACCAGGTGTTCGCCGCCGTGCCCGGGGAGAAGCTCCGCAAGGCCTACGCCTGCTACCTCTCCACCTCCTCCGGCCCCGTCATCGGCACGCTCTACCTCTCCACGGCGCGCCTCGCCTCTGCAGCGACCCGCTCTCCTACCACGGCCCCGCCGCCCAGCGCCCGAGCCCATGTACTACAAGGCACGCAATCTCTCTCTCTATGTACATGCACTTCTTCAGATTCAGTTCACTGTCACTCCACACTCCACTGCAACAGGTTCAGCCATGTCTCACACACTTGAACTCTTGAACTGCAGGTGGTGCTTCCCCTGAGCCAAGTGAGGACCGTGAGCCCGTCTGCCAGCATGTCGAAGCCGGCCGAGAGGTACATCCAGATCACCACCATGGACAACACGAGTTCTGGTTCATGGGCTTCGTCTCCTACGACAAGGCGCTCAAGAACCTGTCAGAGGCCTCCACCATCGTACGTGATACAGTGATCTCCGCGTGCAGCACCGCAGCTAAGATCCAGTTCGATCGCCCTATCAGATACTGCTTGTCAGTCAGTCAGTTAATCACTGTTTGTATCTCTTTCCTGTAGTGCAACTTGCTCATCGACAGTTCTTGCAGTGGAATAATTTAAGACATGAATAAGAACTCTGTGCCATCAGTATCGTAGTAATCATCAGTGTAGAACGTTGAGTACAGATAAGAGGTACACTATATCTAGTTAAGCAGTTCCGGTTTCGTGTACTGAAACTTCTCTATCTAGATATCTGATATCGTCAGCATCAGTAATCACCTCTGCGGCCAGAGAGTATCAGTAATCGGCGTTCATAATTACTCACCTGTCGCGTTACAGAGCTGTAATACTGAACCTCGCATACAATTACAATCTTCAACTGTTACAGTACCATAGGATTACAGTACAAAACCCTCTGTCTCTGCATCGAGATCATAAGTACATGAAGAACATACTAGGAGCATAATAACCTCGGCTGAAGATGCAGTAGCAGGCAGCTATTGTCTCACAGTTCACAACAACATTACATAGCAAAACTGTTGTCGTCGGCGATCGTTGGCCTTGCGGCGGTGTCCTTCCTGTATATATAGAGTTATCTATCCATGGGGATACGGCGGAGCTGTTCGTCTCTGTAGGTGAAACCGGAGCTCGATCGATGAAGTGGATATAATGGACGGACGGATGGCTACGGTGGGCTATATCAGTGAAGCGGCGGTGTGGGCGCCGCGGGTGCGGGTGGAGGGACGATCGTCGACGTGGCGGTCGAAGGAGTCGACGCGGTTTTGAGCGCGGCGAGGCGCGCCCTGACGCTGAGTCGATGGCGTGGGAGTCGCCGAGGCCGTAGCAGATGACGAACCCCGCGTGAGGGAGGGGTCGACGACGTTCTCGACTCTGAGGTTGACGAAGCCCGTGATGCGGCGCATCTTGCGCGCGATGAGCTCGGTCTGGCGCGCGTCCAGCTCCACGGCGGAGGACACCACCACCCGCAGCGCGTGCAGCGGGGCGCCTCGGCCGCGGCGCCCGGCCCTCGCCGCCGGAGTCCTCCGCGATGGAGGTCATGCTGCCCTTGTCCAGCAGCGAGCGTAGGAAGTTGAGCGTGACCGGCTGGAACGGCGCCGGGGGCCGCGCGTTCTTGACGGCCTCGTCGGCGGCGCCCGGCGCGCCGAGTAGCTGCTGCCGGACCGGCGCAGCGTCTGCCACCGCTGCGGGGAGCGGTGGGCGTTAGACAGCCCGGCGCGGTGTCGGTCCGTCGAAGCGGACGGAGGCCGGCATGAGGTGGAAGGCGCCGCCGTCCTTGGCGGCCGGGAACGGCGGGTGGCGCCGCGCCTGGCTGGTTCAAGATGTTCATTGGCGAGCGACTGGATTCTGGAGCTGGAGCTGGAGAGGCGCCGCTGCTACTACTGGGGTCGGGGAAGAATGAGGCAGGGAGGGGACAAGGGAAAGGAACAAGAAAAGAATGGAGGTTTTGAAGCGGGGAGGGAGGGCGGAGCTCGGGTGAATGGCGATAGTAGCTAGCTGCTGGCCACAGGCGAGGGGCCAGGCTAGCGGGATGGGGATAAGATAGATAGGGGGAGACTCGGAAGGCGATCGAGGAGAGAATTGGGCGTGCACACGATGCGGGCGCGGGAGCCGCACACGCCCCATCCGGAAGAATCTGCGTTGCCAAGCCCGCCAACCCGTGTGCTCCAGCAGCCTGGCCACCCGCGCACCGCGACGAGCCGTCACGTTTTTGCTCTTGCAAGTCCATTAAACATTGGAACACGTAGACGCCGGGCGGATAGAACCCTGAAGTCGAATTCCCTAAGTATTGAATCTCGGTCTAAATCGAACCCTGGACATGTTTGGTGAACCAGGAGTACGACGATCCAGCTGAGATTGTAGCTACTCTCACCGGCATGTAGACCAACGTGTAAGACCCTTCTTTCTCTATATGTCGGAGCAAACACGTGTCGGCGCGGTGCGGGAATCACGCTACGCCATGCGTGGAATCGTCAGATGCCTCGCAGCGGCGAGGTCGGCTGGTGACCACGGCCGACCTCGAGCGGCTCCGGCCTCCGGCGCTTACCCCTGCAAGGCCACGGCAAGAAGGTCAGCCTTGCTACCCCTCCCGCCGTCCTGCAAGAATGACCCGCTCATTGACACTGCCGCGCTCCAAGCCATGCTCGCGACCTGAAGCTTGAGCGGGCGTAGGGGGGGGGTCCCGTCATCGATCAATACGTGGTGGACATGGAGCGGCCACGGCGTGGGCGGTGAACCAGCAACAACAGCTGATGATGGGGCTGTGTCTCAGCGGCGGATGGAACGACGCAACGTCCATGCCAAGATTCCAGAGAAGTAATCGAGCGACCGGTCATGGTGGACCACCGTCCACCGGAACAATAGAGCGAAGCGAGGGGTGCAAGGGATTAGGCTTTGATCTGGTCGCTAATCGGGAACAGAGGGACCAGCTGCAGGCGTGGCAGACGGATGGTCTGCTGTCCAAAATTGGACTTAGAGAGTACTCCCTCCGTTCGGAATAGATGTCTTTCATTTTGTCCAAATTTGGATGTATGTGTACACTAAACATGTCTCCTACAACCGAATCTAGACAAATGCAAGACATCTATTTCCGAACGAGGGAGGTAGAAAACTATTTGTTTGAGTTTATTTTTTTTTTTCCTGTAGAGGAAAAGTGGTTGAGTAGTTCAAAATAGAACGGGATTCACAAGTTCATGTATTAAACGACAAGGATTTCGACTTGGTTGTTCGATCCGCCTACTTATTTGTTTTCTTTTTCCTTGGTACTACGGTGGCCACAAGCCAGCTCCGATTTTTCACGGACACGGGCGCCCGACGACGGTGCTAGGCATCGGATTTTGTGGCCGCCCCACATGCGTAGCTGCCGGTGCTAGCGACGGCTCTCCGCCAGAGATCGATCGACCAGAGCCGTGGCTGCACTGCCGTTGCGGTGCGGATTAGATTTACCGTAGTAGTAACGAGACACTCCACGCCGCCGGTGTGGTAGTAGCAGCGATCGCATGCCTGTCCTACGAAGAAACAACGATTCGATACTGCATGTACTGCATTTGGTGCGCTTAGCTGTGGCGAACTGACACAAGGAAAACGAAACGATGGTTGGTGATGCGGGCGTCGAACAGCCAAAGGCTCGACCTCGTGCGCTGCTTGGCCTTTTTGGGCGGCGCACACGCTTGCACAGATCCAAGCGGGCGGCCCTGTGATCGTCCGAGTGTCTATACAATTGGTTTCACAAAAGCAGAACTAGAGCGGTTCATGAATGGGGTAAAAGAAAAACAGAACATACTTCTGGTTTCACCACAGCGACCCAATTGCAAGTTTAGATGAAAACGACTTGCCTTTGTGAAGCATTACAACCAAGTTATGCAGTCTTCACAGCCAAATGTGACATTCAGGCGAGATTTAATTGGCCGAGGCCCACGTCTTGGAATGCCTTGCTGGCACGGCTTGATATCAGTTCAACTTACACAAGGTCCCGATGAGTTTCGTTGAAATCTATGTGGAAATGGTAAATTCTCGATAGTTCCATGTATAGGGCGTTAGTTTATTTCGATGTCTCAGTCGAATAATAAAAATAATATGGCAAATGCAGATTCCGTTTAAACTGAAGGTGTTTACTTGGTATCTTCATATGGGTGTCATCTTAACAAAGGATAGTCATGTTTAAACCTGAGAATGGTTTGATACCTGGGCCATATAACTAACCATACATGCGAGGAAACGTGGCAGCCAACTAACCTGAACCGTTTGATAGTGACATTGCCTAACCAAAACTAGACCCAATCGATTTTCCACCAAAGCTGAACTAAACTGCGGGGAACTGTGGGTTTAGAACCATTAATTGCAATGGGTTAAAAACTGTTCGATCAAATGGGTTGAAGCCCTTGCCGCGTACATGCACGTATGAGCACAACACAAACGCGGCGAGTCAGGTTTTTTTTTTTTTTTGCACGAAAACCAGGAATCTTATTAATTAATAATCATGTTCTTACAATCAGCCAGCAGGCTATCACGCAGAAAGTCTGGGCTAGAGCCTAGCCAACTATCAGTCATAAGACTAGTCACAATGGGGAGTAACATAGGAATAACATCAGTGCCACATAGGCAAAAAAATCTGATGTGGCGGGCAATTAATGAGGAGAGAGATGGGTGTGGTAACTAGCTATGTTACCATAACATCACACATTTCAAGGCAAGATGAGTGTATAACCTATTAAATATGACATACACACCATGTTACTCCCCACTATGGAGGTAGTAACTTAGAGTAGTAACATATGCATGTTACTAGTCTAAGTTACTCCCCATTGTGATAGTCTAAGAAGCGAACAAGCTCGCCTCGCACACAAATGTGCAGGACCATTATTAAGACGACCAACATGCTGAACTGAAAATGACACAACCCAGAAGACAGCTCCTCAACTTCCAAGGATAGGCGCGGCAATGAAAGACAATTACCTCGCGATGACCAGAGGTTAACGACCTCCAAACAATCCGTTTCGATGACCACATGTGAATAACCACGCATTGAGCAAATATGCGCCCTCTCGCACAGCAAAGCTCTGATATGAAAGGATCTGTGACACAAACGCGGCGAATCAGGTTTTTTTTTTGATTTTTCACCACGTATATTCAACACAAACCACATACAGCGTACACGGTAGGAATACAAGTACAGAATACGTAGGGGAAAAAGGACCAAGGATCGAAGACACGCCATCACCGGCGTCGGAGTCGAAGGCGGCCAGCCGCCACCACGGCGAGTCAGGTTGCAGGCGGGGCAGGCCGCGGCGTATCAGCACGAATACGCCAGCCAGATAAGGTTAATGACGCATACGCTGCTGTACGTATATAGCTCAAGCTAGCTCTGATCAGAAGGAGGTTCGCGACCACGCCCTCTCGCCGTGTGCGGCGCGCCGCCGCGTGAGGCTCTGGAACCAGCTCCGGCTGCTCCGCTCTTTCGACCGCTGCTGGTCCGCTACGTGGCACGCCGCCGCAGTTGAGGACGACGCCTGCTTGCCGTCGGTCGACTTCATGTTCCACTGCGCCAGATGCAGCATGCCCAGCTCCTGCTTCCGCCGCCGCAGTCGAGGAACGACGCCTGCTTGCCGCCGGTCGACTTCATGTTCCACCGCGCCGGATGCAGCAGCCGCCCAGCTCCTGCTTCCGCCGCCTCGTCACACGAACGCCGCCCGCCTCGCAGGCTCTACCACCGCCGTCGGCGGCGAGGACACCGCCAGCGCCTTGTCCGCGCTCACGGCGTCGTCGTCACCACCACGGCCGGAACCATCTGGACCTGCGCCTGCAGTTGGACCGCGCCGACAGGTAGCCGCGGCGGAGCTAAAGCCCTGCAGTTGGACCGCGCCGACAGGTAGCTCGCACCATCGGCCGGCACGCGTGCTGCTTGGAGGCGAGCAGGAGAAGGAGGCGCTTCCTGAGGCAGTGGCCGCGACAGAGGCATGGACGGGGCTCTGCCATGGCCGGCCATGGTCAGGGGAGGAGGAAGGGGATGCCGCCAGTCCTCGTCAGCGCTGCGGGGTCACTGTCGCCATCGACGCCGCCGGCTTGACCGGCGCCGGCACTACTGCTGCTTTCTTGGAGGCGGGGACGGGCGGACGGCGAGGCGCGAGAGGAGGCGACGACTCGAATCGCTGGGACGAGGCGCCACCGCGCCAGGGTCGTGGATGGGCGGACGGCGAGCCTCGAGATGAGGCGGCGGCTCGAGTTGCTGGTGCGAGGGCGGGGTCGCAGACGGCGGACGGCGAGCCGCGAGAGGAGGCGTGGTCCACGGCGGCGGCGGCGGCGGAAGCGGAAGGAACCAATCGAGCAGGGAGAAAGACAGACCCAATCTCACCAACTGGTTCAGCAACCACAAGTCAAACCTGTTTGGAACTGGAATCGCCGAACCCATACCTAACCACACCCAAACTATTTTTAAGTAACACCGAACTAAACCAAACTGTTCACGTACCAAACCCATTAGCACCCAAACCAAAGAAACCCATATGCCGAAACGGAACCAGTACACCCGGTTAAATGAAAACCATTCTCAGATTTAGTCATGTTAAGCGAAACTGACATGAAAGTACAATGTGTGTGTTTTTGTCCACAACATGAGACAATAAAAGACTTGTTCTTCGAGTGTAGTTTTGCGCGTTCTATTTGGTCATCTATCCAGTTAGGTTCTAACTTATATCCACCCAAATCCGTTGCAAATGTAGTTGGCAACTGGCTACATGAGATAGATAAGAAGTTCAAAATTGTTATTAGGGTGGGAGCGATAGGTGTTATATGGTCGCTTTGACTGTGTAGAATGACAAGGTTTTTAATGATAAAGATTTTTCTCGTTTGCAGGTACTCTACCGTGCACAAGTATTTTCCGTTTGTGGTCCACATTACAACGGGTGGGGCATCAAGGCCTCTTTACGGAGGCATGTGCACGATTGGAAGAGGTGGCGAGAGATATTTTTATCCAACATGGATGGTCGCTTGATCGGCTGATTGGTCCTCCATAGACATTGGCGTTTTACTTATACATGATTATAATCCATCTAGTGCTACATTTTATTTCTTTTTGTACTGTTGAATTGCGGCTATGTGCATTCTTATACAGAGGCCGTGTAATGCTTAAACCTTTTAAATAATAAAGCCCTTTGTAAAAAAAGTGTCTACCATTTGCATCTCTTGGTCGTCAGATTTAAATTTACAAACCCTTTTGTCGAGGTAAAAAATATATCAAAACTTCAAGGAAGCGGCAAAATAAAGGAAGGTATGATACTCAAATTTCAAATTATTTGCACAAATCCTAGTCAGATGATATGCAATTATACATTTCGAAGCAAAACGAAAGTATGAAAACAAGGAAAAAATGTGGTAATAAACACATGCTAAACATCGACACAGAAAATTCCCAAAATAAACATCGTCAACAAAATAGAGTTGTGACCCTGTACCCAAAAAAATGAGAGTTGTAATTACGGTAATGAGAGGAGATTTTTGTGCTCCCAAGCTCAAGTGACTCTCACATAAAAAAACGAAAACATATTTACGAGTCTCAAATAATTTGTAAAAAAAATCTCATATGTAGCCAATAGTGTATTCAACGAACGTGCCGGAAATCACTTTCAAATACTTTGTATTCTGAGCTACACAAAAATGACATGTGGATCTAAATATGCATATTTTCAAATCTCCAAATTTATTAGATTTTGTCATTTTTGTGTAGCCCATAATATGAAGTATTTGAAGTTGAATTTTTGCACATTTGTGGAATGCACTATTGGCTACATTCTGGATTTTTTTTTCAATTTTTTAGAACTCATAAATATTTTTTTCGGTTTTTTAACTACCAGGATCACTAGAACTCGGGAGCCAAAAACACTTTCTGATAATTAAGGGGTAATTGTTACCTAAACAACAGCTAGCATTGATAGATCCATGCGCTAGCATTGAAAGATCAATGCTACTACCCCTTTCGACCATAAGTAGGATAACATCGTAGTCCCCAAAGAAGAGTATAAACTTCCAACAATGCTTATGTTCAATACTTGATTATATGTGTTTCATTGGTAGGAAAATATATTTTTCTATCTTTGTATTTTGGTTGCAGTGTTTCATTTGCTTCCTTAACAGAAACCTGTCGAGGAAAGAAATGAAGATGGAGTAGCAGTTTTAGTTGGAGTAGCAGTTTTACAAAAGAAATATAGATATCCCTTCAGTAAATAAGTTCACTTCTTGACTACACCAGGGTACTACAATTGTCTTTTTCTTCCTCAACGGAAACCTGCCAAGTGATTCAAGTGAAGATGCTAGATAGGTATTCTAGTATAGAAGTTCAGATTAAAGTTAGTTTTACCTGTATACCTAAAACAGAATAAATAAACAGACATATCATGCAAATGATTTTCATATTAAGGAAATATAGTATTTAGTTGGCTGCAAATTTTGATCATCCACAAATCAGCTTCTCATTAACTGATGTTAGTATTGTCATAAAGAATACATGGAATGCTGACAACGAGAGGCTGAAAGAAAGTAACAACAAAACGAGGACTTGGTACACCCCGGCACCAATGAGCCCGTCTGTAAAAAAAATGAAAATTATAAATTTGAGTTTCAAAAAATGCAAATCTTTTTTCCTGGATACATACGCGTGTTCTCTACATATATGGAAATTTTTGGGTGCAAAAATATTCAAATTCTGAGTTATATAAAAATAACAAAATTGTGGACACAATATAGGGAAAATATTGGGTTGTATTTGTAATTTTATCTATTCTGTGTAGCACAAAATACAAAGTTTTTTTTACGAAATTTCTTGCCTACACACATAATGTGTATATGTATTTGTGTATCAAATTTCAGAATTTTTTGAAACCTACAAATAGGGTTTTCAATTTTTCAAAAAATGGGCACCAATGTGCTCGGTAGTCGGTAGCCACTAGCGATTTTCGGTAACAATTTTACAAAATAAAATATATGTAAGCTTCATTAAATCAGCTCACCTCTTAATTAGGTATGCAACTAAATCCACTAGAGTGAGAAAATCCCATTGGTTCTTGGCATAAAAATTCAATCTATCTCGCATCTCTTCTCTTTTGTCTGTGCTCTCTCTATGTCCCACCAGCATGCCTTGTGGAAATTTCATTTTCCTGCCGATGTATCTTGAGTGGCGGCGTTTTTCCTATCAGCCCATTGTAATGGAATCGTTGTGTTCATTTCAACAACAAAAAACAGACCAAACATGGAGCACTTATGACAAGTTCCAGATGTACCAATGTGTAGGTAACAATATGACGAGATTTCACATTGTAGATCTGCGCTGATGTTTAGAACCAACCACAAGCTATCAATTTAAATATACTATTTTATTCTCATTTTGCTTTTGTTTCTAAGAAACGAGAATGTTGTTGTTTTATATGCTGACTACCTTTTCCATTTTACTTTTTTTTACGGATCCAATTTTATTTTAATTGATTGTGAGATTAATGTTTGTATAATCGTTGACAACATGATCTACATAATCAGGCATCTCTTAATTTTGTTTATTTATTTCAGATAAATGTATAATGCAACATTTCATACTCTGTGTTTTATTTAGCAGGAATCATCATCGTACAATTGTTTCCAGGCTGGCTAAGAAGTTTTTGAAACCAACTTCCCTTTGCATTTCAGATTCTATCATAACCTGGAGTTTTTTAAACCAACGTTCCTGCCTAAGTTGGTACTCAACTTGCAATGTAAGAACAATCTACATGCAAGCAATTTTCCGATGTTTTGCCCTTGAAGGTCCATCATACTGAAGCGCCTCACAACACATTCTACGACAGACCAAACCCTTCAACGACGGGCATGAAAAAGATGGCAGTAGCACCACATCAGGTTATATACGAGGTGGTCTGAGAGACAGCTCACGAGACTGGCGTCATCAAGCAAAGAGGGGATGATAACAATACCATAACAGATAACGAGACAACGTGCCCAATGACATTTCACACATAAAGTTCAGCTAAACATCTTAGATAGCACGGGATAGGTTTTCAGAATGATGAAGCAAATGTTCACACCATCACATGATTGTCAGTTATTCCTCGCAAGCAGCATACTGTTCGGACACCACTCATTCGTTCATTACAGGCTTGTTCTCGTTGGCCTTGAACCTCTGGTCCTTTGGCTTTTGCTCATCCATTTTCCTGTCATCAGTAGGGCAGGAGGGTCACAAACAGATATAAACAAGGTCCGCTAGAAAGCCTTAAAACATCAGGACAAAATACAACAAATTGCATCCGTTATTATGGATTCCACGTAACTAAATGATACCCAACCGTTCAGCAAAATAAAGAGCATGTTTTCAACAATAAAGCATTATTTGAAATGGGTCTTTCAGAAATGCATTTTGCAACTGTTCATGAGTACTAAGTACGTTGGAGTGATCACCTAAACATAACCCGGTAAAGATAAAGTAACACAAACTGCATGACTGATTAATCGGTAAGAAAAAACTCAGTTTCCTGAGTACAAGATAGCTTTGTAACATTGTATGTTTGAAGTCACATAGTACTGTTTTACTGTCAACCACAGGACTATCATGTGGGTTCATTTAGTATAGGCACATGAAAAGAACAGTTACAATGAAGTTATGGCATTCTATGGCACAACAATAAGACATTAGTGAATGACCAGTTACTTCACTTTCAAAGAACATCAGAGGACAAATCTACTGGAGTACTCTGTAACTCATACTTAGGACCAGGAGACTTACCATCTAAATTAAAACAATACATTAATGGAGACATTAATATAACACAATTAGAAAACCATTATGTTTTGTAAACAGTTGTATCAAGAAAACATCACTGCAGCTTGCAAGTATTAATTTTTCTTGTCTAGAAAGAGAGATAAATGGGTGCTGATTGCTAAGAAACACCCCAACCCAAAGGTCCAGAAGAGGGTTGAAGATAGTCAAATATTTTGTTGCTATCGTTTACACTCCATTAATTCTAATTGAACCTTCAGGCAAAAGAAAATCCTCAAGTAAAACAATTTCTCAAATAGGACTGCAGTATTATTCTTCATGTTTTCAGTTATGAACCAGTTTGTTTCATGCAGAACTGCACACGGGAGAATCCCATCAAACACGCCTTCACTTCTCTATGGATCAACTCACACCACCTAACGGGACCAAGCTAGTCTACAATTGTGTCTACTGCAGAAATCAAGTTACGCGCCGTAATCATACGGCTTCACACCCTTTTATATGGCAAAAAACAACGACACATGCACAGATCGGAACGCCTACGCCACATCTCTTGATGAGAGAACCGGCACAAATCCATGAGAAACACAATCTCTCTCAGCGTATTCACATCGCGCACTAATTACCATGAAGGAACCGCTCGTGGAACCGAATCGAGGCGGGGTTGGGAAAAGGGAGATGTTACCTCTTGTCGGAGGACGGCCCGCCCTTCTGGCTGAGGAAGGAGCGGAACAGGGGAGAGTTCACGTCGTAGATCATCTTGCTTCTTCTTCTGCTTCTTCTTCGCCGCCGCCGGTGTAAGGTTAGCTAGGGTTTGTGGGAGACGGGGGCTGTCGATTTGAGGGTGGGAGGGGATTTTTCGGTCGCTTTGTAGCTCTTGGCGTGAAGGTATCGTACTGCGCCGGACCCTGTGAGCCGTTGGATGAGAAACGTAGGTACAGGATAATCCTCCGCCTTCGAGATTTACAAAAAGAGCCTCGTCTAAGTACAGAACAACTACTACGTCCCCTTCTCCTAGCACACAAGCACCTCAACACTATAGCTGGCCAACCGTGCCGCACGGCACGGCACGTCGCTTGCCGAGCTCGGCACGGCCCACGAGCGGCACGCTTCTAATCGTGTCGTGCCGTGCCGGCACGCGGGCTCCAACTCCGGCGGAGGCACGAGCACGGCGGCACGGCAGTAGCACGTCCGGCGCGGCAGTAGCACGTCCGGCACGGCACACCTCGAACGATGGCACGGCTCCGGCGACAGGGAAGGCGCGTCTCCGGCTCCGGCGGCAGCGTAGCTCTTCGTCTTCGATTGGTGGCTGGTGCAGATGGATCGATGGAGGCGCTGGTCAACGATCGATGAGGCTAATCGTGCCGTGCCGGGCCAGCCCGCGTGCCCCAGCTCGGAGCTGGGCACGAGCACGGGTGGGCCTCGTGCCGGCACGGCACGTTTCGTCGCGGGCCGGGCCGTGCTTGGGCCGTGCCAAAATCAGCGTGCCTCGGGCCGGCCCGTTTAGCACGGCCCGTTTGGCCAGCTATACTCAACACGAAGTAATTCATCTACCTGTTCAGTTCAGGTACCTGAAACGGGAATTGCTTTTTGGTCACTGTACAAGTTTCTGAGAGTGCCCTATCAATTTGTTCAGTAGTTCCATCATCTTAGTTTTGGTTTACTAGATCAATTCGCAAAAAAACTTGGTTTACTAGTTTTATTGTAATTGCTCTTTGGTCTCCTCATATAGGTGTAGGAAAATGGCCTTTACATCCCTACAAGTTTAACATTTTAGTGCTATGTGTCCATAACATACTGCCATGAAGGCACCATTTTGACAAGAGTCTGTTCAGTACATCTAAATGACAGTGCATTGGAACATTTTTCTATCTTTGCTAATTTAATATGGAATTTTCATTTCAAAAACAAAATGGAGTTGTTATTTATCCTGGCACACGTGCTCTGTATTACTCACAAGAACTAACTCTTAGTTGCTCCTTCCCTTAATTTGAACTACCAAAACATGTTATATTAAGGAACAGAGGTTTAACTACCAAAATGTTTTATATTAATGAACAGAGGTAGCAGTATCTATCATTTTTATTTGCACCAAACAGGGAATGATGCCAGTTAAGTTACAACGATCGTACTTGAAGATGATTCCAACAACTTGAAGCTGAAAAACAGAGACTGAAACTGACAAGGATATACATCTCGGGTACCCTACCATAAGGGTACCTGGTGCACGTGTCGACTAAGCCCAACTATCAAGAGCCTACATGAAGCCCATGACGAAAGGCCCAACAAGATGGAGTACCCTCCAAGATTAGACATAGGCATAGTCGGTTTAGTCTTTCCTTACATGTAATCTGAGTCGGTTGCGAACTCCCGAGACCCAGCCTATTATATAAAGGTTGGGAGGGCCGCCGATCCAGGACACGCAATCTCGAACCACCAAAACCCTAGCGAGATCGACATCTCGCCGGGACCCCTTGTAGCTCGCATATACACACCAGATCAATACCAGACAAGCAGGAAGTAGGGTGTTACTCTCCGGAGGCCTGAACCTGGGTAAAATCCCTGCTTTTGCTTGTCAGCCGACGAAACTACCAGCTCTACCACGTTCTCTCCCTCGTAATCTCAACCCTAGGTCCTTAACCATGGGATTTGATGAGTTAACCCCTCGTCAATTGGCGCCGTCTGTGGGAAAGAATAGTGCTGGACTCACGGTTTCTTCGGTTCCATCGAAAACGGCGACTCGCCGATCGCATCTACAAACGGCAACTCGCCGGCTGCATCAACAAACCAGAACTCGCCGACTCGGGCGGCACACGGCAACTCGCCGACTCACTCGACAAACGGCAGCACGCCAACTTCACCTGCAAAAAGCACATCAGATCCTCTGATGAACTTCGAGCCGCACTCGCCAGAATTCCAGGAGGCGTTCGCTGATCTCGAGTCAGGTTTGGGTTTAACCGTTGGTTCGTTCAATTTTTTCGTAAACAAGCTTGGTATGCAGGACTTGACAGATCCACGCCAACTCGCGACTTCCGCACCCGAGGCTCCATCGGTTGCGGCTCCTTCGACTGCGGATCCATCAACTGCGTTCATACCATCGTCGATCCTCCAAGCCTGCTCGTCTGCAACAACCATGTCACTCGAGAGATCAACGAGTTCATTGCGAAAGAACTCCAAGGTGAGGAGGCTGAATCAGCATACCGCACAAACGATCCCGAGCTCGATCTTCCACTCGAGGATAGCTTCGACTGCGGGATCTCCCTCAGCGACTTCGATGAGCCCGAAACTCATATCGACAACCACGTCGACTCCGAGATCTGCACCAACAACAACCTCGACTTCGAGATCCATAACAACTTCGCCGACACCGAGATGAGCATAGGCGATGAAGACATCGACAGCGAGATCCGTCCAGACGGACCACTCGACGGGCATATCGACTCCGACATGAGCCTCGATGAAGACGTCGAGTCCATGACGGGACTCGAAAACACATACACATACCCTCGGGTGATACCCCAGCAGGTCTACGTTGCCTTCGCCGCAGAATCATCTGATGCTGCGGCCAGTCGCAGGCCTACAGAATTCCCGTGCACAGTTACTATGCCGGATGGAGTCACAAATCTCACAATTACTGCTGAGATGGCAGCAAAAGCAGATAAAGTCATCAAGGAGTGCACAATGATGCCAGCAGACGCAACACGAGAGGAGATGTTGACCTTCCAGTACTTCAACTGGCAGGAATCACTTCGACTGCAGCAGATCAGAGCAACACTCGAAGAACGTAAAAAGCAGGCTAGCTTGTCGAGTGCACGAAGAAGACAGCTCTCCCTGAGCTCCACCGGGCGAGCAGACACAAGACCCAGATCAAGGCTATCACGCCTCGCGGAAGATGAGAGGGCAGCACTCACCCGCAACTTAGGCCACTCTTTCATGACATTCGACGAGGAGGGAGTGCCAGTACCCAAAACAGCTGCGGGTGCCCTCTTTACTGCTGCAGCATACCTAGAGGCAATCAAGCCTCCAGCTGATGACCCCAATGCAAAACTACATCGCCAACAGATCAAATCACTCGCCTTAGCGGCGAAGGCCATACGCCAAATCCCAAAAACTCCAGGAGGGAGTCGAGACCGTGCCATAGTAGACACGCGTCGTGAAGAACATAATCGCAGTGGTCGCCGTCACCACTCGAAGGAAAGAAGCGGCTCACGTCGGCGCAGGTCCAGGAGCAGATCACGCAGATCTTACAGTAGCGACTCGTACTCTGATCAGGAGCCTGAGCCACACGGAGCTCTGTGCTTCACTCGACGCGTCCGCGAGACACGGATGCCCAAAGGGTTCAAACTCACATCTGAACAGCCCAAATACACGGGTCGACAGGAACCTTCAGGATGGCTGGAAGACTACAGACTGGCTGTCGCGTGCCAGCGAGGCACGGATATCACAGCCATGCAATACATACGACTCATGCTCGAAGGCACAGCCCGCGACTGGCTCAAGGCTCTACCTCCATCAACATACGACTCGTGGGATCACTTCCGCGCAGACTTCATAAAAAACTTCGAGCCTCTATGTGAGCGACCAAAAACGTTCGAAGAACTGCGAGCCTGCGTTCAACGGTCAGACGAAACGTTGAGGTCATACATCCGACGATGGACTGAGATACGCAACTCAGTTGGAGTAATTTCAGAAGATATGGCCATGGATGCTTTCATCATGGGCCTCGCCAGGCGAGACTTCAAAGAAGCACTTGGTCGCCAAAAGCCAACCTCTGTGGCTAACCTCCTAAAGATCGCGACTGAGTGGGCAGACGGAGAAGACATGGCGCGCACCACACGCGGGTCCTCACCCCGTGACAATCATGAAAGCGGCAGTCGAAACCGCAGAGACTCATACAGAGACGACCGAGGCGCAAGCGTTCAAAACGTCACTACGACGACGACAGACCCGAATTCATGGCGGCTGGGTTCTCCACACCCCGCAATGACCAAGACAGAAGCGACCGACGATCAGAAGATCGGGGATAGTCGAGATGATCGCCGGGACAGTCGAGATGATCGTCAGGACAGTCGAGACCGCAACCAGCGCAGTGACAGCTACAAAAGAAAGATTGGCGCAAGTCGCGCTCCGGCGCACAAAACGAGCGATCATTCGATGACAAGATGGATGCTGATTGCAGATTCCACCTGTACAAGGGGGAAGATGGAAAATTGCGCTCCAATCACTCGATGAGAAACTGCAGAGAATTCGACCAACTAGTGTCTGAATACGTGCAACTCAGAAAGGCAACAGCCGCACACGCACCCGCACCTGCACCTGTGCCTCAGAAAGGGAAGTAGCAATTCTACAAAACCAATATACATTGTCAACTTCTGTAAATCAGGTTCACTTATCAACTGCAGGGACAAGAGCACACACAAAATAATGGTATTCAACTAAATCCACTTGGGTGAGAAAATTACATTGTATTTTGGCATGAAAGATGCAAACTATCTCAGATTTCTTGTCTCGTTTGTATGTGCTTCTGCCCCACCAGCAAGGTATGGCTGATAGGTCGGCACAGACACCAACAACAATGTCCTTCAGAAGGATGTTCAGAAGCCACAAACAAACCTGATGCCTGAGGTTGAAACCCTGCTTGCCTAGTAGGAGTATCTTGTAGTGCTGGTACCTTTGGGACAGATGTAGTGACCTGACAGTTTTTTTCTGAATTTAACACTGCAGAGTGTTCCGGACCAGCAGCAAACGCAATACACCTGCAAGTTGCGGCAGCAGCAAATCCATATCCCATAAATACCTGATTTTTTAAATCCTTCTTACCATGAATCTCAAACTTCATCGACTCTTTGCCCTGGAGCAGTGATGAATATTGCATTGAGGAACGAATGTAAGGATGATATCATCAATCATAGCACAACATCAGATGCCAGCAAGCCAATCGATCATTATTTAACAAAATAAACAAAGGCAAACACTTTATCAAGTAGTATCAACCATGCAGTCATGAGTTCAGAAGATACAGCTAATTATTCTCATTTAACAAATTAACACAGGTAAATGTAGTAGTATCAAGTACCCATATGTTCAGAAGATACAGCCAATTGATTCTCATTTACTGACAACCAAATATACTAGCAAGTACTCAATTGGCTGCACCAAATCCCAACTCATGCACAGACTCAAGAATCAATCGGCAGTGCAGGGCTACAAATTAACGGATATACGGTCGGTGTACTATTCATGATCAGCTAAATCAGAGTTCAGCAAATATAAATTGTCAAGTTCAGCAAATCGGAGTGTTCCGGACCAGCAGCAAACACAATACACCTGCAAGGTGCAGCAGCAACCAATCCATATCAAACAAATACAGTACCAGAAATTTTCAATCCTTCATACCATGGATCGCAAACTTCGTCGACTCCTCGCCCTGGAGGAGCGGCGAACATTGCATTGAGATATGGATTTTGATGCCAGCTAGCTAATCAATCATTATTTAATAAGGCAAACAATTTATCAAGTATTATCAACCATGCAGTCATGAGTTCAGAAGATACAGCTAATTTATTCTCATTGAACAAATCAACACAGGCAAATGTAGTAGTATCAGGTATTCACCATATGTTTAGAAGATACAGCCAATTGATTCTCATTTAGAGACAGAGGCACAGAACGTAGAACCAATTATACTAGCAAGTACTCAATTGGCTTCACCAAATCTCATCTCATGCACAGATTCGAGAATCAATAGGCAGTTCAGGGCTGCAAATTAACTGAACAGATATACGGTCGGTGTACTATTTCATCATCAGCTAAATCCTGACGATACACAGAACAACAATGGGGCACAAAGAAATTAACGAATTACTACCAAGTAGCAGACAGAATACGAAAGTGAAACAACATAGACACAAGCGCGAGTGTCCAGATCACATTTCCGGTGGTGGTGTGGTTGGTCCTCTTCCTTCCTTGCACAAATTTACGATCTCTTGAAGGTGGTGGCGATGGGGACGATGACGATGAGGATGAGGAGCAGCAGCAGGATGAGGCCGATGCAGAGGCACTTGCGGCTGCCGCGCTGGTGCTCGCGTGCCTTGCCGAGCTCCTTGTTGCCGGTGTGGACGTAGTCCCTGGCGTTGACGACGTGGTCCTCGATGTTGTCGAGCTTCTCCCCCTGCGTCTCCACGACGACGGCCATGTCGAGGAAGACCTGGTGGAGCTCGAGGAGGCTGCGCTCCACCTCCCGCGCGGCGTCGTGTCGGTCCTGGATCTCGTTCAGCGCGGCGAGCACGGCGCCCTTTCCGTGCTCGGCGACGGCGGCGCCCATGATCTCCTCGCCGCGTCCCTCGGAGATGATGCGGTCGATGACCTCGTCCTCGGGGACCTCCCCGGTGAGCGTGTAGTAGCGGCGCTCGACGGTGTCCTTGTACTCGGCCATGACCCGCTGGCGCAGCGCCTGGAAGTCGAGCATGAGGTCCTTGAGCTTCTTCCGGAGCCCCGCGGTGACGGTGGTGCGGGTGCGGTCGAGCGGGGTGCCCTCGCGGCAACCCGCGGAGACCCTGCGCTGCGCGGCGTTGGCGCGGTCCATGGCCTCGATCCTGACGCGGATCTCGCGGGCTCGGCGGAGCACGGCGACGATGTCGGCGTTGACGCGGCCCCGCACGGCGCGCAGCGCGTCGGGCTGGTGCAGCGCCTTGCCCTCCTCGTTGGCGGCGTGGAGGCGGGCGAGCGCGTCGCGGATGGCGGCCATCTCCTCCCGGACCACCTCCGCCTCCTTGAAGAAGCCCTTGAGGCGCTCGTCGGTGACGCCCGCCCCCGTGAGCTCGGTCTCGTCGGGCCCCGCCTCCAGGTCCTTCATCGCCGCCTTCTTCAGGTCGACGTAGCTCATGAAGGACTTGGTCATGAGGTCGTTCATGGCGCCGATCTCTCTGCTGCCCGCTCGCTCCCTCGGCTCTACGGTTTCGCGGCGGTCGGAGAGGAAGAGGATGGGAGAGATGCGCTGTGGTTTGTGTGGAGCGAAGTGGAGATTTGGGGAAAAGGGGCGAGACGAAAGGGGAGGTTATAGAGTTCGAAACGGTCAACGTGGAGCGGGCGCTAGGGGGGGAATAGAGCCGTTGGTGTGAGATGGGATCCCAATCCCGCAACGGCTATGAGAGAAATTAAGATTTCTTCGTTATTTTCTAGGTTGCTCTTGTGACCTTTATCGGTTGGATTCTTAAATCAGTAGCCAATTATTTGCCCAATGCTAAGCAGGGCTATATGTCTCGTCTAAAAAAACTCAGTGGCCATTAGCACTGCCAGTGTGGCACGTATGGGGATATGGCACGATAGAAGGATTTGAACCTGTGCCCTTCCGTACAACGCTTTCTTTAAATTTCACATTTTACTTTTTATTTTTTCCACCCGTGACACATTTTACCCCGATAGGACTTGTTTGGTAGCAGGGGATCCTGGGAGGATCCCGGAACCCCGGGCGGGAGGCCCACGGGTAAAACTGGCCCCGGGGGAGCTTACATCGCCGTTTGGTTGCCACGGGGGGAGGGACACCGCGCCTTTCTGCCGCTTTTCCCCGGGGGAGCAATCCACGAGTCCGGAGGTTAGGGACAGAATCTTCGTTCGCTCGCTCTCGTGACAGATAGCTGATGGGCTGACGGCACTGGGCACGACACCCGTTCTTCTTCCTCCGGCGACCGGAGCGAGCCCCCCTCCCGAGCACGCCGCCCCTGTACTCCTTCGTCCGAGCTCTCCTCCGCCTCCATCCTCCTTCGTCTGAGCCCTCCTCCGCCTCCGCCTCCGCCCCTTGGTCCGAGCTCTCCTCCGCCTCAAGCTCTTCTCCCCTCCGGCGACGACGAAGGTGGTCCGCCAACCAAGGTTATCCCCTTCACATGTTCCTCGTTTTGCGTTTTCCCTTTCATGCCTTCGGTTTCCCGCATGGACGAGCTGCTACAAATCCACATATTTGCTCCAGATCGGTAAATGTGAGATGTGAGTCTTGGTACTTTGGCTACTTGCCATCCTCAACTAGCAAGATCTGTAGCGGTAGTGAGAAAACATTCATGACAGCACGTGCTACCTCTTGATCTCTCGATTTTGTACGCACTCGATTTTTTTTTGATTCAGTTACCCACTGCCTGCCTGCTCTGGGAACTGCTTCAATCTGGACACCTGCTAGTTTAACTGATTTCTGATATGAATGTTAATTCTGCTAGAGGCATACTATCTGACATGGATGTTAATTCTGCTAGCCTAGGTTGTACGGCAATATTTGAATGTTAATTCTGCTAGCCTAGGTTGTATGGCAATATTTCTATTGCATGTGTTCTTTTAGGTTTGGACAGAGTAGGCGTCTTGTCTGAATTGAATTTGGTTCAGAACATATTAGTCTAGAGTTCATATTCTGATGCTTTTGGTCTGTGTAAGAAGGTCTTGCTAGAACCATATCTAGGTAGTATGTTTGTGTACCTCAGCAGTAGAACTAAATATTAAGACATAACATAAATTTTGAGGGCATGAGTTCTCGATAATCTTATCAATTATTATAGCCAGCTTACAAGTCTGAGTAGAAGAACAAGGTTAGTTGCTGCCATTTAATCATCACCACACTCAAATGTATTTTTAGGAATCGAAGTTACAGGCTTCCACGATGAACAAGGTTAGTTGCTGCCATCCAAATGTATTATTGCCAGACCAAGCTGCTAATGTATTCTGCGTGTTGGAAGAAGGAGCAATTGACTGGGTTTCAGTTCAGTTGCTAGGAGTAGCATTGCGCTCTCTGAACTTCTTAATAAGATTGCAGGATTCATAATATAAACTGATTGTTAGCCCTGTTCATGTGGTAGCAGATCCATCAAGGTATAGCCATGTCATCTCAGATAATCATTACATATGCATGAGTGGTCTAGATAAAGGAGCTAATTTAGGATGGTAGAAGAAAAAAGTGTTGTCTGAACTGCGTCTACAAAAGCTATTATGTGTTGGCACAATTAAGCAATGTCTATGTCAAGTGTTGTTGTTTAACTGCACTGTCAAGCGCTACTTTAGGACAGCCTTTCACCAATCCATTTGAAGCTCCAAAACTGCACTGCCTTTCTGCTTTTAATTATGTCATGCTATTGAATCAATAGGCACACAACTACCCCTCCTTACTTTTGTCTGTCTTGTTCTATTGGTCATCTTCATGTTTTGTTTATCTATTCTCTAACACTATTGTCCTATATCCTATTTTGATATCTTCTTACTCTTGGGTTTTATATGAGCATTTCCCTTCTGATGTTCTTCTTTGCAGGTTTTTATAAGCTACCGATGAAAATGCCAGAGAAATTGATGGTGGAAGTTCACTCACTATTTCACACAGTAGCAACAATTCTTCTATGCAGGTTGTAACAGCGTTTGTCACCGTGGCAACAGTGAAAATGTTCTTGCTGGAAGTATTTACTGTTCGTGTGACTCGGTCTGTTGAATTTCGTGATTTTTCTAATGATTTATGTATATCATTTTTTCTATTTTTTACTGAATTTTTTCAATTATTATTTTTCTTCTAGTGGAAAATACGGAAGTTAATTTATTTCATATTGACATGACCATTTTTGTATAAATAAACAGAGTATGTACCATGGTTTCCAAATATTATGATTCTTTCAAAAAAATGCTAGGATTTTCTTGATCGTGAAATCTAGCGCTAAGCGTTCTGATCGTATTCAGATCTCTCCTGGTCTCCCCAGCCCCCCCTCCCCTGTTCACCAAACGAGGTGGGGATATCTCCCCGTGGTTGGAGGGGATCCCCTCTGTACATGGAAATCCCCCCTCGTGGGTTTAGGACCCTGGGATATCTTCCCCTTACAACCAAATTAGCCTTATATGAAAATTCTTCCATATTATCATATCGTAAGCAACTTTATATCCTTACCCCTTAGGCCCCGCTTGGATTGCAGTTTAGATTTACGGGGCCGGTAATATTTCTGACGCTATGCCGGATTTTTAGCAGGGAGTCCGTACGTCTGTAAAATATACCTCAGTAATTAGCTAATATACGATCTTCCAAGCGAGGCCTTAAGAATTTCACGGTTCTATTATATGGGACTCGCCTGTGAGGATGACGTGGCACATTGCTTCGACACACTGCTGGAATGCGGAAGCCACCTAGACGTTTTTGAACCAGTATAGAGCCTAACTAGGTTACGCCTGATGTGTTGCACTTTGAGGACGGAAGGACGTGGCAAGGCTTTGGTCGTCGCAGCCGTGGACGTACTAGGACGTCTCCTTATGCCACCAAATATTCAGCGTGGACCTGCGATCGCCTACAAGCCGCGCCTAAATTTGCAGCTAGTTTCAGTGAGATGATTGATTCTCGCGCTCCTAGCCCTAATTCCAATTGATGTCAAGTATGATTGAGCATCTACTTAAAAAAAGTAATTACTAAAATAATAAAATAGTGAATTCCACATTTTATCGCCTACTTGTGCATTTGTGGATATCGGTCCACATTATATGTTTTATGAAGCTTTGAACCATCTTTGTGTGATGCATATCGGTTTGAGTAGGTGTGAGATGATAATCGAGATTAGAAAATATGAGGAGGACCCCCTCTGAGCTTGAAACATTATTGACGTCCATCGACTTGACATGTTTTTCATATTCAATGGAGCGTGTGAAATGTTAAAATGTGGTAAAATCGGGTTCAAAGTTTTTAGATGGTGTATTACGGTGGAATTTATACTAAATGGAGTAATATTTGTCACAAATGCTTAACTAAGCGGTAGAAAGTGGAATTCACTCTAAGACAAATAAGCCACCACGTTTGTCGATATAGGCGAAACAATCTTCTTTATATATACTTTTTTGCGCGTAAAATCTTCTTATCCGTTCATTATGTGATACACCCTAATCACAACGTACAAGATTTAAAACTAAATATAAAGAAGTAAAACATGCATATAGGCGTAAATGTATCCTTACCGGGAAGGCACAAGTTCTTCCAAATCATTCCGTTGGTTTGCTATCATGGGCGGAGCTAGATTAATTCAAGGGTATGCGTCGCATACCCAATAAATTTTGACAAAAATATTCAGACTATATGCACATATATGCATGTATATCATGTATGTGAGTCTTTCTACGTGTAGAACTCGCTGAAAAACGAAAATAGCAGCATACTAGCGCCCACCCACGTCCTCGCTTCCACACCTGGGCTAACATGTCGTTCTGGGCTGCCATGAGGCCCCGAACTTGCTAATGGGATAGCCTAAAGAAGTAAATCCAATCTACTCCGTAGGACTAGGAGGCAGTAGATCGGAGTTGCCAGCCCAGGAACAGAGGAACTGCAGGTGGACTCCTTTCGCTCCTTCCCGTCACACGCACGACTAGGGCGTTGTCTAGTCGCCATTTTTTTTCTCATTCTCCTCAATTTCATATTTACTCCAGTTGCTAATGTACAATAGAGGACAATTCTTATTTATTAATTTATTGATTGATACATTGTATTTTTCAAGCAATAATTTGCATTGGTTACTTTTCTTGATCTTGAATTCTTCTTGCTAGTAAACAATGATGCCATAATTTCTCGCGTGCGAATAAAGGATCCTAGACTTCAACTTTTAATTTTCTATGTTTTTCATGCAATGTAACTAAATATTAGGGACGTTATCACTGATATGGATTAAAATGTCTTACACTGTCGCATTTTATAAAAAAATTAACCCTGCAAAAAAAAAAAAAAACTCCGCATACCCAATCTCAAAATCCTGGCTCCGCCACTGTTTGCTATGTCTTTTGAATTTTTTGGCACGGAAGCTGGGATTGAAGAATGGTTGCTCTTTTATCTGGACTGTTCGCATCTTCAATATGTGGCTAGTAGCACTGACTACACTTTCACATAAAGCACGATAGGTGGACTTAAGATTTTAAGCTTGTATCCTTCTCTTAGGATAGTTCACTTCTGTAAAAAAAAAGTGATAACCAACCGTGATGTGCGATGACTGTGCAAAGGAACCCAGGCGGCAACAGTGACTTCGATCGGCGTTTTTTCTTCGACGTGGTCTCAGTTGAAGAAGGAACGAGCCATCTTCGATTCGTAAACAGGCAGAGCTGAACCATCATGGGCCTCCGGAAAACAACCGGCCCAGGAAGTGGAGCACCTGCCGCACCGACTCAGCGCGGGCAGCGTTCGTTCGTGAGTTTAGTCCCACCTCGCCGCGCGAGGGAGATGCGCTTGGAGGAGGAGCCTATATAACCAGCGCCCCTGCCCACCGTGCAACATACTTACCTGGACGGGGTCGACGGGCGATCAAGAAGGCCCGTGGCCTAGGTCAATGGTCCACATTGCACTTGGTGGACGTGTTGGCTTATCATCTCCCCAAGTGGGAGAGTGAACGTCGTAATTTGTGATAGAGGGGTACGCGTTCGCGCGGCCTTTGCCAATTCTTGCAAATTAAATTTTGGTCCCTAATCCTGGTCGAGTCTGCTTCATGCGTACCGAGCGGCCACTCAATTTTCGTCCCTGAGCCTTTGCGTCGTTCTCTGTTTTAAATTAGATGTCTTTCATTTGTCCACATGCGGTGGTTCTGTTCTACTCCATCTGTTTTAAATTAGATGTCTTTCATTTGTCCACATGCGGATGTATCTATACTTGCATGTTCTTGCTCCTGGTGTTTGATCAAATGGCGCTAGAACCACATTTAGTTAGTTCTTTTCGTTTCTACAATTGACTGCTACATGTTCTTTTTCGGTTTGTCTTCTAATTGTTGCTGATCATTCTGGCAGTTGGCTGCCCACGTAGTTGCATCTCAAATGGCACTAGAATCAGGGGTGTCTTATGGTTCGTGCTTCAGTGTGAGGCAAAGCTGATAATTAGCTCACGAATCTTTGCCTCTTAACCATTAATCGTGTCCTGATAATTGTTTTGCACAACACTAAGGAGCACACGTCTTCATGAAACTATATTTCTAGCCTACAATGTGTATTTCGTAATCTATCATGTGGACACAATAGTTATTTTTATGTAAACTTTATGATTCGGCATCCTATACGTTAAAACTGCTAGTACAAGCGGCGGGCATATCCCCACACAGAAAGACCTGGGAAATGTAGCACTAGCTGTAGTGACGGCGGCGGCCATACCGTGAGGTATCTACTCTTGTACACATGGTCCCCATTTCTGAACCTGTAACATTTAGAAAGGATTTTAGTAACTAATTGTGTAGGGTGAATGTTAGATATTGTGCGGTTAAGACCATATAGCTAACATGTGATGTATTCAAGAACAAACCACTAATGCATCACTAGTTATATAGGCATACATATAACTATTGCAATATTGTCCACTATTCTTGTTGTAAGAAATATTATTAGACATACCCGTTGTAACGTCAGGATGATCAAAAAATATTTTCATTTCAGTGTGAGACACGAGCTTGATATCCATCATATATAAATCGTTTATGTTGAGAATCTCATAATTTTTTCTTTTGTAGAATTTATGTTATTTATGCAATAAAAACTATCAAATCGATCGCAAAAAAATTACAAGTATACCTCCTCTACATTTTGGTCCTTGTTGAAATACCTAGAGATGCCCGGATGTGGTAGTTCATCTTTCTTGGCACTAGAGGTGGTCGCCCGTAAGCCTTCCGGGAGGCATGACTGATGGCCTAGGACTCACATCTTTGCCGCATGAGAGTATAGTGTTGAGTTAGGGGCGAAGCTAGACAAAACTTAACTAGGACATCTTTGGCATCGACGTAACAATATATGTACTTTGAACAAAAAATACTAATAATTATGCCTTCGACAAGAGTGGGCATACAAAATCCGACGTAACAGACAAGCTCTTACAAAAATGAACAAACAAACAATCAGTCCACTTGCAACTGATACTTGATACTATCAAAGTACATCATACAACCTAGAGTCTCCATAACCTATAAAATTAATAACACAAGTTCAGATTATGAGGTAAAAACTTATAAATGACTAGATATAATTATTGTAAGTTCGAGTGTTACCTTTAATATTTACACTATCGATCATATTTTGGTGATTCGATCAACTACTTGATCTTTCGTGATGTCTTCATTTTTCTTTCTTCACATAGCAAATGACATATTGTCATTGAAAAAAATCATGCAAATAAGTTTGCATGAGCTTCATCTATCATTGAAAAAACAACTCTCAACCATAGCAGTGACAACAAGCAATACAAGTACTAGTTTCAAAAGTTGATAAAGTACTATGGGATAACAATTATGGTTTCTCGTATGTACCATTTTGGTAGAAAGCTCACCAAATATTTGTATAGAGATTTTTTTTATCAGTTCATACATTAGCATTGTAGAGTCAGAGATGATGGTTGAGACCCCCCAGTTCTCTAGAGTCAAATACAATTAGTTAGAGTTAAGTCAAGATCATCAGATTCTCCAAGCTGAATTCATGAAATGAGTCTCTTGGAGTCGAAGTGGCTGACCATACAAGCAAGCCGAAGGATGTCTCGTTGAAACTAGTCAATCAAGTAGTAATATTTGTTGGTGATTCCGATGTATGCCGTTTATTTTTCGGCTGGCATATGCTTATTCCATTAATATCACGTTTCTCATAAAATGGCTGCATGCCAGATAGCACAGTTTCCCACCCACTTCCTCCAAGATCAATCAAAGAAGATCTAGTTGATTTCATACAATTCGTGACATTCACTATATCTCGGTTCTTTTGTTGAAGTGCTAATTATAGGGTGTCGATGATAATTAAGATGGTAAAAATGAGATGAAAAAAGTAGACAAAAAATCAAATGACTGGAGGTACACTAGAAGACCGTTTGCTTGACCTGTATTTGTTTTGTCCTTGCCTTCCTCTTCCACAAACTCTAACACTTCGACAAATATTCAACCGAACTTTGTTCTTGCAATGGCGCATTTCTTTGAGAGAAGACTAATTATTCAAAACAAAAATGTACGCACCCACCAAATATGCTGCAAAGTGGATGATCGGGTCTGACCTCCAACTATTGGGGTTGTTGGCAAGCAACAAGGCGAAGGCTGCACTAAGGGTTGAGTTGCTGAATAAAGAGACACGATAGTTGGTTTAATCTCGTCAGCTTAACTAGTCTATTTTTTTTCCCTATGGCTTGTATTTGGTTTTTATAGCCAGAATTAATTTGGTAAGAAATGTCGTGCGCTATTTAGCCTTGAGCGCATAGCTCTGGTGAGTTTATCTCTCTACCATTGAACCTCACATTGTTATTTCAGATGTAAAGATGTGGGTCGCGCCTTGATTTAATTCCAACGTATTTGAAAATTTCCATGTTTGAAACTAATTTTATCCACCAAACATTCTTACACAATATTGAAATGTAGGAACCAGGATTCTATTTATTATCATTTCAATGCATATGACGCATGCGCATCTATATATAGAAGCATCTACAGATTACATTCTTGGGTGAAACATGGGGCTTCTCAGAGTTTAGGCACTCTCGGCCGTAGATAAGGAATTACATGCGATCCTGGCCGTCCGATTTTTTCACCGCGCGTAGTTTAAATAGCAGCTCCCGCAGTGGAAAACCCTAGCCCAATCCCCTCACGCGTACGCTCCTCCCCCAACCCCCTTCATCCTCCCGCCGCCAATGTCCTTCTCCTCCCCCCAATCCCCGCTTCCTCTCCTCCTCCCCCAATCCGCCGTCTCCACGAGCAGCCCCTGAAGAAGCAGGGACGGTAGGGAGCACGCGGCCGCTGCCCGCCTCGCCGTGCCATCTCAGCCGCCGCCACCATCCATTACCTCGCCATCGGCCGGCCAGGTCTGCCCGCTCCGCCGCGGCCTCTGCTTCCAACCCCGGCGGCTGCAGCACGGCGAGCATGCACGGGGACGCGGCGCCGCCATCCATCATCCTCCCCCGTGACGCCGGCCAGGCCGATAGTGCGCCCCCTTCCTCTATGGCGCTAAGTTCATAGCCACATGCGAGCAACCGTCGTCGTCCTCAAGTCGGGAAGAACTCGACCGCGAGCTCTAGGTATCCAAGCCCCCCACTGGTTTAAGATGAATGTTCTTATTTTGTGCTCAGATCTGATGGTCCACTGTCCTCATTTTCTTCATTTTTCAGTGTGATTCCGGCTTTTACTTACGTGTAATTTTCTCCTAATGATTTCTTGATGGGTTGGAACGGGAGGACGTGGAAGACAAATGAGGAAGGAGAGTGGTGGAAGGAGACGACACATCTGCATCTGGCTAGCCCCTGTCCCTGTGCAGTATATATCATTTCTCTCTCCCTCTCTTTCCTGATCGATCTATACATCATAATGGAATATTTCAGGTTTTGTATACGTTTGTGCAGATTTATATGATGTGATTCTGGTAATGTAACATGAATTATGTTCCTACCGGTGGCGGATGCACCAACAAAATGCAGTAGGTATGGTTTTAGTATTTTGTACTCAATTTAGCATATTATTCATTGTTGCTCTCATGTGGGTTGATCTTCTACACAACCTTTGATGTACAACCAACTAAAGTGTCACTAAATCCATTTGATCGTTTATTCTCTAATTCAGAGGCTCCTCACCTGCCACTACATTTGTAATTTGTATTATATACATATCACATGCTTATAAAAGGTAAAAATTATCAATAGTGGCCCTCCATTGTGGTCCGGTGAATTGGAAACTGCTTACTGTATGTTTTTAATTGCACACCATCTGCTTGACATTATCACATTTTTTGCTAGCTGGCTTAGGCAGCGCGCGATCAGTTATAGCTGCCTCTTTCTCTTTTGAAGGTGTTATTTACTTGCCCCCCATGGTTTGTGATGAATTGGATACTGCTTTATGTATGTTTTCAATTACATTCTTGGGTGAAACATGGGGCTTCTCAGAGTTTAGGCACTCTCGGCCGTAGATAAGGAATTACATGCGATCCTGGCCGTCCGTTTTTTTCACCGCGCGCAGTTTAAATAGCAGCTCCCGCAGTGGAAAACCCTAGCCCAATCCCCTCACGCGTGCGCTCCTCCAATCCCCGCATCCGCTCCTCCCCCAACCCCCTTCATCCTCCCGCCGCCACTGTCCTTCTCCTCCCCCAATCCCCACTTCCTCTCCTCGTCCCCCAATCCGCTGTCTCCACGAGCAGCCCCTGAAGAAGCAGGGATGGTAGGGAGCACGCGGCCGCTGCCCGCCTCGCCGCGCCGTCTCGGCCGCCGCCACCATCCATTACCTCGCCATCGGCCGGCCAGGTCTGCCCGCTCCGCCACGGCCTCTGCTTCCAACCCGGCGGCTGCAGCACGTCGAGCATGCACTATTGGGTTACGTGCATGGAAAACAAAAAATTCGCCACTACAACGCAACAGCCAAGATCTACTATGAAGATACAAGTGACAAGACATGCATATTTGATCTAACTGTAAATCGTTACCGACACCGTTGAAGCGGAAGAGATGTCGATGACGATGTTGATGAGGCATGCGGAAGAACTCCCTCGGCTAAGCCTAGCCGAGAGAACATCGTAGACTCCTCGCGTCCCGCCTTCGTCCAACAGAGAGAGATAGGGTCAACCGTTTCACAACGGATCACCCCTCTGAGTTTCGCACGCATACATCGGATCTAGTCCAGCAGGGCTTCGCCGTCCACACTTGAAGCACTCACCGCTGGTGTATATGAAGGTGGAGATCTCAACACATGAGAAGGAGGGAGAGAGAGATTAGAGATCTAGATCTAATCTAATTGGAGAAAGGAACCCTCTAATCCAACTAGAATAGATCTAAACTTGTGTGTTTTTTGTGTCTCTCCAAATAGGAGGGGGTGGGGTTTATATAGATGGCCCAAGGGGTGGAGGGACTTGGGGAAGGGGAAAGCTTTCTCCTTGTCCAAGTCAACTTGGGCAAGGGGAAAGTCCCCAAGCCCAATTCGGTTTGGGAAGGAGGAGTTGGAGTGGAACTCCAACTCCCCTCCCCCACCGCCTCATCCTCCACCGCCGCCGGGTGGGGCCCACTCTGGGCCGCACCGACCTGCGGGGTGGGGACCGCCCTAGGCCGGCCGGCCCTGGCCACCACCGCCGCCGCCTCCCCCCATGGGCCGCAAGGCCCATTAGGGTTTCAGCCATGGAGGGAACTTCCCCCTTGTGGCGCCTTGGCCCACCTGCCCCATGTGGGGTGCGGCTGACTTGTGGGCCCTATGGGCCCACTTGGCAGCCCCTCTTGGTGGCTCCAATATATTTAATATTTTCTAATAGTTATTTATTAAATAAATAAATTAATATTTAATTAAATAATATTTTGTCTAATTAATTCTCATTTGAATATTTCCTTTTACAGAATATTCCCCGAATTAATTACTTATCATATAAAACACTTTTACATGATTCGGGACACCCAGTGTCCGCAGACAAAATACTCCGGATAAATATTTCCCTCTTATATAAACCCTCGGAATAAATCCAACTAGTAATAGAAACTATTTCTATTACTCCGAGACACCTAGTGTCTGCATAATCCAATCTCTCTGATAAAGATATTATCTACCACGCAGAAACCATTCCGGTGATACTATCTCGATATCCAGACCAACCATATATACAACAAACTAGAACTGACTTAAGCGTGTTACCCTACAGGTTCGATAACGTGTAGCTATAATTAGATGTTTCCATCTAATCACCGGCCAGGGTCAGGTACATGGGCTACCTGAATAACTGCTACCGTTATGCGAATGACACTCTGTTGAACCTGTTGATTATTAATTCGTCATTCCCATTACTCACGATACTGAAATTACCCGAGATAAAGTATTCCAGATATTTCCATGAATCAATCTCTGATTCACTATATCTCTGTCTATCTCGTTACCGGTAAGTTTCCTTTTCTCGTTCCCGTAATCCGATATCCCACATGATGTAACTTCATCATGCATTGTCTGCAGAACATATTGGACATCATATATACCGAGTGGGCCCTGGAAGTATCTCTCTTTTGACAGAGGAGTAATTTCCCATCTTGGAACATTAGGATATATGCACACCTTGGTAATCACCCAGTGACTGCCGTTTTGCCACCCAGTTACGGCCGTGGTTTTGACAGTACCAAAGTAATTCTTCCAGTATACACAACCCTAATAACCTCATGGTCTAAGGACATGTCATATAATAACCATCTGCGATATTGCACTAAGGAAAAAAGACACTTTGGAATCTTACTTAGCATATCAACGATTTGGGTCTACCCAGCCATATTGTTTCCACCAACAATATGCCACTCATTGATGCTGACATAAACAATGTCCCAGACCAGGAAAACGTGCTCTCTAGCAATCAACAAATTAGTCTAAAAGGCAAGACTAGGGTATACTTTATTTGTTCATATCTCTACCGTGCGAGTGAGTTTTTCTCTGAATCACATATTCAGGAGTCACCGCAGTTATAGCATAGAATCATGAAGCATAATTATGAATCAGATGTTAAACTTTATTGCCTTTTGGGCATACATCCAACAGTCTCCCACTTGCACAATAGGCAATTTACTATTTGCACAAGACTCAACATCTGGGTGAAACAGATGGTTTCTCATGCTTCCTTTCCTGTGGTAGACATTTTCATCAGACCCTTCGGGGTTGTGTGTACTTTATTCATTATGCAGAAAACTCTTTTCTATCATAATCTCCTTTGATCATACGATCACATGCAGTCTGGGCTATTCAAGGTGTAACCTTGGCACTCTAACTAAGAAAACAGTTATGCTGTTTTCACAACATTGTTGCCTCTTTTGTAAAGAACCACACCTAGTTCATTCAATGAACCGATAACCCTTTTGGAATCATTTAAGCTCCCACTGTCACTGCGACTTGTTGTAGTGTACGTAACTCTATGCTCAAAATAATTAAGCATCCTAACCCTTGCTATTTCACAAAATCATAAGATCATATTTTATCCTTGGTTTATCCTTTATGCTTATCTCATAAGTCTTTGTTCAATGTAACTCTTACATTTCGATATTCTCTTTTGAATTTCTTCAAAACACCATTTAGAGAATACTTTATAAAATTGGAGTCAATTGAACTTTTGTTACAAAGTCAACTTGCCAACAATTTCCTTTTATCACTTGATTGCGAATCAAGAATGCATTATTCAGGAAATTCCCATGATGATAAAATGATAAAATCATTTGATCATGCTCACCACCGATATACTATCGTGGTTCTTGCATATGAATTTCCTTATTCTTTATGAGAACCTAGTTCTCTCATGTTTCATTCAAAACACTTTGTGTGCAATCTTGCAGCAAGATATTAAATCATTATCAGGATAAATCCTGTCATGATACTAATTCCTTGCTCCATTCGTTTCATTGAACAACTTTTCAATGATACACATATTCTATCAAATGAAGTATTGTTAATGGTTTCCAAATTAATTGAATAAACAAGCTCCCACTAACTTTTAAGAACTTTGCAATTTCCTATGAAGTTAAACATTGCTTGTTTTACTTCACATAATAACAAAACTAATCCAACCTTCATATCATCATCTGTCTGCCACCACAAACGTTCTTTTAATGACAAGTTGTGTATTCATTAACAAAACCCTCGAGCTGTACCTTGTACACATCCTCGATAAATTTTCCTTAAAAGGAATTTGTTTTGTTAACATCTTATACAAACATACTCATTAAATAACTAGTATTGTATTTATTTAACAAAGCCCTCGAGTTGTACATTGTACACTTACTCGATTATTTTCCTTAGAGAATTTACTTTGTTAACATCTCATACAAATCTACTAGTCCCATTTAGATCAACAAAGCCGTGCTACAGATCATATGATTGAGTAGTCAACTCTTGAATTTGTCATAAAACCATTTATGACAAAACAAGCTTTATGATCAAATATTCCAACATGAATTCCTTCAAGTCTCTCAACTCGAACTTGATGATATTACTAATTAATATGACTCTAAGTCATGAAGGTTTGGATACTATAGCACCTTATCTTATTACTTTGTCTTTAGCATATGGACTCAAGTTTCCTAGAAACTCATATGCTCTTTATTGGTTAAGTGATTATTTCTTGACAAGAAGTCATGCTCATATTGCAATGACTCTCGGTTTAGTCTAAAAGAATTGTCAATTGGAATTGCTTCCGCCTGCACAACTTCTGATAACTATTTCCGAAGATTCAATAATCTCTTCAAGAATCACCATCCTCCCACTGAATTCAACAAGGAATAAATTCCTTAAGAATCACATATCTCTTAGTAACAAAACATTGTCACTTATGTGGTGTTATAAGAGGACTTCCAATTAACTTATTGGAACAACCTACAAAGTAACTCATTGTCTTTTACTATTAGATCGAGTTTCATCTTTCAGAAAATCTCAGAACCTAAACCATCATGTCCATTAAAGTTTATCTTTCAAAACAATGACATGAGGCAAGCGACAATGAAATTTGCTTTGTCTCTTATCTTAGGACTAAGTTCCAATATTTCAGAAACTTTAGTACCTAAGACCAACGTGTCTATCCATAGTTTATCTTTCAAAACAATGACGCGAAGCAAGACAATTGACTGTGCTAAAATTACCTAGCGAGAAACATATTCTAGATTGGGTATTGCCAAACGTAATGCAAAAACAAGAAGATTCTTAGTGCTGACTTCGTCTCACTTAGTCAGATTATGACTTGAAAACTTTCAAGACATAATTATAATCACCAAGACTTTATATCTAAAACATTTTGTGAAACTTCAGACATTAATGATAAAATCATTAACAGTCCAAAACCTTTATCAATCACAAAATATTTTTTTAGAACAAATGATATCTATTATATAATTAAAACACAAGATAATTAATGGCTCGGATTTAGCACTTTTAACCGAACGGCTCAGATTAAAAAAAAGCTACTGTTGGAGATCGTATTGACTGTTCAATAAAAGAGATTGTATTGAAAGCATGTACTCCCTCCGATCCATATTAATGGTCTCAACATTGTCTAGATACGGATGCATCTAGTCTAAACACTTAACTAGATACATCCGTATCTAGATAAAGTTGAGTCCATTAATATGGATCGGAGGTTGTACGACTTAGCTAGCCATGTATTTCCTATTCGTGCACGTCACAGACTACTTGCAATATAGGCATCACGTAGGCAACCTAGGGTAGCGATCGATAGGAAAATATGCACGCGCGATTAGGCGCAGCTGTTTCGCTCGATCTGATCGAAATCCTCAATACTAAGTCTCGAGCGGTTACTGCATGCCCAGCTAACAGCACGAAGAGACAACATCGATCTGGCTCCAACGTTGCTAACGTGAGGAGACGACGGCGATCTCGCGCCATGGAAGTTGACGAGCACACAAGGCGCCATGAATCTGACTCAAGGAGAAGCTACAACCTGTGATAGCCACGAGGCAGATTGTGGATCGATGACGAACCCAAGAGGCCGCTATGGTTCTACGAGGAAGGAGATCGGAAGACCATGATGGCGCAGATAAGGCAGCCGACATAGCCCGGCGAAAATCAGGGCCCGGAACGTGGGGTGATCTAGGTCGTGGTGAAGGAGACAGCCATGGTTAAACTCCACTTGCCGCTAGATATGCGACTGCAACCTAATCTCCCCGACCGACTCTCTTTATCCCCCACAACACCTCCAATCTTCTGCTAAACGTCAGCCCCCACAAATTCCAGAGAAAGGCTCCATCATACCAACGGCACAATCTTCAGTAGTTCCTGAGCACGCTGCACGCTTGAACTATACGGGGATAAAGTGCATGAACAGAGGTTAGTATAGTTTTCTGCAGGCCAGCATGAAGTTCAGATTGATCCATGTAACTGGTCATATTCCACGCTCAAGATGGCAGCGCGGTCTGGGTATCGGAGCATGGTCGCCAAAGACGTTACCAGACTGACACTTTTAGCCGCTGTTTGTGTGGCCGATGATCTGCAATTCCACAGAGCTGCAGCTTGAGGGTTTGATCGTCTAGCCGAAGTTGTGGTCTTCAGTTTACTTAATCTCAATAAGTACTTCCAAACTGCAACGTACTCTAATAATAGTTGTATGAGGAGAAGCAGGAAACACCATTTAAAGAATATGGATTCAGAGTAGAACAAGGCGTTCATGCGGATCACTGGAAACTGCACGTCGTCATGCCGCAAACGCCCGGACCTGGATGTTTGTTTTCCCTTCACCGGCACCCACACACCAGACAATGCGCTCTCTGCCGGTTCTGAATTTATTATATTATTATATACCATTAAACAAATATAACAACCATGCAACATTTAAGTGAGTGCAGCGAGGATATTTGATTTGATCAATTCGTCCATTGTTAACCTGCTGAGATTTTTTTCGGGCTCTGAAGGTCTATACAGTTCATGCTACTACGTATGAAGATTAAAGAGACTATGTGTATTTGGCAATTTTAAAGTGTACAGTCTCCAAGTATCGCTTGGCAAATGTTGAAATTTGAATTACTGTACATATGGTACAAGGGCAAAGAAGGTGAAAAAATCATCATATAGTTGCTATACTGAATTTGCTGAGGATCAATGCTCTACAAGAACAGTTTGAGAAAGAGCAACAATTCTCAGGTATGACAATAGCTGTATGTCCAAGTCATACTATCATGTCCCAAATTGTTTATCTTTATATTTGAAGATGTTAGCTTTCAGCTTATAGCATGTGGCCTCCTTGCAGATTTTTATAATTGTGATTCAGCGCATTCAATTTCTATGGTTTCCCTTTTGCTGTACAACTGTTTGATGGAATTAGTTACTGACGTTCTTTACATTACACGGAGGATAGATTAATGATACTGAGATTTGTACTGCTGGAACTTTGTTGTGTGTCATATTGCAAGCTTGCTCCCTGTTCTCTTCTTGGCATCAAATGACTCCATTGTAGAAAACTACAAAATCTATTATCCGGGAATGCATTCGTGATATTAATTTGCGTCCTGTCATTTGTAGGTTGTAGTTACCCAAACACCAACTTTATATGTGTTTTCTCATCATTTGTTTTGGATTTAATGATTTACTTAAAGCCTCAGTGTTTTCTAACCGCATACAGTTGCATGGTCCCGTTTGGAAAAGATGAAGAAACTTAATTGATTTAAAAAACATTAACACGAGGAAACTTACAATGCTCTATAGAATACATACCTATTTATCAAGTCGTACTTATCTTGATTATGGATTTTAATTTTGCATTTGGCCAGGTATATAAGCCAGATAACTCCAACATGAATGGTCTTACAAGTAGCACATCTAGACATCTTATGTGTATAACAAACAATTCTCCCAATATGCTCCTTATCCGATATCTGCGATGTACATTTACCAACTTATATATGGATTCAGACTTCTCCGTAATTCGACTCGAGTAACAACTTCAGATGTTGAGATTGTAAACTCTGAATAATTTCACCAACATTTTAATGAGGTCAGATTCCATGGATTCACTTCTAGAATTATTGCCCATTCAGATTGTTAAATATTTCCATCATCCATCACATAGCTATCTTGCCTGCTGCTTTTCATCGTGATGTCTGGTCTAAGCTAGCTTGCAACCATGCATTAAGTATCTAAGATATTATTTCCTGATCTGTTTTCTCGTGATCTGTTTTCAGGGATCCTCATGAGCAGCGATGGCCGAATATTGCGCCTCCCCGCCGTTAAGTTCATTCAGGTATCCGTCGGAGGGTCGACAAGGTGTGATTCCTCGGCTGTGAAAAGTATCCTACATGCTATCTTCGTCCAAGCATCGGCAAGATACATGAGATTTGCTGATCTATTGTGTCTATGATAATTATAGGAACGATGGCTGTCATATGTGAGGTTCAGAAATAGTTTTTCTAGAATACTGTCAGTATAGACGCCGCAACATATGGGAATAGCCAGATAGGAAAACTTCTACTTACTCCTCTACAATCGTCCAGATATCTCTTGCTTTCTCTCCATTCGTGTCTTAATCTGACTTCTTAATAATTTCTATATTGCACTGAGCTGCGTTGAGATAGTTGTTTGACTGCTGAAATGTTGGAGTTGGCTCTTCGTGGTATATCAAAATCTGAAGTTTATGTTCAATGGAAATTGAACTGTGCGAGATCTATATTATATGGTTGGGCCCGTCCCGGAAGCCTCATTCGCAGCAGTTCTTCGGGATCAGTTGTTACTCCCCTACTCCACTACTCCAGCCCACTTTAATGGTGGACGCTGTAAGATAGATCGGATGATAGCGCTCTGTTTGGTCATCACAGAATCATAGGCCGAATATGTTAGCACAGGGAAGGTATGGCGGATGGCGATAATGCCAGCAAGTAGTTTAACGACTCGCTGGCCCTCAATTATCCCAGATATTTTTCTTCAGTTTGCAAATTTAATTTTTGTATCTGACAAGAGAAGCAAGTTATATGGCAACTAACATGTGTTTCTAGATGCATATCCATACGTGGGTCTGATAGTAGGAAAAAAGATTGGACGAATTCAACTGAGATGAACATAGGCGTATGCTTAAATATGTGGTCGCCAGCTGAATTGTCGAAACGACAAAAAAAAGGTAAATATATCAAAAATATTACGTGGAACAATGTACAAAAAATGTCTTCTCTGAAACAATATTCATGAAACAAGAAAATTTTGGTTATATAAAACAGTTTCGAAAAGTCAGATTAATTGTAATAGTCCAAACTAATTTAGCATTAATAGTAGTTAAACTGAACTAGCAACCATATTTCCCAAAAAAATACATGACTTCAGTACTTCAATTTATTCTCTACGTTTTCAAAGAAATATGAATGCGAATATTAAAAACATCTAATTAAATATCAGTTCTTTCAGGAGAATTTCAAAACAAATTAGTTTACATAATCAGATAGAAGTGACAAAGAGCATAGTCTGCATTTATGAAAAATGTGAGAAAAACCATTTCACATTTCTATAAAATCTAACAAAGCAAATGCCAGGGATCACATAAGATTAATGATTCTTAAAGTGTTAAATTTATATACAAATATCTTTAATGTTTTAAATATTTAAAACCGAGGAGGAAAATATAGAAAGTCTAGCCGCGCAAATGCGCGGGCCACCCAGCTAGTTCCCTTAACTTTAAAAGATTTGCATCTTGATCATCCCTGGAGGGAGTGATCTCCAATATTCTTTATCATAATAAACAAGACCAACTTGTCCTATAAATTCACAAGAATATTTATCGCCAAACATGTGACCTAATAACTTGAGCCGAAGCTCATAAATCTTTTAACTTGAAAAATAAAAGTGGAGACGTCTTCATCCAAGGACAAAGGTCCATGCGCCAAACTTGGCACATGCTACCACCTTTTATTCATCATACTTCTTACTTTCTGCAGCCCTTATATTGAATGCAAGGAAAAATTCTTTGCAATCAATACTCCAGAGTTACTAGTAAAAATAACGAATATCATTTAATATAACCTCTAGCAGGTTTCTTCTCATTAGTGCCCGAAACCTTTTACAGTTCCACTTCCAATATCTTTTCTTTCCTCGGAAGAGGTGTTCAGGATTCTCCTGAATTAAACTTCTTCTTGAAGCATGCGAATTGGGCAACAATCGAACTTGATTAATGTTATCCCTCATCATATTAGCTTCTGCAGATTTCAGGATAGCAAGGAGCCATTTAATATTTTCTTCCTCCCACTCATGTTTTGAATCATGATGCATCCATTGTTAAACGGGGAAGTGAAGACAACATCAAATCTGTATTTGGCTCAGCCGGGATTAGAAAACCCCAGAGTCTGCAGCCTAATACCGCAATCAATCATCTTGATTACATGCTCGCTCGCTGAGCTTCCTTCTGCCATGTGACATGACCAGAAAACCTTTGTTATCTCATAACTCTCAGTCTTTGCCTGAGTCTGGAACATGGCTGTGAGTACGACGATCATGTCGCTTAGCAGATGTGCGATCCAACCGCTTCTGCAACTCATGGCCCATGCATGTCAACATAAGACATTGGATAGAGACAGCCTCATCACTCTTCAAGGTGTGAGCTTCCCTTTCATAATAAGTAGTTTTGACAACATCCCCTTGAATGAGGGGCGTCGAGGACATACTTATTAATGGCACCCCTAAGTACAAAACTTAGGAAACATACCCAAACAACATATTTACTCCTAATGGTAGAAAGTGGTTTCTATTTCAATTAGTGGACCAAGGTAAATAGTGGGTGTTACGTGTGTTGATCTACAACAATCTAAACTTCACTAAGACATGTTCATAATTATTTTTCTACCACTAGTTAAAGATAAACTAATAGTGTGCTCCCACTAAAATTGATATTCCTCAATATCAAATTAGTGTATACAAAATCCACGTCCAACATACGAACAAGTATGGATACATAGCATGTCGTAGCTTATAACGGGTAGGTCAACAGACCAATCACTTTCTGCCGTGACTTCCGTTTCATCTTTCGATGGATGTGCTCTGAGCTCATAACTAGTTATGCTCGAACGTCAAGACAACCAACTGCTTTTGCTGTAGGTACGGTACACTACACGCCTCCCGAACCCTTGGCACGCATGACTCATGGATACATGGCGCCTGATGACAAGCATCCGGTTTGACGCTGCTACGTGTTGGAAGAGCACGAACTCCTTGATATTTTTATAAAGCTTAGATAATTAAATCCGTAGCTCCTTCTGAGGAATCTCCCTAATAATCACGTCTACTGCGCAACCAAGGGAAAAGCAAGAAAATATGTATAAAACATGCACAAGTAAATAACACTTCATGATCTAGTATAGTCTTCTTCCTTCATCCACCGGTGGCGCCTCACCGGTGCGGCCATGTCGAGGTTCACGACAAGTGCATGCCTTCTCCTATTCTCCACTATCACCATAGCTCGACGAACAAGGATGAACGACACGCCGGCCAACAAAAACAAGGTTAGTCAACAAAATAAAATTTCGAGACTATACCACATCACATGTCCTGCAACGTATCTAACTTTTGTTTGCATCTTTTAGCGTGGCTGTAGGATTCCCAAAAGATCCCAAAGAAAAACCTACGGCCCTGACCAAGCATGATCATTCATATTGTTAGATTGACATTGCGGGGTGATGGACAGCCCAACATTACGAAAACGTTGCGGCTCCCCATCTAAACGATCACAGGTGCGTGTGACCCCCATGTGGACCCAGTCCACATTGCCCTTTCCGCTGTCAAGTCAACGAGACCAACTATAATAAGATTCGAACCTACTGAAGCACTTCGTTGGCGCCAACGGGCATACTAGGAGCAGCCGGAAGGTCCGCGGATTGCCAGAAGTCCGAGATCATATTATGCTACTGGAAACAAGACGCGACCACATATTGGGAAGCAAACATAAATAAACTGAATGTTAGAAGCAAAGACTTCAATAACATACCCGCACAAACTTATGCGGTGCCCGCACACCATGTGCTCTAGATCAAATCATGTATCTACGCATCGCAAGCTCTGATATCACTATTGGGATACGTGCATGGAAAACAAAAAATTCGCCACTACAATGCAACAGCCAAGATCTACTATGAAGATACAAGTGACAAGACTTGCATATTTGATCTAACTGTAAATCGTTACCGACACCGTTGAAGCGGAAGACATGTCGATGACGATGTTGATGAGGCTTGTGGAAGAACTTCCTTGGCTAAGCCTAGCCGAGAAAACATCGTAGACTCCTCGCGTCCCGCCTTGGTCCAACAGAGTGAGATAGGGTCAACCGTTTCACAACGGATCACCCCTTTGAGTTTCGTACTCATACATCTGATCTAGTCGGCAGGGCTTCGCCGTCCACACTTGAAGCACTCACCGCTGGTGTATATGAAGGTGGAGATCTCAACACATGAGAAGGAGGGAGAGAGAGATTAGAGATCTAGATGTAATCTAATTGGAGAGAGTAACCCTCTAATCCAACTAGAAGAGATCTAAACTTGTGTGTTTCTTGTGTCTCTCCAAATAGGAGGGGGTGGGGTTTATATAGATGGCCCAAGGAGTGGAGGGACTTGGGGAAGGGGAAAGCTTTCTCTCCTTGTCCAAGTCAACTTAGGCAAGGGGAAAGTCCCCAAGCCCAATTCGGTTTGGGAAGGAGGAGTTGGAGCCTCCCCCACCGCCTCATCCTCTACCGCCGTCGGGTGGGGCCCACGTGGGCCGCTCCGACCTGAGGGTTGGGGCCCATCCTAGGTCGGCTGCCCCTGGCCACCACCGCCGCCGCCTCCCCCCCATGGGCCGCAAGGCCCATTAGTGTTTCGGCCAAGGGGGGAACTTCCCCCCTTGTGGCGCCTTGGCCCACCTGCCCCATGTGGGGTGCGGCTGCCTTGTGGTCCCTATGGGCCCACTTGGCAGCCCCTCTTGGTGGCTCCAATATATTTAATATTTTCCAATAATTATTTATTAAATAAATTAAATTAATATTTAATTATATAATATTTTGTCTAATTAATTCTCATTTGAATATTTCCTTTTACAGAATATTCCCCGAATTAATTACTTACCATATAAAACACTTATACATGATCCGGGACACCCAGTGTCCGCAGACAAAATACTCCGGATAAATATTTCCCTCTTATATAAACCCTCAGAATAAATCCGACTAGTAAGAGAAACTATTTCTATCACTCCGAGACACCTAGTGTCTGCATAATCCAATCTCTCTGATAAAGATATTATCTACCACACAAAAACCATTCCGATGATACTCTCTCGATATCCAGACCAACCATATATACAACAAACTAGAACTGACTTAAGCGTGTTACCCTACAGGTTCGATAACGTGTAGCTATAATTAGATGTTTCCATCTAATCACCGGCCAGGGTCAGGTACATGGGCTACCTGAATAACTACTACCGTTATGCGAATGACACTCTGTTGAACCTGTTGATTATTAATTCGTCATTCCCATTACTCACGATACTGAAATTACCCGAGATAAAGTATTCCAGATATTTCCATGAATCAATCCCTGATTCACTATATCTCTGTCTATCTCGTTACCGGTAAGTTTCCTTTTCTCGTTCCCGTAATCCGATATCCCACATGATGTAACTTCATCCTGCATTGTCTGCAGAACATATTGGACATCATACATACCGAGTGGGCCCTGGAAGTATCTCTCTTGTGATAGAGGAGTAATTTCCCATCTTGGAACATTAGGATATATGCACACCTTGGTAATCACCCAGTGACTGCCATTTTGCCACCCATTTACGGCCGTGGTTTTGATAGTACAAAGTAATTCTTCCAGTATACACAACCCTAATAACCTCATGGTCTAAGGACATGTCATATAATAACCATCTGCGATATTGCACCAAGAAAAAAAGACACTTTGGAATCTATACTTACCATATCAACGATTTGGCTCTACCCAGCCATATTGTTTCCACCAACAATATGCCACTCATTGATGCTGACATAAACAATGTCCCAGACCAGGAAAACGTGGTCTCTAGCAATCAACGAATTAGTCTAAAAGGCAAGACTAGGGTATACTTTATTCTGTTCATATCTCTACACGTGCGAGTGAGTTTTCCTCTGAATCACATATTCAGGAGTCACCGCAGTTATAGCATAGAATCATGAAGCATAATTATGAATAGATGTTAAACTTTATTGCCTTTTGGGCATACATCCAACATGCACAGGGACGTGGCGCACGCACTCTCGCGCCGCCACCGCCATCCATCATCCTCCCCCGTGCCGCCGGCCAGGCCGATGGTGCGTCCCCTTCCTCTAAGGCGCTCAGTTCATAGCCGCATGCAAGCAACCGTCGTCGTCCTGAAGTCGGGAAGAACTCCACCGCGAGCTCTAGGTATCCAAGCCCCCCACTGGTGTAAGATGAATGTTCTTATTTCGTGCTCAGATCTGATGGTCCCCTGTCCTCATTTTCTTCATTTTCTTCATTTTTCAGTGTGATTGCGCCTTTTACTTACGTGCAATTTTTCTCCTACTGATTTCTTGATGGGTTGGAACGGGAGGATGTGGAAGACAAATGAGGAAGGAGAGTGGTGGAAGGAGACGACACATCTGCATCTGGCTAGCCCCTATCCATGTGCAGTATATATCATTTCTCTCTCCCTCTCTTTCCTAATCGTTCTATACATCATAATGAAATATTTCAGGTTTTGTTTACGTTTGTGCAGATTTATATGATGGGATTATGGTAATGTAACATGAATTATGTTCCTGCCGGTGGCGGATGCACCAACAAAATGCAGTAGGTATGGTTTTAGTATTTTGTAATCAATTTAGCATATTATTCATTGTTGCTCTCATGTGGTTTGATCTTCTACACAACCTTTGATGTACAACCAACTAAAGTGTCACTAAATCCATTTGATCGGTTATTCTCTAATTCAGAGGCTCCTCACCTGCAACTACATTTGTAATTTGCATTATATACACATCACATGCTTATAAAAGGTAAAAATCATCTATAGTGGCCCTCCATTGTGGTACGGTGAATTGGAAACTGCTTACTGTATGTTTTTAATTGCACACCATCTGCTTGACATTATCACATTTTTTTGCTTGCTGGCTTAGGCAGCGCGCGATCAGTTATAGCTACCTCTTTCTCTTTTGAAGGTGTTATTTACTTGCCCCCCATGGTTTGTGATGAATTGGATACTGCTTTATGTATGTTTTAAATTGCACACCTTCTGCTTCATGACATTATCAAATAATTTTTGTTTTAGGTTTATGTGATTGAAACATTGACTCTTAGGCATGGCGAGTGGTCAATTGTGCTCTTGATCAATACATGGATTTCTGTAACTCATGCTCTCATGCTGCCTGGTTCATGGTCCCTTTCTAAAAAAGAAATGAGAGGTATGAGTTTTCTTCGTACCATTCACTTTGATATATTCCTTTATTTGGATAACTAGATCTTTTTTGGAGTTTGGTCTGCTCATGCAAAAAAGAGTGCTTGATACATGTCTCTTTAATTCTTCCTTTTCAGGTCACTTACGTTCTATATGTTTTCTCTGATAAATTTTTTACCGGAAAATATTCTTGAATGATTTGAAGGTTTATTTACTATTCTGGTCATTTGTGCTTCATCTAGAATGTTTTGCTGCCAAGTTGGTTGAGTAGTAGCTAAGATGATTCATTGCCAAATTGATTTACAATTTTATTCATATGTTTCTCTTTACCGTCTGGTCAGTGAGTATTACAGTCAGTCGAGCATCAGGTTTTGTAGTATTTTTTAAAACACCTTCTGGCTTCTAAAATACACAATATTTAGTTGAGATACATATCAGTTTGGAATAAAAATATATAACTACTAGGTAACACTGCATATGATGTGCAAAATATTTGTTAGCACGACATCAGAATAGGTGGTTATAACTTAGGTTGGTTGATACTTATCTGTTGCAACTATAAGTATATAAATTATGCTCATGAAATTATCTCCACGAGTTCTATTTATGAGTTATCATGTTTTATATGTTTCTCTTTAGGAGATGCTTGCAGCCTTGACCTTGGTTGGGTGGTGAGGTTGTGGTGTAGCAAAGCAACTGTATCTACTACCCCTGCGTCGGTGCTACTGCCACAGTGAGAACGGGCGCCACAACCACCCTAGCTATCATTTTCCAAGATTTGAGGTGTTCCAAAGGTCAGATATTTTTTGATGCTATTGTTTTTCTGCTATTAAGAACTGATGCTGACATGGTTGCCTTATGTAAAATTATGTCATACGTAACCTTTTGCTTCACCGCAGGATTTAGTGGATTTAGTACGAGAATTTTCAGAATTATGTAGGATTGAGCAATACATATTTGCCAAAAATTTGTAATGTATCTACCTCTTTCACCTTTTCGGCTTCTAGATGATACTGGTTCTGAACTTGTGATCACATTTATGTAGGTTTAATGTATTCAGTTCATACTTGTGACTACAATTTTTTGCAGGCAGCAAATGTGTGCTGATTTCTAGACCGGATGGTGTCTACTATGTTGGCAAATGCTAGGCTGGTGCATTTAAATATTTATTATTCATACTGATGTTTAGACAAGCTCGGTTTCTATCCTAATTCGTGTCTCTCATATCTTAATTTTATTGTATGCAAAATGTTATAACATTGTAATTGATTCCTTTTATTTTCTTTGGGCAGAAAACTTATACCGATATCTAGACCTGATAAAGTATTTGGTCAACCATATCTGCGATTGTTTGATGATGCATTTGAATATTTATCTTGATAGGTGGTTCCTGCTGCAGCTTACATGTCATCAGATTTGAAATGCTCAGCGTCTTGAATGCCAACATATCTTTCCTGGATTTGGTCTCTCTAAATGCCTAACATTGTTCATATATGGATGGTAACCTATATATCATCTGGTTATGTTCAGTTTGTTAGTTTAATTCTGGCACTCATTGATCTGTGTCGTTCTTTAAGTCTAACAGTATTTTATGGTCTCTGTCCCTCTAAAAGAATATGCTTTTGTTGAGTCAATCTCTTGATAATGTTCAACTTGTATAGAGTATTATAACTACCCTCAGTTTTTTTATCTAGGTAAAGAAAAAATATACTGCATTTCGCTCAGGCTTGAAATGACACATTTCTTTTCCCTGGACATCATCTTTTTAGCTTATTAGCTTCCCAATCAGTGAAGCTTCAACTTTTTTGCCCCCTATTTGTTCCTATGAACTAGGAATTTAGATTGGTTATTTATACTTAAGCAAGGTAATCCGTGGTGCATGTTGTTTGTTTGATTTACCAATTGTTCTGCACATAAATTGATTGTTGCTTACTGCGAAGATTATGTAAGTAAATTGTCATCCCCTAATAACTAAACATCTTGGTAAAACATCATGATATCTCTAGCCTTCCACGTACGTGTTAAAGAGACCATTTTAGCAGAATTTTTTTACTCTAGGTTAATGACCGTGTCAAGTTATATTGCTTATGTTCCTAATAAATACGATATGCTATCACCTGATTTTTAACTCCAACAAAAGCTTTGGATACGGAATCTCCATATTGTTTTTTGTTGTATTTTTGTACTATTTGTTCTCGATGAGGAATTCATTTAGCAAATGATATTTCTATGGCTCTGACAGAGTGTCTTATTTAGGTCTTCATGAGATTTTCAATGGACTGGGGAAGAAGAGGATGCGGCCAGCAGCGCGACAGCCAGGCCTCCTCCGCCTCTTCTCTCCTCACTGTTGAAGAATGCCACACGTAAGGTAAGCCTGACCTCCTCCGCCTCTTCTCCCCTCACCGTTGAAGAATGCCACACATCATGTATTCATTTGGTCTTGCGCACACAACCTGGTCGATGAAACGAAATGGCTGAAGAGAAACAATTTTGCATCTTGCACGAATTATTTTAAGTGATGGAATATATTTGGAGGTGGGAGTTGCATACGCAATCACTGTTTCATTGACTAAACAGAACCTACAATTGCATTTGAATATTTGAATATGGGTAGAAGATCATGTGATAGAATATATCAATATATTGGCATGCTGACTCGGTTAGTTATCTCCCTTTCCTGGCACCTGACCATGTCCTAAAGGTGGGGATTTATTTGTTATATTTGTGGCCCTGTTATTTGAACCTTTTTGACTGGATTATGTTTAGATGGAAGAAACAATTGCCTAAAGTCAGAATTATACAAGCATAGACTGTAGTACTGACTTTTCTTTTTTTAGACCGAATGTACTGACTTTTCTCAATTGCTAGCCTTCTAAATTATAGATTATAGATATAGTAATGTGTCGTTAGCGTTGTATACATATATATTTGTATTCAGTCCAAGTGTTTTAGCTCGAGCATGGTCAATCTAAAGTGCTATCAATTTATATCATAATCTAAATGGACATAGGAGTTAAGAAATCTCTATTCATGCTTTTATTGTCATGTCCTATAACTCCTTTTTGTAATGCAGGCTCACAGATTTCCTTACATGGATACAAATACAATGTAGGTTTCTTGCTGAGAAGCACACGATTATTTGTTAATTCCTAGCGTGGATACAATGTAGAATTTCCTGATAAAAAGCACTCAATAACTAAGGTGCACTCCTTTTTGTAATGCAGGTTTCTCTTTGATTATTGCACCTTGGACTTAAGCTTGCAGCAGCTTAAATCATCATCTGGCACCGTATCCGATGAGGAGGGACCCTGTGGCCATCTCTGAAGGTACCAGTTCTCTCACTCCTTCCACGATTCCCCTATCTTATGCATCTTTCTTCGTATCTTGAAGGAGCTGACTCCGTATATCTTCTGCATCTTTTTTCATAAGCTCATAAGTATGACTTCTTATTTTAGGATGCATATTTTGAATAAACTGGATCGGTTGTACGTGTAGTAGGCTCCTACTTAATGTGACTATTTTCGCCTCTCCTTGCCTCAGCTTTGAGGGGATGGAAGGTAGGCGAACGCTTCCTGAGACTGTACTGAAATTGTGCCTCTGTTCATTTACATCGTTTTGTGTGTGTTTCATCCATTATGTTATGGTTGACCATTAGCAAAAAACTAAGCATGGCTAGACATCAGAAAAGATAATCAGAGGGCAAAAGTTGATGAACATGGTGCGCTTCAATAAAGTTGATCCTTCGTTGTCTTTCCTGTTGGTTGATACATACTCATCCTACAAAATTTACATGTCAAGTTTTTTATGTATAAGTAAATTTTGATAGAAGCTGATAATCACATGTCAAGCTACCACGGGATGCTTCATATATTTTTATAAATTTTAGAGGAGAGCAATGCCGGAAAGGGCACGCAGGATCGTATTTGCAACAATTTTCTTGCCGATGCAGTGTAGGTAGATTCTGTAGGGAGACCAAGGAGGATATGGTTGCTCAGAAACTTGGTCAGAAATGGCGATGTCTTCTATATTTCAACACGAACACATCATAAGGTCTACCATCTAAAATAAATTTCATATTTTGTTGTATATACCCTTTTTATCTTTTGATCGACCTATTAAACTTTCTAACCTTGGAGATCTTCACCATAGGCTACATTATACATATGTAATATGCATGTTTAGGACCAAAATAGAAGTGCTCCTTACTACTTATGTCGTTATAGTGCCATGTGTTCTATCAGTTCTTCTTTTTGAGAGTCCGTTCTACTATTGATTTTGCTTTGGTTGTTGTTCTATCTTTGTCTAAGTATGGCGCATTTGCTTCATTTGCTCAACCACCTGCCATTTACAGTTTATTTCTTTGATTGTATTAATATGCATAGAAACTACTTTATTTGGTCAATGTACTACAATAAAAATAAGGGTTGGATGCTCTATACCCTTTATGCCTGTTTCATTTATTTTTGTCACTGGCCTAATGTAACATCCCAATTTTCAAAATTCAAAAGCATTGCATGCATTCATCTGCATCTTGTCACTATTATATTTAAAACAACAAATTCTGGAATTTAATACCAAATTATAAAAAACTCTATTTTGGAATTGTTCTAAAAAGGGACCTATATATACCCTATACTATATTTTAATTTTTCTAAATTATTTTAGTGGCCTATCTATGGCTAAAATGTTACTATCGGGACAAAGTATTCAAATATATTTTTAATTAATTTTTCTACAAAGGTCTGGTTCAAGTTTGAAGTCTTTTGAGTTCAAATAAATGCAAATAGAAAAAGAAAAGATTTTAGAACAAAAAAAAAGGAGAAAGGGCTGCCACTGGACCGAGCCCAGCAGCAGCCCAACCCAGCCCGCTCGTCAGCTTCATCTCCCCCAACTGCCTCCCGCACGACGCGCGCAGATGGCGCCCCACTCCGGCCACTTCGCGCACGCGCTCGCCCCCACTCCCCGAACCTCGCAACGGCGCCCTCACCTCGCCCTTAAAACTTCCTCCTCCTCCGCACCTTCTCCCCAGCAAGCGCGCACACCATACGCCGCCAGGCTGCACCTTTCTGGAGTTGGAGAACCGCACGGCCGCCGCCGTCCACCGGTGATTTCCGGTGAGCACCAGCCACGCCTTGTCCTCTCCCCTATACCCTCGACACCGCAGTCTCCTGGCGCATCTATTTGACACAATTTCTTGGCCGTCGAGACCATCCACGACCCGAGCTCCGCGTCTGCCGTAGTTCATCGCCGTTCCCGGTGAGCCGAATGTCTCTCTCACCCTCTCCTCTGTACCATCGAGTTACCCTCGTCACGGCGTTCATCTTTGACAAGATTTCCCTCACTCTCGTCCTCCAGAACGTCCGCATCGTCACCGCCAGATCTTGCCGCCCGCTGCCTCAATTCCGTCGCCGGCGCAGGAGCACACCCACGACGTCCTTGACCACACCATCGACCACGCCTTGAACTCCTCCATCTCCAGGTAATCGACGCCGTAGCCCCTACCCCTCCCTACTGTCGCGTCCGTGCCCGGCAATCATGGCGCCACCGCGGCCGGAGAAACTCCAGCAAAACCGGCGACGCTGCTCTCTGCTCCTTAGGATCTGCACCGTTAGATCACGAATCTGCGGCCCGCGTTAGATGACTTAAACGAACCGGTACGGGCTAATAGGATCGTGCCACGTCACCTCGGTTTTCTTTTAAAACTGTGAAACTCGTTTAAATAGACAGAAAACACTGCCAACTTAAAAAATTCAGAACTTTTGAACCCCACGTCCGATTTTTGCATTCTTTATACCGTTGGAAAGCTCTAGGTGTGTAGTTTATTTCTGTATATTTTGTTTAGCATGTTGCATAGTTTAAATTTGAACAAAATGCAGAGTTTCATCTCGGCCAAAAAATACAAAACTTGATTTTCAAAAATGCTTTTGAATTGTAACCTTTTGCAAAATGTAATAAATACCTCCTCTGTCCAGAGAGACGAAAACCACTATTTTACTAAGGAATAATTTCAAGAGTACCTATTTTACTTGTAAAACCCCTAGTGTTTAACAAGAATTCTTAATATTAACTAATGCATTAAAACTTGCTCATGTCATCATGTTTTATTTATCAACCAGAGAACTAAATAAGATTGTTAAGTCTTTATAACATTGTGGTTTGCATTCATGCATGCATAGCATGTTTTCCTTGTTTGTGCATTTGTTGATTGGTGTATTTGTTTTACTTGTGCTATGTTTAGATTGTTCGGAGTGCATTGCGTATTGTGAGGAGTGTGACTACAACTCTTCATTTGGCCAAGGCAAGTGACACCCCATAAAAGTCCTACTATTTCTACTATTCTGCATTTAGTGTTTTCAGTAGTATGCATGATAGGTTTATTCTTGGGTATTATATTATGCTATGCTATAAATCCTATGTAGTGTGTAGCCACCCTTATATCCTGTAGATAGCAACCATTAAACTTGGTAGACTTGCTTAGCTATGCAATGGATGAAAATTTTACTAGTAGTTGAGTAAGGATAAAAATTCTACTAAGTTTAATGAAATGCCTGGGTGGATAGATAAATTGCTTGGTTGGTATAAAGTTGAGTGGCACCTCAGGGCCATGTCCATGGTGGTTATCACCTAAGGTAGTTTCTACTATACTTGGGGCCATGGTATGTGGTGGTTTTCACCTGAGGTAGTACACTTGTGGACGGCCACCCAGGAACAAAGAGGTTTCAAAGTCACTCCATGTTTAGATTAGCTTCCAGTGCAGCCACTAGCTAATATGGGCTCTGGCTAGATTAAGTATGTTGTATGAAACCGGCCTGGCGGACAGTTGGAGGATTCTGGGAACGAGTCCGTTAGAAAGGGGGATTACTTCTGAAAGATCTCGTCTCAATCTTCTTCTTTCCTTAGCACTAAATGTGTGCCTAGGAAGTTTGGGTTGATTGAGTCTAGTGGGGAAAGTGCACACACTCTCGAGAGTTCACAAAACTAAGATCTTAGCCGTGTCCCCGGTCACGGACATTTTGAGCAGCTGGACAAGGAACTGATGGAGATGCCTCATCATGCCAATTTCTTTAATAAAATTTTGAAGGGAGAACGGGAAAGAGGTGCACTGATTTCTATCAGTGGTACCGAACTGTTTTCAAAAATGAGAAAATGTCTTTTCAAAATATAGGATAAAATCAGCTTTGTGCAAATTGGCCATAACACCACCTAGCCAATATACATGTAGATGTAGGTTGTCAGTTATATCCACATAGGTGTCATTTGCCATCACAAATCAATTGTGCTGACCAGTATAGTTCTGGCTGTAACTCACCGTTGCAGGCACTTCAGACGATGAGTAAGGAACGAGTAGGGTCACGAGTCTCCAACCAACATGCATTGCCTGTGGCGCATGAAGAAGATGGAGCTCTCTGTATCAATTTGCTTTCCGCTGTGTGTTTATTTCGGTTTGAGCTAGCTTCGAGCTATGCACCTTGTATCGAACCCTTTTATTTCTGGATCATCGTGTAATGACTTTGACGCTTTGTTATGATATTCATCTTAAAACTGTGTGTGCTAGCAAGTCGATCCAGGGACTAGCACTATACACGGGGGTTGCCACCTTATTATAAAAGGGGGACCTTTACAGATGGTATCAGAGCACTGTGTTGCCTGTAGGTTCGTGACCCTAGGATTGGATTAGTACATAGGAAAGACCATAGGAAACAAAAACTCTATTTTTACATGCATTACAGAAATTATTACTTGCATTTCTTTTATCAGTTTAAATTCTTGGTTCTTATAACACTTGTCTAATCTTTTTACACTCTCTCAAAATCTTTTTGTAGATGTCCACCTTCACTCACCGAGTTGTGGCGGGAAACGGAGAGACAGAGCACTTTGACAGGCAGCTGGCCGAGTTGGCCACATTGGTGGGGATAGCTCCGCCGATATTTCAGGGTCAGCTGTTGTACAAGCAGTATGGGATAGAGAGATGGCTGATTGAGACGACGATCCCAGCACGCACTGATGATCCTTCGACACGGGAGGAGATCTATGAGGAGAGGTACCCCGACTGGGAGGTTTCCGTGGAGATAGCCATGCAGGGAGCTATTGCACGCATTTGCGGGATGTACAGTGCATTCATACCCATGGGCTCCCCTTTCCGCTCCTTTGGGAGACGCCGCATGGATGGCACCCCATACTACTTCACCGGCAACGAGTTCATGTCGAGTGTTCGCCTCTACTTGATGGACCGAGAGTGCACCACGACGTACTTCGAGGATATTATGCAGAATGAGATGGGGATGCTTGATCAAGCAATTCAGGCCTTCGAGAAAGCTAATGCCACTATTGAGGATTGTGAGATGGCAAATGTGTTCGTGGACAACAAGAGGAAGGAACTTCAGGAGGCCAACAATGAGCTCATGGAAACCAACAAGAAGCTGGAGGAGAGAATTGAGAAGTTGAAGGAACCCCAGAAGCTAGAGGAGGAACTGCTAGAGAACAAAGTGTTCAATGGTATTCTGATCAAAACCATGAACTTAATGATGGAGCGCAGAGATCTCCTATTCAAGGAGAATGTGGAGCTGAAGAAGAAGCTGGAGGAGGCGCTAGCAAACCAGAAGGACCAAGGTGTGAAGCCATTAGAGGGTGAAGCATATGACGGACCTTCGCGGCACACTCGCTCTCGCACACACTTGAGCGTTAAGACCGGCAAGGGGACCTTCAAGAAGTGATTAGATTGACCACCATTAGTCCTTTAGTATTCTTTTCGATTCGAGTGTTGACCTTACCAATGCATGTGGTATGGCAATGCTAGTACGTTTGCTTTCCAAAACTCATTTGCTTGCTTGTTTGAGAACTCATAGGATGTTTGCTTTATGAAGTTGTTTGTTGTTGCTTTCATATGTTGTTTGTATGGGTAGAAATATTTCCTTTTAGAATATCTCTATCTTTATTCTCATCTATGCTAAACTCACAGATGCCTCCTCGCCGCAACAACCGCAACAACAACAATAATGAGGAGAACAATGGGAACAACAACAATGATGCTATGCAACAGCTGATCACTGCACAAGCCCAGTTTATGCAGTTCATGACCCAGTTTATGATGAACAACAACAACAACAACAACAACAACAACCCACCACCACCCCCTGTTGACAGACTTGCTAGATTTCTGAGGCTTAGACCCTCTAAGTTCTCTTCTGCCTCCGAGCCAATAGTAGCCGATGATTGGCTGCGTTCGGTTCACAAGGATCTAGTGACATGTGAATGCACTGAGGCTGAGAAGGTGAGGTTCACTGCTCATCTGCTTGAAGGACCAGCAGCACTCTGGTGGGAGACCTATCAGGTTACTCATCCCCTAGAAGGAATGACCTGGGAGGCATTCAAGGAAGGTTTTCGCAATGCTCACATCTCCTCAGGAATAATGAACTTGAAGAGGGATGAATTTCGAAACCTGAGGCAAGGAAACAAAACCCTTAAGGAGTACATGGATGATTTCTGCTCCCTGTCAAGGTACGCCCCTGACGATATCGATACAGATGCCAAGAGGAAAGATAAATTCCTCAGTGGACTGAATGGCGAACTGAAGATACCATTGTCAGTGGCATATGCCCCAAACTATCAAGCCCTACTTGATCAAGCTATCACTCTGGACAATAACATAAGGAAGGAAGAAAACAGGAAGAGGAAGCACAGTGTTGGCAAGTACCATTCTGAACCCTCACACAAGAGGCACCATCCCTATGAAGTAGTGGCCACACCTTTCACAAGCATAGCAACTCTCACAACAATGGAAATGGCCACAACCATCATGGTCATAACCATATCGTGGGATTCAAGGGCAGCAATGGAGGGTTCAAGGGAAATGGACACAACCCGAACAATGGGCAGCATCGCCACAACCATGAAGTCAAGAAGGATGCTAGTCAGGTGACTTGTTTCAAGTGCAAGAACAAGGGACACTATGCAAATGAGTGCCCAGAGAGGAAGGCTGATGAAGCTGTCAAGCCCAACCCCTTCCAGAAGGGACACGTGAACCATGTCAACGTGGAAGAAGTGATGGATGAGCCTGATGCCGTGATTGGTAAGTTCTTACTCAATTACTTTCCGGCATTGGTTCTGTTTGATTCTGGAGCATCACATTCATTCATATCAAGAGCTTTTGTTAATAAAAATGGGCATCGGTTCATGCAAAGACATTGCTGTATAATTATGTGATCCTTTTGTAGCAGCTCAAACCAAACAACTATCATAGGTTTGTTAACGATATGTCTGTAAAGTGTATTCTCTTATAGTATAGTAATTATAGGGTTCTCCTATTTTCTTGAGTTGCATCCAATTAATTTTTTTGTACTCTGATTTAGTTCTGTAGATTGAGATGAAATTAGTCATGTATCACCAAACCTGAGCTTTGGAGCACGTTGCTGCATTAACGTGTTGCTGCTAGCAGGGCTGAACCCGTGCTCGGTGATAAATTTGTTCCGCCGTCCAGGTCTCCGTTGCCGAATGTCTCATTGTTAATGCTGTTGAGACCAACTACCTCTGCCTTTAGAATCGTTGTTGGTTACACAAAACTCATAAGTTGTTTGAGATCGTGTTTCCAAATTGATCGAAACTTATGTATTTGGTACTACTTCCATGTGATCAAAACTTATTTATTGAATGCCGTGTGAATTTCTATATTACTTTCCCTGTGTGCTTCAGCATTGGTTTGATCTTCCTATTTCTTAAGATTTTTATTGTATGAAGCTCTGATTATTGATTTCATACGATGTCAAATCTATAGACCTGTGATCAAATACATATGGATATAAATATCCTTTTAATAATCTGTATAAATTGTGACAACCACGGCAAAAAAATTTAAGAACCAACAAGTGCCGCGCGGCGAGCCGCACCGTTCGAATCTAGTACACACATACATGCATGCGGTCCGTCTATCAATGGATCGACGCAACACACTTATTCATGAGCGATTTGGTACATAAGTTAGACAGCCACTTGACCGCCGATCAGAGAGAGGCAATACGGGCCGCCATGGATTGTCGCTAGGCTGCACTGCCCCGGGCCACGAGGGTGGCGGCGAATCTACTCAGCGTCTGCCTGGGACACTGGGGCACCACCTGGAGTAGGCCGCCCTCCTCCGTCAGACCTACCATGAGGATGCGCAGCGCCTCGCACCGGCAGTATGCCGGGATGGCTGCCAACTTAGACCCTAGGCTCAATATGAGCCCGGCTTTAAATTAATGAAGCCACCACATACAAACAGAGTTCGTACACGCCGAGAGCCGGCAACAGAGCATGCAGGCTCGAAAGAAAAAAACAGTGCATGCAGCACAAGGTAGCACATGAGAAACGACACAAGGCTACCGAAAGCAAAGGCATAATAGCGGCCTCCCCAAGGCTCTACCACACGCGATGCAACACCTAGAAAGGGATACAAGCCGGAAGGTCGGGGATCAGGGAACTACAGCCTCCCGGACCTGTGCATAGAGCTGACGAATCCTGCTGATCCTCAACTCCATCGCCTCGCGATCCTGTCTCCAAGCCACTGGCTTCCACACCTGTAGATACATAGAAAGTTTATATAGGATGTCAGCGAATTGGGTGGGGAAGACCCCCTCAATGGTAAACTTGTTCCTAGTCGTCCAAAGTGACCACACTAAGGCTACGCAACATGTCCAAAGAACTCGTTTCGACAGGCCCATGTGTCTATGCAACTCCCACTACAAGTCTGAGAACCAGGCGGGGTTCCAATTGCATTGGAGCAGCTCCCGCACCGCACTCCACATGAACTTGGCAAGAGGACAAGTGAACAAGATGTTGTTTGTGTCCTCAAACTCACCACATAAGGCACACATGCCTGTGGAAGGGCCATGTCGATGACGGATATTGTCATTGGACGGCAGTCTCTTCCTTATTAATTGCCATAGGAACACTTTCATCTTCTAGGGGACCGCAATCCTCCAGATCTCGCAGAACTGTCTACGGGGTGTTCCCTCGCAAAGCTTGCGGTAGAGAGACCTGACAGTGAACCTCCCTGAAGGTTCAAGGTCCAAAAATGATACTGTCGGGAGCCTGTGATATCCGAGTGGTCTCGAGGACTATCATGAGATTAACCCATTGGTTCTGCTCCGTCGGCCCGATAACGCGTCTACACGGGATGTTCCATCCCCCAAGATGGAAAGCCTCTGCGATCGTGGCCTCCGGCTCCGAGGTAATGGCGAAAATATCCGGGAAGCTCTCACGCAGAGGGCCCGGGCCTATCCATCAATCCAACCAAAGTCTGGTGGAGGTCCCATTACCAAGGATCTATTTCGCCCCCAAGCGGAACACATCTTTAACTTTCTGGATAGATTTCCAGAATTGAGACCCATAGCTATGGCAGTCCACCAAAAGGTCCTTATCCCTAAGATACTTGTTCCGGATAATGTTAGCCCACAAGCTTTGTTCTCCAGCGTAAAATTTCTAGATCCATTTAGCAATCAGACATTTGTTCATGATTTTGGTATCCATGATCCCTAGGCCCCCCAAGGCTTTGGGCAAACAAACGTTGGCCCACCGTACCCAGTGGTATTTGCGTTTCGCACCGGAGTTCCCCCAAAAAAACTGGGCACAATGTTTGTTCATATCCCCCTTACTCTTTGACTCACCCTGACGGACCCCCCGGCCATTACGAAAGAAGTTGCCAACTTCACCCTGACAGACCAACCCCATGGCGCGATGAACCCATCCCGGGTCAACGCCTTTGCGAAGAAGAACCTCTCAGAAGAAAGGCCATTTCACGCAGTCGTAGGCTTTCTCAAAGTCCAGTTTCAAGAAAACTCCCCATAGTTTCTTGGACTTAATCTCATGCATGATTTCCTGTGAGGAGACAACACCCTCGTGGATGTGCCGCCCCCTGATAAACGCAGATTGGGTCCTACTAATCGTGCGGTGGGCAATGGGAGACAGACGGAGCGTGTAAGATTTAGCGACAAACTTAAAGATGACGTTAATGAGAGCGATCGGCCAGAATTGTCGTATGTCTTCCGCCCCAGGCACTTTGGGGATAAGGGTGAGAACCCCAAAGTTAAGCCTCGATAGGTCCACTCTCCCAAGAGCGAATCCGTTTGTAATCTCCATGATTAATGGTTTTACAAGAGGCCAGATTTTTTTAAAGAAAATCACCGGTAGGCCATCCGGCCCAAGTGCCGTGTCCACCTTCATGCTTCTTAGGACCATGTCCATCTCCTCGCTCGTGAAGGTAAGCATGAGGTCGTGATTTTCCTCCTCTAAGACACGCCCCTGCGCATCCCAGAGGGAGTTGGCGAGGGAGAAGAACCCCGGCTCACCCTCATCGCCAAGCAGCATACGGTAGAAATCGTAGATGTGCTCCTAGATATCCCTAGGGCCCGTGATAGTCCCCTGATCCGAAACTAGATGGGAGATGGTGCACTTCCATCTCCGTCCATTCGCAACCGCATGGAAAAAGGATGTATTGGCATCTCCTTTCAGCAACCAGTTAATACGGCCCATCTGACACCAGTACTTCTCCTCCACCTTAGAGAGATGGGTAAGTGGTGGCTCTAAGTTGACGAGGGAATATATCCCCGGCAACAGTGCCAGAAACAATGCTTGTACGTCACACGTCAGTTGGGAACCCCAAGAGGAAGGTATGATGAGTGCAGCAACAAGTTTTCCCTCAGTATGAAACCAAGGTTTAATCGAACCAGTAGGAAAACGAGGTTGCTTCGAAGGTGTTGGTGAAGGAGTGTAGTGCGGCGCAACACCAGGGATTCCGGTGCCAACGTGGAACCTGCACAACACAATCAAATTACTTTGCCCCAACTTAACAGTGAGGTTGTCAATCTCACCGGCTTGCTGAAAACAAAGGGTTAAACGTATCGAATGGAAGATGATGTTTGTTTGCATAAAACAGTAGAGAACAATGATTGCAGTAGATTGTATTTCAGATGTAAAAGAATGGACCGGGGTCCACAGTTCACTAGTGGTGTCTCTCCAATAAGATAACTAACATGCTGGGTAAACAAATTACAGCTGGCAATTGACAATTGATAAGTGCATATAACATGCATGTGTGAGCTGTGGCATCTACTATGAGATTCATTTGGGCATTACGACAAAGTACATAGACCGCTATCCAGCATGCATCTATGCCTAAATAGTCCACTTTCAGGTTAACATCCATACCCCTTCCAGTATTAAGTTGCAAGCAACAGACAATTGCATTAAGTAATGTGCGTAATGTAAACAATACATTCATCCTTGAATAAAGCATTGCTGTTTTACCCCTAGTGGCAACAACACATATACGACCTTAGAACTTGCTGTCACTATCCCAGGTTAAATAGAGGTTGAACCCAACTATCATGCATAAATACCCCCTCTTGGAGTCACAAGTATTCACTTGGCCAAGGCTTCAACAAGTAACAGAGAGCATGCAAGATCACAAATGACATAGACATGATAATATAATATTCAGCTCCACATAGCTATCAATATAAGTCAGATCCCAGCAAACACAACATGTAGCATTACAATAAGATGATCTTGATCATGATAGGCAGCTCACAAGATCTAAACATGATGGCACAAGTGGAGAAGACAACCATCTAGCTACTGCTATGGACCCATAGTCCAAGGATGAACTACTCACGCATCACTTCGGAGGCGGGCATGGCGATGTAGAGCCCTCCGGTGATGATTCCCCTCTCCGGCAGGGTGCCGGGAAGAGCTTCAGAAACCCCCGAGTTAGGGTTGACGACGGCGGCGGCTGCGAATATGTTCTGGATGAAAGGCTCGGTGTTTTAGGGTTTTCGCGTCTCGGGGAATAAATAGGCAAAGGGGCGATGTCGGCGGACCCCCGAGGGGCCCAAACCACAGGCAGGCGCGGCTGGGCCCACTGCCGTGCCGCCAGGTGGTTTGGCCACCTCCTGGCTCTCCTTCGTCTCTCCTTCGGACTCCGTGTACGTGCTGGAAAAATAGGGACTTGGCCTTTTGTTTCGTGCAATTCCGAGAATATTTCCAGAAGTAACTTTCTGAAACCAAAAACAACAGAAAACAGGGAACTGGCACTGTGGCATCTTGTTAATAGGTTAGTCCCAGAAAATGCATAAAAGTGATATGAAGTGTATATAAAACATGTAGCAAATGGTATAATATAAGCATGGAACAGCAGAAATTATGGATACGTTGGAGACGTATCAAGCATCCCCAAGCTTAGTTCTACTCGTCCTCGAGTAGGTAAAACGATAACAACAAATAATTTCTGAGGAGACATGCTTTCACACAATCTTGATCAATATATTGCAAGGCTCATGTCATGAATGAAGTGACTCAAAGCAATGATCTATAGTTTGCTAACAAATAGATAAAGAGTAAACAATGAATCATATAAGCAAAAACTTTTCATGAATAGTACTTTCAAGACATGCATCAAAAAGTTTTGCATAAGAGGTAACTCATAAAGCAATAGATTCAAAGTAAAAGGCATTGAAGCAACACAAAGGATGATTAAGTTTCAGCATTTGCTTTCAACTTATAACATGTATATCTCATGGATAGTTGTCAACATAAAGCAATATAACAAGTGCAATAAGTAAACATGTAAGAATCAATGCACACAAAGTTACACTAGTGTTTGCTTCTAAGATAGAAAGGAGTAGGTAAACTGACTCAACATAAAGTAAAAGATAGGCCCTTCGCAGAGGGAAGCAGGGATTAAATCATGTGCTAGAGCTTTTTAAGTTTTCGAAAGCATATAGAGAGCACAAAATAAGTATTTGAGAGGTGTTTGTTGTTGTCAACGAATGGTAGTGGGCACTCTAACCCCCTTGTCAACCAGACTTTCAAGAGCGGCTCCCATGAAGGACGTTATCTCTACCAACAAGGTAGATCATCCCTCTTCTCTTTTGTTTACACATGTATTTTAGTTTCTTTATAGATGACACTCCTCCCAACCTTTTGCTTACACAAGCCATGGCTAACCGAATCCTCGGGTGCCTTCCAACATTCACATACCATGGAGGAGTGTCTATTTGCAAATTAAGTTGCTTACTGATAAATCAGGGCAAAACATGTGAAGAGAATTATTAATGAAAGTTGTAATTAATTGGGGCTGGGCACCCCGTTGCCAGCTCTTTTTGCAAATTATTGGATAAGCGGATGTATATGCCACTAGTCCATTGGTGAAAGTCTGTCAGAAGTAAATGACAAGATTGAAAGATAAAACACCACATACTTCCTCATGAGCTATAAAACATTGACACAAATAAGAGTAATAAAGTTTTGAATAGTTTAAAGGTAGCACATGAAATATTTACTTGGAATGGCAGGAAATACCACATAGTAGGTAGGTATGGTGGACACAAATGGCATGGGTTTTGGCTCAAGTTTTGGATGCACGAGAAGCATTCCCTCTCAGTACAGAGTTTAGGCTAGCAAGGTTGTTGGCTCAAGCTTTGGTCACTCGAGCCATGCCTTCTCGAAGAAGAACCGAGAGCTACGCTTTCTAAGTTCTTCCCCAGAGCTCAAGACAAGGGACGCATGGTCCGAACCGATAATGGTCTCCGCCGTCAGCGAGCAAAGTGGAAAAAGCATCTCCCACTCATTGGTCATCAAGACCCGATCCAGCACCGAACGGACTGGGTTCGACTGTCTATTCGTCCAGGTGTATCTGGATCCACCCCTACGGACCTCCCGGAGTGCAAGGTTTGCGATGAAATCGTTGAATTTATGCACCCGGGGCCAATTGATGTTATCGTTATTCTTGTCCTCCGATCCCCTAATCAGGTTAAAATCCCCCCCCCCACCACAAGGGGTAAGGGGCAGGTCGAGATGGCCGTCGAAAGTTCCGACAAGAATTCATCCGTGCGGCGATGGTCTGCCGGACCATAGACCACAAAGCATGCCCAGTGCTTGGATGTATCCAACTGCAGGACGTCCGCTCTGATGAAGAAGGAGCCACTACTCCAATTCTGCACCTCAAACGAGTCCTCGTTTACTCCCAGCAACATCCCGCCCGAATGGCCGGAGGCAGGGGTGGAATGCCAGGCGAATGTCGAGGATTGTTCCCAAAGGGACCTCTAGTGTAGTGTCGTTCGAACACTGGGGACTGAAACACACTCTGGATGAACCCTCGGTGACCTCGGCGAAGAAGACACACACACAGCAAGGAGACACAGCGGTTACCCAGGTTCAGGCCACCATGGAGGTGTAAAACCCTACTTCCTGCTTGAGATGGATTGCACTGCTCGGAGCGATTACAGTACAAGTGTTGGTGTTTGTAGCGAGGTAGAAGATGATCCTCTAAGGCCAAGGAGAGGCCCTATTTATAGTGATCCGGTCCTCTTCCCCCAAATGTTTAGGCGGGAAGGGTTGCCACATAGCACCAAGAAGGGGTACCGGCGTACTGCCCTAGCTCAGATAAAGTCACCGTCCACGGCGCAGTCGTAAGGCCTTGTTGGTGATGTTGTCGATGACGCCCATGGTGGCGCGTAGCGTCGGTCCGGCCGTATTGCACCAAAGAGGAAGGTCTTGGGATCCGCTTTGCTTGTCGTGGATGGTCGGCACCCTTTAATCACCAAAGTGGAAAGCTTTGGCCGACACGCCCTGCGGGCGCGCGCGTCACTCTGGAGAAGACGCAGTCGCACATGCCCCCTGGCACGGGGTCACGGGTGCGCCATGTCCTTGTCTTGTACTGCGCGAGGCTTGATGGCGCAGCTCTCCTCGCGAGGGCGGCCTCGTGAGGTCCTTCCTTGGCCGTCTGGGGGAGCGTCCTCCCGAGGCTTGCCAGCCTTGGTTGTGTGAGCCTTCGCGAGGCTTGGCAAGGTGGGCCATGCCCTGTTGACTGTTGACTTGTCCTGCTCTTCATGCGTGGACTTCTGGGCCAAAGGCATACGAGCCGTGGTACCCTGGTTTCCACTGGTCCGACAGCGAAGTGTCCCCCAGGGTCAATACTCCACAGCTCGGTAGGGGTGAAGTTAGATTTTATGGTCTCTTGGAGACCCACAAAATCCAACCGTTCTAGGGAGATAAACTCTTTAATATGGGTTCGTCGCCCCGGATGACCGAAACCCCGGATGTTACAGAAGCCCGCACGCATTACGCACCAGTGCGCTTCCTCCGTCCACGACGGGCTGCCAACTTGGATTTAGCCGTGCCCCTTCCATTGGCATTGGGGGTGGCTTCGGTCGTCGACGGGGGGGCGTCCCTCGGCTCTGACCCTACACCCGCATCTTTTTCGACTCCGACGCCCGCGACATCACCGACTGCTGCTTCGCCTGACGAGTTCTGCATCGACTGCGGCGTCTTCCATGTTGCCTCCATCTTCGGCTCCAAGGACAATTCCGGCGGCGAGAGCAGCAGCAGCAATGCGTACTCGACTGCGCAATCTTACCCAGTCCAAGTCTTCATGGTGGATGCAACAAATAACATGACACCCGGAACCGGTCCCCGCTGCGAGGAACCTACGTTCCCAATGGAAGTCACCATGCCGGACAAAGTAACTACCCAGGTGATCACTCAAGAGATGGGAATCCGAGCCATGAAGCATGTCCAAGAGTGTACTTTTCCTCCTACGGAAGCGACTCGAGAGAACATGATGGCATACCAATACCTCGTGTGGAAAAAGAACGAGAAGCTGCTACTAGAGAAAGCCGAGCTAACCCGGCGCAAAGAGCTCGCTGATGCGTCGAGTGCTCGCCGCGCAGCCTATTCCTTCTCTTCCTCGGGACCCACCATCACGCAAGAACATGGCCGTTATCGATCACGTGCCCGTGTAATGACGGATGTCGAAAGGGCCGCGACTACCCGCAACCTCGAGTCATCCTTCATGTCAGAGGACGCAGATGGGATACCCATCCCCAAAACAGTCTCGGGTGCTCTCATGTCGTTGTCCATGTACCTGCGGGCAACACAGCCTCCGGAGGGCGACCCTCGCGCAGCTCTACATCGGCAACAAATCCAGGCGCTCCGCTTAGCAGAGGAGGCGCTGATTCCAGGAGTTACACCCGCAGCAACGACCCAACCACGTGGAGATCGCGACATGCGTGATCGCGAACGCGCAGCGCGCGGAGATCGACCCGTTCGTCACCTGCAAGAGGGGGAAGATTTGCGCAACGTCATCACGCAGCGAACAGTCGATCGCAACCGCTCCAACCGACCCGTCAATACCCCGACTGAGGAACTTTACTCGGACGGCGACAACGAACCTTGCGGTCTTGCCTGCTTCCACTACCGCATCCGCGCCACAAGAATACCGTGAGGCTTCAAGCTTACGTCTGAGTCAGTCAAGTTCGACGGCACGCAGGATCCCAAACTCTGGCTCGAGGATTACATCATCGCAGTCAACTGTCAAGGAGGTACCACGACAATAGCCATGCAGTATGTCCAGCTGATTCTCGTGGGATCAGCACGCACCTGGCTCCAGAACCTGCCCCGGAACTCCTTCAATTCTTGGGACCAGTTCGAAGATGCTTTCGTTAAGAACTTCCTCGGCACATATTCAAGGCCTGCGATGTTCGTGGAACTGCAAGCCTGCAAGCAACGGCAGGATGAGCCACTACGATCATACATCTGATCGGCTGCCATAGACCATGAAGAATTGAGTGTACTGCGTTGATCTATTGGGCGTGGTTCTCAGACTGTAGAGGACGGAGGGTAGCTCCTCCACCCAGGAACCCGCGGCGCTATAGACCATGAAGAATGGACTGTACTGCGTTGATCTATTGGGCGTGGTTCTCAGACTCCAGAGGACGGAGGGCAGCTCCTTCAACCAGGCACCCGCGGCGCGCTTGAGTGGCACCAGTAGATGTTTCTTGAGGCCGCTGCAGACTAAGCCATTTGCTTTCTCGACATGTCCATTGGATTGAGGGTGTGCGACTGAGGCGTAGTTGAGTTTGATGCCCTGCTCCATGCAGAAGTCCTTGAACTCGCCGACTGTGAAGTTTGTGCCGTTGTCCATGATGATGTTGTGGGGTATCCCAAATCTGAAGATGATGGATCTGATGAAATTGACGGCAGATGTAGCAGTCGAGCTTGTTATGGGTACAGCTTCGATCCACTTTGTGAACTTGTCGACTGCCACCAGGAGATGCGTGTGTCCACCGCGCGATGATTTCTTCAGTGGGCCCACCATGTCGATCCCCCATTGGGCGAAAGATTAGGCGAATGGTATCGTTTTCAGCTCCGATGCAGGTGCGTGTGGCTTGGTGGCGAACTTCTGGCACCTGTAGCATTTCCCGACTATCTCTTCAGCTTCCCGCATCGCCGTGGGCTAGTAGAACCCTGCTCGGAAGGCTTTAGCTTCCAGGGCTGGACTGCTAGCGTGATGTCCGAAAGTTCCGGCATGGATGTCATATAATATTGCTCTGTCGTCTTCGGGGTCGATGCAGCGCTGCAGGACTCCAGATATGATGCGTTTGTACAGTTCTCCATTGATGATCATGAAGGCCTTCAAGCGGCGCAGCATGTATGCGAGGAAAGGGTTCGTCCACGTTGGCTCGACGAGGAAAACTTCGACGTGTGGTTCCTCCTCCTCGGGCACCAATGTGTCCTTTGCTGGTTGATCCTTGGTTGTTGCTGTTGTAGAAGGTGCGATTGGCTGCTTGAGCTTGATGGAACGCTGTTTGATGCACTCGACGAAGACTCCGGGTGGGACTTTCGTCTTGGTCGAGCCGAGGTTGGCTAGCATGTCTGCTTCTTTGTTACTCTCGCGGCCTATGTGCCGCAGCTCGCAGCCGTCGAAGCTGCCCTGCATGATGTTGTAAAGGTCCCGATATGCAATCACGGTGATGGATCCGTTGGAGCGATCGACATGAGTAGGCCAAGGTGTCCGGTGTCTGAGAGGGTGATAGAGCTCTGCTCTGCTGTAGCCCATGTGGTTCTGGTCGAGGCTGTCGACGTCGGAGTATCCCTCTTAAGAGTGTAAAAGTGTCAATATTCACCCTTGTGAGTCCCGGGTAGGGAACCTTGCGGTCATGTGTGATGCCAATACATTTCCTTGACAATCCTTAAATCCAGTTCCTCTAATATCTTGTTATCCATTTTAATCTGGTTCCATTGTTTTCCTTTAAATATAGTTAATCGGTATTACTGTATTTAATCATGCTTTATTTTTTCGTTGCATAGTAAAGTATTTACTTGCTGAGTATGATTTATCGTACTCACCCTTGCTTCACTTTATTTTTGGATGATCAGAGTTCGCAGCGGAAGATGTTGTCATCCGAAGAGTAGGCTGGACCAGTGGGTGGGATGCGACTAGAGAATCTTTTACATTTGTAAATGTAAATAATCTTGTAAAAATGAGTAAATGAGCTGTTAAGATCCACTGTGCTGGTTTACGCCTGCTTCTCCACGCCTTGCGCGTGTATAGACTTTCGGGTCTATAGGAGCGCGGCGGCTGTTATTCTACCGGGCCGGGTCTTGGGGCGTGACATCAGATCAAACAATACCGGTTCGCTAAGAAAATTAAAACAGAACCGTCAGATCTAGATCTGACGGTTAAGATCTAATCGTCTTAAAACGAGCGGCACGTTTCGCCGGAGGAGCTCCGACGACCTAAAACTACGGCGGCGGCGCGTCGGCATCGCATGTTCCTAGCTCTACAGAGAGGGAGGAGGGACGTGGTTTATACCGACGGGTGTAGGGCGTCGAGGCGAACACAGTGGCGAGGTGGACGGCGTCGGGGTGCTCTGCTCCTCCGTGGATTGCTCGCCGGAGTAGACGATGGCGGCAGCTGCTTCGGGTCGAGGGCGGAGTCGAGGCTCTGGTGCACAAAAATTACGGGACAAAGTCAGGAAGATGTGCAAGATCAAAATAAGGTGAAAGGAACAGGAGGGAGGGCTCAGGGTCGACGAGGGCGACCGGAGTTGAAGATCTACGCCGACGGCAGTGGCGGCGCTCGGGGGTGCTGTGCGAGCAGCCTCGGGGCTCTCAGACTAGGGTTTCTGGGTTAAATGGGAGAGGAGAGCGCGGGGTATTTGTAGAGGGGCTCGGCCGCATCGATCTTCACCTTAATGGCCGGAATCAGTGGATTCGATCACCAGTCGGGGTTGCCATTTTCGGAAGCGCGATTTGGGGAAGAAGGTGTCGGTGCTGACAACCACCTGTTAGTGAGAGAAAGAGAGAAAGGGCCAGGGCTGGGCTGCTGCTGGCTGCACGCGCGGCGAATAGCTATTGGGCTTCGGCCCAGTTGGCTTTTTTTAACCTTTTTCCATTTCTGTTTTCTGCTTTTTCAAATAACTTTTAAAATAAACATCCAAATGCATTCAAACCTGTTTCTAAAAATTTGTAAAAACAAACCTTATCATAAACAACTATTCGTGAACACTTTGGCACAAATTAAAATACCAGAATACCCATGGTTATTAAAAGGTAAAGACCACTATAACCATGTTTTTAGGGAAAATGTTTTATTTGTTTTGAATTTTTTTGAAAACTAGTGTGCAAAAGCAATGATGAAAGAAATGATGTATGCCATGCTTGGAATTTTATTTTTATGAAAATTGGGATGTACAACATTTAACTCCTCTCTACCATTTCCTGCCTGTTTAGCAATGTTCATTTGCAGTTTAATTGATGTATATCATATCCTGCCTCATTGTTTATCAATGTTCATTTACTGCCTCATTATTTAGCCAAGTTTCTGTGAATTTTAGCCGCTCTCTATCATTTCCTGCATGATTGTTTCTCAATGTCATTTTGCTACCTGTTGTTTAGCTATGTTTATGTGCATTTTAGCCTCTCTACCATTTCCTGCCTGATGGTTTATCTATCTGTGCACTTTAGCTGCTTGCTGTCATTTTACTGCCTTAATGTTTAGAAATGTTCCTGTATATTTTATCCGCTCTCTATCATTTCTTGCCCGATTGTTTATATATGTTTGTGTGCACTTTAGCTGCTGGCTGTCATTTCCTTCCTGAATGTTTAGCTATGTTCCTGTGCATTCTAGGTCTTGCTATCTTGCCACCCTAATTTGTTGACATTTTTTTTCGGGTGCACGCGTGGACAAAACTAATCATCCATAGATCCACAAACAATAACCATCTGACATCCAGCAAGGTTGAAATCTTACGTTGGTAAATGTCGTAATTTACTTGATATGTTCTAAGCAATAACCTTTATGCCTTCAAACCTTTCATGTCAATTCAACACACTTTACGCCTTGATTATGGGAATTCATTCCCAGCTAGTTTGTATGATTCATCATTGTTAATGCAATATGTAAGTATACAAACATCTATTTTGTTAGTTACATTTAGCAACTGCTTTCTGCCTTCCGAATAACAAGCTCACCTGGTTGTGTACCTGATACATAATTGCAGAAGGACAATGGAGCTCAATATGCTGAACTGCTGAAATTATCTTCTGGCATTTTAACCCAATTGGGCACAAAACATCGCTCCAAGGGTACTAGTCCCACTATGCTTGCACGACAACCTACTGTAAGTCCATTCATACATTAGGTGTTCCCTCTACCTGACGTCCTTTGTTTTGCTTTGGTCAACTATTTGACCAATAATTAGAACACTGTCAACTTATGAAATGCTATATGACTGTTATCGAATGAATAACATATGGTTTACATATGCTATGTGATAGTTGCATTGATCTGTATTGGTGTTGTTGAAATGTCACATGTTCATTCACACATTATTTAAAATGATGCCATGTTTTGTCTTTATCTGGCATCTTTACTACGTTACTGCTGCTCATCTTACTTAAGCTTGTTTCTCTCATACTATTCGTACATTATATGTTTCATAAACAATCTTGTTGCTTAGTTTTGGTTTTTTTCAGATTGCAGTTGATGGCCCTTCACGTAGTTACCCCACAACGGCGCCAGAAAACGGTCTTGACGGCCCTTCGTGTGGTTACCTGCGTGAAAAGTAAATGGGTTAGGTTGAGACTCCAAGTGCAGAGTGTATGTAGTAGTGGAAGACAGTTTTCCCCACGAGGGGTGACTCGAGGGTTTAATATCGAACTCTCGGGGAACCAGTATTTCAGGTGCTATCTCTTATCCTTCTCTTGAGAACCTGCAACAAAATAAATTGTTTTGTGCCCTCAACCTCACCAAGTGGTTGTCAAGCACAAGGTGTGAGAATGATAATAAAATAAATATGCAAACAGTAGTAAATATGCAATGATGGTAAAATAAATATGCAAGAATGATGGTAGTAATGATAAATGATATTTTTGGGTTTTTTTATGATGAATGTAAGATGTAAAAGTGTTTTTGTATTTTCGGATTTAATACTGGCAGCAAACAAAAGTGATGATAAAAGTGTTGGAAAGGTGTTTCTTATGATTAAAAATGGACCGGGGTTCAAGGTTTCACAAATGCACTCTCTCTTGATAACGTGGTAGACAATGGAACACTAAAATTAACATGTAAGATGGCAAGATATGGTTTGACAAGTTATTAATAATATGGGCATCACGTCCTAACATAGAGATCTCAAGTATAAGTTGTTCTCTCTCTTATGCTCCACCAAGATGCGAACTAAATCATAACACCTTAGTAATTAAGATAAATCAGAGCATAGCAATAAGTTCAATGACATGAAGTTAAAATAAGAACATGCTAGATCTAGTCATGGAGGTAGTGGCCAAGGTCACATCCACTCTCCGGTAGCATGGTATTTTTGTTTATCCCTAGTGAGGCAACAAAGTAAGGTAGAAAACCCAAGTGGATCGCAGAACTATCTGTCACGTTCACTGCACTAGCCACCCCCGTTACTCCAACTAATGCACACGTTCCCCTCACATGCTCTCATAAACATGCTTGATCATGACAAGTAAATAAGAACGGGTACATAATATGCATCTACTTTCATAACTGAAACAAAACCATTGCAATCTCAAACATGTATTAACTCATAATAAAGATCCACCACAAAGGAATTACATAGATGACCGTAATCATGTTCAGCAGCTCATACGGTACTAATTAGTGAAGCTCATAGAGAGGAGAGATACATAAGTTACTTCCACAAACCCATAGTCCAGAGGTGGACTACTCCCTCTTCATCATGGTGTCGGTGGAGATGTTGTTGGAGGAGAAGGAGACCACACCGGCAGCGCCCCGCCGGAGTTTCCCCCTCCAATCTTTAGCTCCAGGTCTCTGTTTCGTGGTTTCTGTGTTTCGGCGGCGCTCCCTTTCGCGAAAGCCCTGGGGGGGTCTATATATAGTCGTTTTTAGGTCAAGACGAAGCTTCGGGAAGAAAGATCGACGGCAGCGGCGGCCCGAGGGCCAGTTTGGTGGGTCCCACGCGGTCAGGGAATCTGGCCGCGTGGGCCCACCCCTTTCGGCCTTCTGGTCTCCGTTTCTTCGCTTCCTTTGCGCCTACGTTTCGTTCCTTCCAAAAAAAGTGATCCCCGTAAAGTTTCAGGTCATTTGGACGTCGTTTGGGTCCCTGAAACATCAAAATATAGAAAAAAGGGTTTTCTGACAGCGCAGGGTTAATTCCAGAAAAATGGGGAAGTTGTTAATTATCCCCAAAACTCAATATAAATCATGAATATAACCCTTATATGATGCAAATAACATGGAATAACATGTAATAAAATGTAAAGTTCATGTATGCATTTTACATGCATCAGCAGTTCAAACAAGGATGGCTCCGGAGAGGATGATCCAAAGTTCTTCTGAGGCACCTTCCCAGAATAATGCTGAACCTGACCTGCTAACTAGGCAATGTACATATATTAGCGCACTTCTATCTGTAGCGAAGAAGTCCAAGAAAAGGACAAAGTATTTGATCAACACCATTGATAGACATAGAGTTCAACTCGATGAAGCCAAGAGAATCTGCCATTGTAGTTTCGCTTATTAATTTATTGTTGTAATATTCTCGCAAAGAACTTTCCGACCATGTAATCTCTGTTCGGTCGATTATTGTAAAATTAACTAGTGTTTTTAAAAAGTTTGTTCATGTTTTCTGTTGGATTCGTACTGGGCTCCGGCTAACCGTACATGGGCCGGCATGTCTGCCCTAGGCAGGCCTTCGCAATTACGAGATGGGCCGACTCGCTACATCATTAATGGGCCGGCCCGGCAATAATAATGGGCCTACCCGCTAATTACAAATGGGCCAGCTCACTAAACGCAAGCGGGCCAGCCCATTTAAGCCGCATAGATCGGCCCAATAAAAGCCTGTTAACCGATCGAGACGATCCACAAACCTTGGCAGACCGGCCCACCTAATCTTAACGGGTCGGCCCACCTAACCTTGCCTGGCCGGCCCACCTAACCTTAACAGGCCGGCCCAACTAACCTTAATGGGCCGGCCCAACTAACCTTAATGGGCTAGCCCAGCTAACTTGAATGGGCCAGCCCACATAACATCAGTAGGCCTCAGCTAGGCCTGGTATCTACCACGCTCCCACGTCGTGGTAGAAGAGATAACACCGTTTGCCACGTGTCCGTTAGATTCTTTCACCACGGCATCCTGTTCGTGGTTGATGACGGATCCATCTACCACGAAATCCCGCCGCCGTGGTTAAACAATCAGCCACACAGCATCCACCACGGTACCCCCTCGTGGCTAAAAACCTTCAGCCACGAAAAATGGCCTTTCTACCACGAAAATGCCCCGTGGTAAAAGCCCATATTTCTTCTAGTGTCCGTGGACAGGCTCAGACCCTTCTCAGGGATTCATGACTCCGTTTACTCTGTGTGGTGCAAGATCATCTCGAGCACCACCTCTGCCAAGGCTCATGTTAGAAGGAGAGGAACCGGCGTATCTTCGATGCAAAGCGCCAAACTTATCTGGAGGTGGCCTTCTTTGCTTTCGAGGAGCTCCGGCAGGATTTAGGTGTGTAGTACCCTTCGGGGTCGGCAAGTGTTGTACACCTTGGGGAGTAATCCGCATGCGGATTTTCTGTCGCGTGGGTTTGTAACGGCCTTCGTTTCTCTTCTTCTATAAATGAATAGGCAGAGCTCTGATAACCCACAAGTGTAGGGGATCGTGTGTAGCCTTTTCGATAAATAAGAGTGTCGAACCCAACGAGGAGCTAAAGGTAGGATAAGTATTCTCTCAAGTTCTATCAACCACTGATACAACTCTACGCGCACTAAACATTTGCTCTACCTAGGAAATAAAACTAGAGGAACGATACGGGTGTGAAATGATAGTTTTGCAAGATAGTAAAGAGCACGAAAGTAAAGTTAGTTGCTGCAGCAATAAAGAACACTAAAATAACAGTAGCATGAGTGTGGAAAAGTGGTGGAAAGTGTGATGGAATTGTCAAAGATTAATTAGTGACGTTACTTAGTCCATCGTCTTCGATGCAGTTTTCTATGCGGGAGAGGCAAATATACATGTACTCAACTACTTGTGCTTAGCATTAAGTTCAAGGTCCTCTTTATCACATACGTGCATGATCTAGGTTCAAGTTCTTAGGTTTCTGTCAATCCCGCAGAACTTTCCCCCTTCTCCTACACGAACTACAAACCCTATGATGATGTGATCCATGCACGTAGAAATATAATGGCACCATAGGACTGTACCATATAAACACACAACTCGCATAAACCAAAAATATTCAACCGTTCAACCATAGGACAAAGAAACTACGCAAACATGTCACAGATCATAGGATAATAATTTATAGCATCAAACACCGTGTTTACATAGATGGTACAGAGGTGTGTGGGAGGATGAACCACTGTATACAAGGATGAATTGGCGATGGAGATGGCGGTGAAGACATTGGAAGGGACAGCGCGGGGTGCAGGGCGGCGCCGGCACCGGCGGTGGCGCGGGGCGCTCTCCCGCGCCGCCCCTTAGCCCCCTTCCTTCATGGCTTCTTGGGAGCCCTCCCCATGGAGATGAGATCCATGGGGAGGCAAAAACGTGGCTTTGGTGGCTGGTAATTCGTGGGTATGGGTGTCTTCCATGAGCTAGGTTTCCTCCCTTTATATAGCCTCTCGGATTTCCGTCATCCCATCTAGGGTTTCGATAAATCGGGCGTATCTCGGCCGTCCGTGCTTGGATTGGGCCGAATTTATATCTAGATCCATTAGGAGAAAATTTCCTGCAACTTTCGCGACTAGATTTTTTCCATTTGACGTTGTATGCTGTTCGGTACGTGACAATCTTCAAAACGAGTTTTTAGACAGATTTCATGAAAAGTCCCAATTCGACTCCAACAAGGTTTCCTCTTATATTTTTGATAATTCCTACACATCAAAGTGTAAAACAAGAACATTGTGCACTTTTGCAACTATTAATAGGTTAGTCCAAATAAATTATAAACTTAATATAAAAATAATTGACAAAGGTATAAAAGTGGCATGAAACTATCAAAAATTATAGATACGTTTTGGACGTATCAAGCTCCTGCCTTGTTTCGCTAAAAAAATTAAAGCAAACGAAAAGCAATACAAGACTAACGAAAAACAAACTAAGCAAGACAATAACAAAACAGAGTGTAAGGACGTGCGAAACTCCCCTCGCTGAAGCTTCCAAGTCCCCGGCAACGGCGCCAGAAAAGTACTTGATGGCATGGATCACACGTTCGCTGGGAGACCCCAAGAGGAAGGTATGATGTAGCGTAGCAGCAAATTTCCCATGATTTCGAAACCAAGGTTATCAATCCAGTAGGACTTGGAGAAGGCCTCCTCGAGGTGTCAATCTACTCTGCTGCTTATAGATTAACGCGGACCTGCACACAATCACGAACAAACCACTTTGCCCCAACGAAACAGAGAGGTTGTTGCTTGTCGGCGTGGATATCACGTTCGTCGGGTTACCCCAAGTGTAAGATGAGATGTAGTTCAGCAGCAAGTTTTCCCTTGATTACAAAACCAAGATTATCAATCCAGTAGGATTTGGAGAAGGCCTCCCCGAGGTGTCAATGGTGCTAGAAAGCTTGGCGTGTTGGCATGGACTGCACACAATCACAAAGAAACCACTTGCCCCAATGAAACGGAGAGGTTGTCAATCTCTCTGGCTTGCTGAACACAAAGAATTAAATGTGTATGTGAAAAATATGATGAGAGTAAAATATGACCAGCGAGCAAATGAATATGAAAAGCTATGAAAATGGTTGTAAACAATCACAAAGAAACCACTTGCCCCAATGAAACAGAGAGGTTGTCAATCTCTCTGGCTTGCTGAACACAAAGAATTAAATGTGTATGTGAAAAATATGATGAGAGTAAAATATGACCAGCGAGCAAATGAATATGAAAAGCTATGAAAATGGTTGTAAACAATGTAGGAAAATAGGACCGGGCTCCATAGTCACAAAGAAACCACTTGCCCCAAGGACTGCACACAATCACAAAGAAACCACTTGCCCCAATGAAACAGAGAGGTTGTCAATCTCTCTGGCTTGCTGAACACAAAGAATTAAATGTGTATGTGAAAAATATGATGAGAGTAAAATATGACCAGCGAGCAAATGAATATGAAAAGCTATGAAAATGGTTGTAAACAATGTAGGAAAATAGGACCGGGCTCCATAGTTCACTACTGGTGTCTCTCCGAAAGATTAACATGTTGGTTAAACAAATTACAGCGAGGCAATTGACAAAGCATGGGCGCATAAATAAATACTATATATCATGACATAATAAAGTTCACCGTTCTATCTAATATGGGCATTACGTCAAAATACATAAACCGTTATCCAACTTCATCTATGACTAATAATCCACCCCGGGATAGCTATCCAGCCTGTCTCCCGAAAGTATTAAGTTGCAAGCAACATATTATCGCAATAAGCACGGTACATAATGTAAGCGATGAAAACAACACATGGAAGTAACACCGCTGTTTTACCCCTAGTAGCAACAGCACATCTCAAGCCTTAATCGTTTCTGTCAACTCGAGCTCAGACAAGAGAGGCATGAACCTACTATCTAGCATAAATACTCCCTCTACGGATACAAGTAATTACTTCAGCCAAAGCATACACAAGCATCGGAGAGCATGCAAGATCGTAAATCGAACAAAACATATATTAACTAAACAAGAATGTCATGATTTCCACAATTCATCGGATCCCCGCAAACACAACATGGAAAATTACATATAGATGACCTTGATCATGATAGGCAGCTCACAGGATCTAAAACAATGAAGTACAAGGAGAAGAGACAACCATCTAGCTACTGTCATGGACACATAGTCCCGTGGTGGACTACTCACGCATCACTCCGGAGGCAGGCATGGTGGTGTAGATGCCTCCGGTGAGGATCCCCTCTCCGGCAGGGTGCCGGGAAGAGCTTCAGAACCCACCCAAACTAGGGTTGGTGACGGTGGCGTCCTCGGATGTTTTCTGGAAATATGGTCGGCTCTCTTACGGTTTTCGGGACGAAGGCAATTTATAGGTGAAACGGCGACTCGAGAAGCTTCAGGAGGCGCCCGGGTGGGGCCCACGCACGGCTAGACCCCAGCCGCGCCTGGGTGGCGTCTGTCCCTTGTGGGCCCCCCTGCAGGTGTCCTCCTGGCGCAGTCTTTGTTTCATCATAAAATTAATTCACGTAAATTGGCCGCTTATTCCGAGAAAATTCCCCGACTAGCTTTTCTGAAACAAAAAGAAAGCAGAAAACAGAACTGGCACTGGGCATCTTGTTAATAGGTTACTTCCATAAAACATGCCAAGATATAAAAACATTGTAAAAACATGTGACAATGATATATAAGTAGCATGGAACAACCAAAAATTATAGATACGTTTGAGACGTATCAGCATCCCCAAGCTTAATTCCTGCTCGTCCTCGAGTAGGTAAATGATAACAAAATAATTTTTTGTAGTGACATGCTACCATCACAATCTTGATCAAATATTAATGTAAAGCACATGAACTGAATGAAGTGATCCAAAACAATGGTCTATAGTTGAAATGAAGTAAACAATATTTAACCAAGTGTACCATCCAAGCAAGAACTTTTCACGAATAGTACTTTCTAGACTTGATGATTATAAAACTCGTTCTTCTTGTTAACTCACAAAGCAACATTCTTCCAACAAAGAGCTTAGTCAACACAAAGGAGGATTTAAGTTTCAGCAAAAGCTTCACTTGTAACATACTTATCACTTGAATAATGTCAATACAGAAGTTTTCACAATTAAGCATAAAGATAACTTGTAGTAGACTTATACAAAAATTGATACTATGCGTTTGCTTGAGAGGTAAAGATTGGAAAGGAAAACTGACTCAACATAAAAATAAAAGAAAGGCCCTTCACAGGGGGAACCAGAGATTAATCGTGTTAGAGCTTTTAGTTTTGAAAAACATATAGAGATATAAAAATATATTTTTAGAGAGTGGTGCATACTGTGGTCAACGAATGGCAATAGAGTTCTTGTCATCTTCCATACCAAACAAATTTTAAGAGCGGCTCCCATGAGGAACATTATTTCTGCAGCAAGCAAATCATTCATCTATCTACTTTGTTTACACATGCAGATGTTTTACTGAATTCTCAGGAACAAAATGTCAGGAGTATTTGGTGAAAATCTTATTTATCTTTTGTGGGACTGGGCACCCCGTTGCTAGCTCTTTTTGCAAAATTATTGGAAAAGTAGATGAAGCATACAAGTCCTTGGTAACTTATTTGGCATGGAAGATAACAAACCCAACTACTAATTCCTCATGAGCTTAGCAGTAGTGGCACAAAACATGAGTAATAACTTTTTGAATATTTAAATGTAGCACACAAAAAATTTACTTGGAGTGTCTAAGAAATACCACATATAGGTAGGTATGGTGGACACGAATGGCATGGATATTTGGCTCAAGGATTTGGATGCACGAGAAGCATTCCCTCTCAGTACAGAGTTTTTGGCTTAGCAAGGTGTATCAAGCAAACACATATCATCAACCCAATACACGAATGACCACAAGATTTACATTAGTCATAACCGTTAGACTCTACATTGTCCTCCTTGTTAACCAAACATGCCGACTTTGAGAAATAACAATCAAAAGAAGTGTCACAATCTCAGCTTTACGGTAGTTCTTCTCTACTTCGTTCTTAAGTGAATGATCCACAAGTTTATACATTAAATCTAATTCATCTCTCAAAACAATTGTCAAGTATCAGATATTCAAGACAGTGATCCACAAGATTTATGATAGTTTTATCTTTTTACCATTTTCCAAACACCAATCAACTTATTTGAAGCAAGAATTTCAAAGCAAATACGCAAGTAACACAAGAGTACATCCTAACTTACAAGGAACTAATAGCTCTGAACAAGAGATACATGAAAAGCAAGAGCTAGAAGCAAAAATAAAATAACCAAAACACTCTACACATATAAGCGAAGAATAGGAGTGTTTTATGAAAAAGCGGAGCGTGTCTCTCTCCCACACAAGAATGCAAGGATCCAATTATTGCAAAAGACCAGCAAACAAAATAAAACAAACTAAAAACATAAACAACGCTCCAAGAACAGCACATATTATGTAAAGGAATAAAAATATAGAGTTATGGGATCGACCTGATGATTTGTCGATGAAGAAGGGGATGCCTTGGGCATCCCCAAGATTAGACGCTTGAGACTTCTTTAATATTTGGTGGAGGTCCAGGGGAGCCTCCCCAAGCTTAATCTTTGATCCCTTTTTGATCTTCTTTCATCACCTCGTTCTCTCAACAATTGAAAACTTCCTTCACACAAAACTTCTCACAAACTTCATTAGAGGGTTAGTTCCCAAACAAAATAATCCACCTTTAGTTCTCACTTAACAAATTAAATGCACTTGTTCCTAAACATTAGCTACTGCCACAAAGATCTAAGTGAAGCTCCAGCTCTCAAAAGAACCCCACTTTGCCCTTAAAAGAAGCAATGCAAGAACAAAAACAGAACAGACTGTAAAGATGATTTTTTTCGGGATACTAGGACACCTCAAATCAGAAAACTTAAAACTAATGAAAGTTAGATAAAACCCTGATTCTTACTGTCAAAAATTTGCAGACCAAGATCACGTTCTATGATTGTTTAGAATTTCATATGGTGACAGACAGAAATCTATTTCTGGACAGCAACTCAAAAAAATTTACTTTCCTCTCATTAGAGGCTATTCTTGGCAAAAAAATACCAAAACAAAAAGATACAAGTGAGTTGTTACAGAGGTAACATCACCCAAAACACAATAAAACAGTAGGTAAAATAAAATGGGTTGCCTCCCATAAGCGTTTTTCTTTAACGCCTTTTAGCTAGGCACAAGAACCAAATCAAGTATTATCAATAACACCAACAAGACGATTACCACGGGACTTCTTACCTTTACCCTTTGGGAACTGCTGCTTGTGGTTTGCAGCGGAATGAAACCTTATGGTCCCCTCATCAATGTCTATGACAGCTCCAACAAGTTTCAAAAATGATCTTCCAAGTGTGATATGCCCTTGCGCTTCACATTTTATTACATGAAAATCAATAGGGATGAAAGAACCAAATAATTTAGTTTTCACTCCATAAGCTAATCCCAAGGGGATGTTGATAGAGTTATCAGCAAACATAACATGGATTGTAGAATTAGAAAGTTCCCACAAGTTTAAAGAATCGTAAATAGATTCAGGCATCAAGGAAAATTTTGTTGCTATATCACAAATGGCTCGAAATTTGATATCATTAATTTCAATTTTAATACTAGGAATCCAATCTACAGGCTTATTATCTCCATAAATAAATTTTGGTACTTTATAAAGACTACCTTCATGAAGTTCCTTAACCATGTTTTCAATACTTCCCATGCTAGTCATATTAAGTTCAAGATTTTCCAATCTACTAGCAATATTTTCTAAAGTTGATTCTGCCTTGTTACTTGTTGATGAGGATGATGCTACTAAATTTTTTATGGCATTGAAAGCTTGATCTCCATTATGCCGCAGAAAATATCCCCCTGCTATGGCATCAAGAGCATATCTATAACAAAGAATAAACCCAAAATAAAAGCTACTAAGTAACATGCTCATTGTAATTCTTGGTTCGGTTTTTCCATATGATTCCAGAATTCTAGCCCAAGCATCTTTAAAACTTTCCCCACTTCCTTGTTTAAAAGTAATAACTTCAACTTCAGGGGTCGTAACAAAAGGGGTGGAACTAGACATGACAACTAAGCAAAACAAGAATAAACTACTTGCTGGATTTTTTTTTTTTGTGTTTTTGAGTTTTAAAGCAAACGAAAAGTAAAACGAGACTAATAAAAAATATAATAAGCAAGACAATAAAAAATAGAGTGTAAGGACGTGCGAAACTCCCCTCGCTGAAGCTTCCAAATCCCCGGCAACGGCGCCAGAAAACTTGCTTGTCGAAGTGGATATCACGTTCGTCGGGTTACCCCAAGTGTAAGGTGAGATGTAGTTCAGCAGCAAGTTTTCCCTTGATTACAAAACCAAGGTTATCAATCCAGTAGGATTTGGAAAAGGCCTCCCCGAGGTGTCAACGGTGCCAGAAAGTTTGGCGTGTTGGCGTGGACCTGCACACAATCACAAACAAACCACTTTGCCCCAACGAACAGAGAGGTTGTCAATCTCTCCGGCTTGCTGAACACAAAGAATTAAATGTGTATGTGGAAAATATGATGAGAGTAAAATATGACCAGCGAGCAAATGACTAGGAAAAGCTATGAAAACGGTTATAAACAATGTAGGAAATAGGACCGGGGTCCACAGTTCACTAGTGGTGTCTCTCCGAAAGATAAACATGTTGGGTAATAAAATTACAGCGAGGCAATTGACAAAGCATGGGCGCATAAATAAATACTATCATAACATAATAAAGTTCACCGTTCTATCAATATGGGCATTACGTCAAAATACATAGACAGTTACCCAACTGCATCTATGACTAATAATCCATCCCGGGATCGCTATCCAGCCTGTCACCCGAAAGTATTAAGTTGCAAGCCACAGATTATCGCAATAAGCATGGTGCATAATGTAAGCAATGAAAACAACACATGGAAGTAACACCGCTGTTTTACCCCTAGTAGCAACATCACATCTCAAGCCTTAATCGTTTCTATCAACTCAAGGTCAGACAAGAGAGGCATGAACCTACTATCTAGCATAAATACTCCCTCTACTGATACAAGTAATTACTTCGGCCAAAGCATACACAAGCATCGGAGAGCATGCAAGATCATAAATAGAACAAAACATATATTAACTGAACAAGAATGTCATGATTTTCACAATTCATTGGATCCCCGCAAACATAACATGGAGAATTACATATAGATGACCTTGATCATGGTAGGCAGCTCACAAGATCTAAAACAATAAAGTACAAGGAGAAGAGACAACCATCTAGCTACTGCCATTGATACGTAGTCCCGTGGTGGACTACTCACGCATCACTCCGGAGGCAGGCATGGTGGTGTAGATGCCTCCGGTGAGGATCCCCTCTCCGGCAGGGTGCCAGGAAGAGTTTCAGAACCCTTCTGAACTAGGGTTGGCGACGGCGGCGTCCTCGGATGTTTTCTGGAAATATGGTCGGCTCTCTTAGGGTTTTCGGGACGACGGCAATTTATATGCGAAAGGGCGACTCGAGAAGTTTCGGGAGGCGCCCGGGTGGGGCCCACGCGTGGCTAAACCCTAGCCGCGCCTGGGTGGCGTCTGGCCCTTGTGGGCCCCCCTGCAGGTGTCCTCCTGGCGCAGTCTTTGTTTCATCATAAAATTAATTCACGTAAATTGGCAGCTTATTCCGAGAAAATTCCCGACTAGCTTTTCTGAAACAAAAAGACAGCAGAAAACAGGAACTGGCACTGGACATCTTGTTAATAGGTTAGTTCCATAAAACATGCCAAATTGATATAAAACATTGTAAAAACATGTGGCAATGATATATAAGAATCATGGAACAACCAAAAATTATAGATACGTTTGAGACGTGTCAGTTGTCAATCTCTATGGCTTGCTGAACACAAAGAATTAAACTTATATGTGGAAAATAATACGAATGCAAAAATGACCAGCGAGCAAATGATTAGGAAAAGCTATGAAAACGGTTGTAAGAAATATAGGAAAATAGGATCGGGGTCCGCAGTTCACTAGAGATGTCTCTCGAAAAGAAATACACGATGGGTAAACAAATCACGGCATGGCAATTGAAAAATGGTGGGCGCATAACAATGTTATCAAGACAAATAAAGTTCACTGTTTCATTTAATGTGGGCATTACGTCAAAATACATAGATCGTTCTCCAACTGCATCTATAACTAATCCACCCCGGGATCGCTATCTAGCATGTCACCCAAAAGTATTAAATTGCAAGCAACGAACAATTGCAATAAGCACGACACATAATGTAAGCAATGAATTATAACACAAGGTAATAAACACCATTATTTTACCCCTAGTAGCAACAGCACATCCTTCACCATGATCGTTTCTGTCATTCGAACTCAGAACAAGGAGGCATGAACTTACTATCTAGTATAAATACTCCCTCTTGGAGACACGAGCAACTACTCGGCCAAAGTAACCACGAGCATCGGAGAGCATGCAAGATCATAAATAAAACTTAGCATAGATAAATGAACAAAGAATCATCATTTCCATAATTCATCGGATCCAAGAAAACACACCATGTAGCAATGCAAATAGATGATGTTGATCATTTTAGGCAGCTCACAAGATCTAAACAATGGAGTACAAGGAGGAGAGACAACCATCTAGCTACTGCCATGGACCCGTAGTCCCGTGGTGGACTACTCAGGCATGAGTGGAGGCAGGCATGGTGGTGTAGATGCCTCCGGCGACGATTTACCCCTTCGGCAGGGTGTCGGGAAGAGCTTCAGAACCCTCCTGAACTAGGGTTGGCGACGGCGGCGGTCTCGGTTTCTTTCTAGAAATATGCTCGGGTGTTTTAGGATTTTCGGGGACGAAGGAATTAATAGGCGAAAGGGCGACGTCGGTGGAGTACCAGGGGCCCCACACGGCCTGAGGGCGCGGGTGGGCCCTGGGCCGTACCCTGGGGCCGCCTGCTCCACCAGGTGGTCCTCTGGACCTCTCCTTCGGACGGTGCTTTGGTTCCTTCGCAAAAATAAATCCCGTAAATTTTCGGCTCTTTCGGAGAATATTTCCTGAATAGGATTTCCGAAACAAAAAAGACAGCAGAAAACAGGAACTGACACTGGGCATCTTGTTAATAGGTTAGTCCCGGAAAATGCATAAAAATGATATCAAAACATTATAAAAACATATAGCATTGACATATAAACAAGTATGGAACATCAAAAATTATTGATACGTTTAGGACGTATCAGAGTCCTACTCCACGACACCCTACGGGACAAAGACCTGAACCTAGACCTAGCTACAAGGAGCCGGCCTCCTCTCTCCCATCCCCACCGGCCAGCAGATCCGCCGGGGAGAAGAAGGAAAGGGGCCGGGAAGGCGAGAGAGACTCTCAAACGGAAAAGCTGGAGGAAGAGGAGGAAGGGGAAAGTGAGAGGTCGCTCTGCCGGGGGTGACGTTAGGTTGAGTTACAAGTTGCAACACCCAAGCTTGAGTAAAAAAAATTGGGAAAAAGACAACGACTGTAACGGCATGTGGGTAAGATTATTTTCAGACCGTTCTTAGACAAACAGAGGAAGTCAAAACGTAGAAATTCCGTAGAAAGAAGAGTAAAAAGAAAAGAAAAACAGAGAAAAAAGACAACGACTGTACCGGCAGAAGATTCCGTAGAAAGATTAGGCCGTGATTTAGTCGCCATAGAAAATTAGCTGATCTGTCATGTGTCATCCTTTTTTTTCAAGAACATGCATAGAATGCATGTATGACATTAAGAAATGTCAAGTGTCATCCTGCCGGCAAGGGAAAGAAAATCAAGTTATCGGTATTCCTCTACTAGTCTATATATACGGCAGAAGATTCCGTAGAAAGACTAGGCCGTGATTTAGTCGCCATAGAAAATTAGCTGATCTGTCATGTGTCATCCTTTTTTTTCAAGAACATGCATAGAATGCATGTATGACATTAAGAAATGTCAGTGTCATCCTGCCGGCAAGGGAAAGAAAATCAAGTTATCGGATATGCATGTATGACATTAAGAAATGTCAGTGTCATCCTGCCGGCAAGGGAAAGAAAATCAAGCTATCGGTATTCCTCTACTAGTCTATATATAGTTAACCGCCTTAGACAAACAGAGCAAGTCAAAACTTAAACATTGTCTCAAGTCGCGAGCTCATAAGTCCACGAGAAGAGTTGTCCATCCATGGCGTTGCTCCAAGCTCCCGAGCTCTTCGCATGGCTCCTCGTCGTCATCGCCACCCTTCGCCTCCTCAAGCAGCTCCTCGCTGCCCCCGCCAAGAAACGCGATGCTGTCTCGGCCTCACCTTCGCTCCCGCGCCCGAGGGGCCTGCCCTTCATCGGCAACCTGCACCAGCTCGGCGCGAACCCGCAGGACTCCCTCGCTGAGCTCGCCGCCAGGCACGCGGCGCCGCTCATGCTGCTCCGCCTCGGCTCCGTGCCGACGCTCGTCGTCTCCTCTCCGGATGCGGCGCGGGCAGTGTTCCAGCACAACGACCGCGCCCTGTCCGGCAGGCCGGCGCCCTATGCCGTGTTTCGAATCTCCTACGGCCTGCAGAACATCACCTTTGGGCACCCGGAAGGCGCGTTCTGGCGGGCCGCGCGCCGCGCATGCCAGTCGGAGCTCCTCGGTGCCCCGCGGGTGCGCGGGTTCCGCCACGCCAGGGAGGACGAGGCCGCCGCTCTCGTCGCCGCCGTGGCGGACGCGTCCGGAGCCGGCGCGCCGGTGAACCTGAGCGAACTGATCATCACCTCGAGTAATAGGATCGTGCGGCGTATCGCCTTCGGCGGCGACGGCCGCGGCGAAGTCGCCATGGAGACGAGTGCTGTCCTCAAGGAGACGCAGCGCCTGTTTGGTGCCTTCTGGGTCGCCGACTACGTGCCGTGGCTCGGGTGGTTGGACGCGCTCCGTGGCCTGCGGGGACGCCTGGAGCGGAACTTCCGCCAGCTCGACGCGTTCTACGAGAGCGTCATCGACAGCCACCTCCACAAGCGCACGTCCGCCGTCGACGACGAGGCGGACCTGGTTGACGTGCTCCTCCGCCTGCACGGAGACCCGGCGCACAGGAGCACTTTCAGAATAAGTCGCGACCAGATCAAAGGCATCCTGACGGACATGTTCGTTGCCGGCACGGACACGACGGCGGCGGCGGTGGAATGGACGATGACGGACCTGGTCAACCACCCGGACGTCCTCGCCAAGGCGCAGCACGAGGTGCGCAGCGTCGTCGGCGACGGCACTGACATGGTCCGGGAACCCGACCTCCGGAGCCTCGGCTACCTGAAGCTGGTCATCAAGGAGTCCATGAGGCTTCACCCGTCGGTGCCGCTCCTGCCCCGGGAGACCATCGAGCCGTGCACGGTGCAGGGCAGCGAGATACCGGCCGGGATGCGGGTGATCGTGAACGTGAAGGCCATCGGCGCGCACCCCGGCGCGTGGGGTCCCGACGCGGCGCGATTCGTGCCCGAGCGGCACAGCGAGGTCGACGCCAGCAAGGACTTCAGGCCGTGGGTCGACGACGGCTTTGCGCTAGTGCCGTTCGGGATCGGGCGGAGGAGCTGCCCCGGCGTGCACTTCGCGACGGCCGTGGTGGAGCTGGTGCTTGCCAACTTGCTCTTCTCCTTTGACTGGCGCGCGCCGCTCGGCGAGCCGGTGGACGTCGAGGAGGAGAACGGGTTAACGGTGTTAAGGAAGAACCCTCTCATGCTGCTGGCGAAACGGAGACGCGTGCCGGCGAGCCAGTGAGACAACGAAAACTGCTTATCAGTTCGCCTATGATGAGTATGAGATTTGGTGCTCCCGAGCTCCACTTATCCTACTCCTTTGAAATAACTAGCAAAAGTGCCCGTGCGTTGCAACGGTTTTAAAATAATGTAACATGTGATGTTAGTTTTAGCACTCAAGCATCTTCTATTTCAACGGCAGCGGTCTCGAGTTGGATGGAGAATTCTGGCAGAGTCGGCAAAACGGCAAGATGGTGGCGGACTCTAGCTAGTGAGGCAGCCAATTCCAGCGAGGTCGACAGAACACCTAGAAAGCGGCGACTCACATCGAAGCGGTGAGGTTCTGGCGAATTCAGCATAAATACGGTGTTAGCCTCACGACTGAATTCAGCACAAATACGGTGTTAGCCTCACGACTGACGGTGGTAGACTCCGGCGAGGCGTGGCGCCGACGAACATCACGGAATCGACAAAATGGCGGGATGGCAGTAGACTCTAGCTGGCGGCGGACTCTAGCCAGTATTGCTCTGTTAGAATGTTGTAGTTTGTATGTTTACGATATTGATAATTGAACTCTAACCCATTCATCTGTTCTGCAAGATCATAAAAATAACATCAGCACAACGGTACACTCAGTCGGATATCTCCATGCCACTCTCAATCTCTCATTTTGTCTCTGTTCTCTGTCTCTAACACACGAGCTGCTAGGAAGCCTCAATGGCTCAATCTCTGACGCAACCATAGCAGACAAATGTAACCCACTTAATCTCCCAATCCCTACCAATATGTGAAACCCTCTTAATCTCTCTCAGTCCACCGCTTAGTAGAACCTGCAAGGGTGCAGACAAATGGAACCGAATTAATTTTTATAGCTAAGAACATAATCTAAGGGCATTATTAAAGTCCTCAAGACCAGCCGATTATTTTTGTTGTTGTCCTCTGAAGGTTACAACCTGATGCAGCATCTAGCATTTCTCAATGTCCATAATAAAAAGAATTGACAATCTTTGGTGCAGTAGAACCCGATCTGGCTTTGTCGTCTCTCAATGTCTCTCTCTCTCTCAGTCTCGCACATTGGATAATCAATCTAAACACACCAATCAGGAAATGAACCATCCCAACTATGCATCCACTAATTCCAGACGTTCATTAGCAAGTAGTAGTAGTGCGAGTTAGCAAAGGTAGAAGATGACCAAACCTGGGACCGGATGGGCCAGATCGAGATGCAGCAGAGCTGCAGCACAGGCATCCCTCGCAGTCGTCCGCCGCCAGCTTCAATGTGTCCAGACATAAGACATAGCCGTTGGATCCGTGGTTCCAAGCATCCCCGCCTGGATGCAATGACACTTTAGCGTAGGGGAGAGGATAAGAGCATCCGGGGAAGGAGCGGACATGTAGGATGGCGACGGCGCTGCGGTGGCGGACTTGTGAGGCAGAGAGAAATCGACAGGCTGTTGTCGGTGGTGGCCGCGCGTCTGGACGGAAGGTCGCTCCTACTGCCGGATTTGGTCAGGGCGAGCTCCGACCGCTCCCCTCGCTGCTCTCCTGCTACCGAGTTTGGAAGGGGCGACGAGCTCCGGTCCCGGGACGGCGAGCCGGAGACAGCTAGCACGGAGACGACGCACGAGCGCCTTCCAAGTAACGAACTCCTGCAGGCCGGGGACGGCGGCATCACATACCCGTCGCCGGCGCGAGGTTCGCTACGCAGCCGAACACGCGCTCGCCGTCCTCCTTGCCTCCCACCGCCGCGCGCGCCTCGTGTGTGTCCTCGCCCGGGCCCCTTCGTCGGCGCAGCCCATCAACAGGCGCATACTGCCCAGTGCCCAGGTTGTCCTCCGCTCGCGCGCCGGCTCCTGCCAGGAAGGAGTACATTCATGCAATCATGCATGCACAAAACGGCCCACGCCGGCGATAGGCTCCAATCTGGCAACAGTGCCGCCGGCTGGGGCCGCGGGGAGGAGGGGAATTTTCGGGGGTAGCGAGCGAGAAGATGGCCTCGCCTATGTCGTGGTAGCCAGGTAGGAGTGGATACGGAGAAAAAAGAAATTCGAAACGGTATGACTTATGGGTGGCAGTGGTGGGTAAATATTTGGTTTGGTGGGAGGGTAAAATCGGCAAAAAAAATGACGTACCACAAGAAACATTAATGCTTTTATTATTAGGTACTAGCACATATGCCCCTGCGTTGCAACGGGTTCCAAAAAATTAGTCTGACACTGTCAGATTCATGCGATCGCAGACGGATCCATGTCGTGGGTCATTCTCGTTCTTCCACTCCGATGCCCCCCTCCTCCCCTACTATGATGCTCCTCCCCTGATACAATGCCGCGGAGTCAAGGGTCAACCGAGTAAGCCCCTCGCCTTCGCTGTCCCGCTCTGTCCTCGTTCACTGGCCGTCCAAGCATGCTATTTTTTATGCACATCCATGCGGTGTTTTCACTTGGACAAAAGAAGATCGAAATCTCAACGCTACAATTTTTCGAACAATAGTTAGTTGTCTGTAAAAATAGAAAGACATGATGCAATAATTAAAAATATATGAAAGACTTACAAAGCAGATAATAAAAGTAATGATTTTGTAAGAGTAGATATATGTTTGGCATCGAGATGTAGATAGTCATTTGCATAATTTAATGGTTTTAAGTATGAATATTTCTGGATGAGTTACGTAAACACCTAAAAGATACTAAACCTCAATTCCAAGAAATTATATCTTCTAGCAAGACATTTACCGAGCAAGCGGAAATCCTTTTGAAGGAAGCTATTCAGGAACAGCTGGAACGGTTTTCCCTTCAGCAACAAACATAAATTTTGCATGTCTACTCTTGATTTAGTAGAAGAGGAATCGTTGAGAAATATTTTTCATTGGATCATTTGAATCATGCAAAAAAAAAAAGTTTTCTTAGTTTTTAGTATACCAACTGGGCTCATCCGCTGGTTGAGAATAACCAATCCAAAATAGCCATGAAACTCGTTACTGAATGGCATCTTGTAAAGCCACGTAGAATGTTATACTCTCAGGACTGATCGATATACTTCAGTTGTTTCAAAACTGCCTGGTCTCGAGTTAATCTTCGATGTATTATACTTCAATGGCATCTTGTAAAGCCACGTAGGAGTATGTCACAGCCTGCATGAATGACTATTCAAAGCGAGACAGGGGCAAATCAGATCAGAATAAATTAACTGAACAAAGAATATCGGCTCCTCCTCGAGCTTCACCTGGAGCAGCCTCCATCTCAGGAAGAGACCGTGCACCAGTCACCCGAATTAGGTGAAGGGACCGCTCACCCGCAAGGGGAGGCGATATGCAGGGGAGCTGCAGGTCACGTCGGTGGGATACCAACGCGGTTTGTTGGGCGTCCGGGGCCGGAGCCGGCGGCGGGAGCAGATGTCGGTGTGCATGGCGTCGGCGGGGTGACTGGGAGGCGAGCTGCAGCTGGGGTCAGGAGATTCGGCGGTCTCAACTCTGTCCAGGCTGCCATCGGGGGCGACGAACTGTGGTGCCCAAAGATCGGACCAACAAAAAATGACATGAAACCGATGGCTCTCTTGTGGGGGCAGCACGAGGCCGACGGGCTCGCCATTGGGCATCCCACGCAGCCAAGAATCAAGAATGTCGAGCCACCCCGCGCATCGGAGGATGGAGAGACGATCCCTCGGTCATGTGGGACTCGGATCAAGACTGCAATCAAAAGACCATGTATCTCTCTTGAACCAGTCCGGCGCCGGCAGCTTCGACGAAAACGGCGAGAAGAAGCTCCATCCATACGTCTACAACGACGACTTCGGTGTCGACGACAGGAGGTAGGCCTGCGACGATGCCGTCAATCAGGGACGGGGATTCAGCCGCAGGCCGGGCGTACGACGTATATATATGAACATAAACTTGTAACGTGTACGAACAGAAAAAGAACCAAACGTGTACGAACTGGAAAAGAAACCCAGAGGAAACGTCTACTAACAGGAAAGGAGCAGCCGAGCGTGCGTGCGAGGAAGAAAAATATAAAGAGAGCAATGGTGGCGTTGGGCCGCGTGGTGTTCTTATTGGGCCTGATGCCCCTGCACCCCCGCTCGTGCCAGGCTGCCCAGGCTCGCGACAACGAACCGTTATTATTTCTCACTAGTTGAATTCCCGTGCGTTGCCACGGGCTATTTTGTATCGACATTATATCTCACACGTAAATATAAAATACATTAAAAAAAATCGCATATTGTTATACATATTTAAAGATATCCTTCATATTAAAATGTCACTTGTACAGAAAGCAAACTATACCTTATTAATCAAGATATAGTCTATTTATATTTTTGGGTTCTTGGTAAACTTTGACAAAGTCCATTCTATTGTGACCGTAAAGTTTTGTAATATGCATAGGAAAAAAATCCCCCATTACACCTTCTTTTTTTAACGCCATCGTGTCTTAACCTAGTTTCTCCATAACTTTTGTTTTGATGATTAATTAAAAAATCATTAGACATATATAAATATTTATATTCTAAAAGCAAATGATTGTTTAGTATTGTAGAAAATGTATATTTGTTATCCACAAGCGGCAAACCTGTCACACCCACAATTCAACAAGGAACATATTAGGAATTGCTTTGTAAATATAATAAATCTCACTCAATTTAATGTCAGTTAACCTTAAAATGGTTTGTCAGTTGTCACCAATGCAAATATAGTGTATACTTCTATTATTCTTTTTTGAAACGTCTCGAGACTGTTACATTTAACCAGGTGATAATATGAACCCACCCCATCACGGGTTATTTTATCAAAGATCAAACTACTATGTCGCGTTTTACCAAAATTTCGCTGATAATACTGAATTTTCCAATATTCAGAACAAGATATCTCAATATAATCTGATTAGACCCAAATTAGAAATACTAAGATAACCAATGTGACAACAAAAAATTGGGAGAGTTTAAAAGAAGTCACAGACAGAAGTTGGAGCTCTGAAATATGATCTTACCCACAGCCTTCTGGTAGTATCAGCTTCTGGCAGTTAAACCATGAGTCCCCAGTCTCTGCAATCACAGCTGAGTTGCCAGACAGCATTTTCTGAATATGCTTGAAAAGCACATTCACTCTTAAAGGCTCTCCAGGCTCAGACGAAAGAGGTTCGCCCTGCGTCACAAAAATCCGACGATAGTTCTCATACGCAGTTGTGTTCTTCTTAAGCCGGCTTGCAAGTGCATGCAAGAAATCCTTCATCAGAACACATCTAAATGCAGGCCCATTCCCAATCACCACTCTGTCCGGCTGGACAATGATGGCCTTCTCCTTCTTGATAAGAAGCGAGTATCCGACCGAGCTGTAGTCGTTAAATATAGGGCCAGCAAACAGATAAGCATCTGCTGACTCCACAATCTCAGCACAGAATGGAGTGCTCACAGCACCCCAGTATGTGCCGATAAACCTTGAGTGGTGCTCTGGCACAAGCCCCTTTGCAGAAGGCATCACGGCAACGGGATAACCGCACGCGTCAGCAAGCTCTGCGAAGGCTTTGCATGCTTTGGCCACCCTCATCTTCGGTCCACTGACAAGGACCGGCTTGACTGATTTGTTCAAGAAAGCAGCAGCTGCTTCCACTGCTGCTTCAAGGCTCATCTGGTTTGACAGTCTGACAAATGAAATTCATCAATGTAACTGATACCGAACCCATTGTCTGCAGGTAACCAAAAACCATTGCCTGCAACCTCACCATTCTTATGCGTGTAGAGGGAGCAGGAGCATGCCAACTTACCTTGGGGAGAGAAAGAAAGGGACAGGATGGCGGCTGAAGGTAGGATGCGGGATCGTGGGGAGGTTGCAGCTGATACTGATGTAAACAGGTTTGCTCTCCGTCAGTGCAATGGAGATGGCAGTGTCAATCTGTTCATGTGCATCCTCCAAGTTGTTTACCACTGCCTGCAATATTTGAGAAAGGATCATAACATAGCAAAAAAAACATCATAATTCTCACTTAATTAAGTATTTCACCCATTTGTTTTCAAAAGTAGATTCACAGTTCCAAGCATAGATATCATATACAGAAGGTAAAGGTTTTGGCCCCTCTTAACCTTCAGCCTGCTTTTAAATTTTCTTAAAGAATTAGCATGAACACCACCCATGCTAACTTAGAAGTACAAAAGGTATTGCACCGAACATTGTAACAGACTTGCTTGAAATTGTTAAGTATAGAGGATAGTCTTCGTTGGTGGTTGACTACCGGGAAAGGGCAGAATAGCAACAGTGAGGAAGCATACCACCCAAAGCAAGACGTGAAAACCTTCTTCGTATCCAAAAGCCCCTTTTAGTCTGTCTGGCTTTAGGCGAAATGATACATATCGCAGATGATGAAAGAAAAGGGGTACTGTCCCTACATCAATATGGGACAATCTTATGTCCGAACCAATAAGCCAATATAGGAGTAAAAGTTTCCCAACCAGGCTAGCCCTCTTTCTATTTGATCCACAAAATATAGGAGTAAAAATTACTGTATATTGATTTCAGAAATCTTACTTTAAGCTGGTGCAAATAAACAATCAATCCACTTATATCCACAACGAGGGATTTACATGCACCTAGTAAATTTTCAGAGAACATACGTACGATCCTATCAGGTGTACAGATTCCAGAAAGATAGAAGGATAATGCAAGCACTTGCAAGTTGCAAACTGTATCATAACACTGTCGGACTGAACGTTGGTCAGTTGAAAATGCAAGAGCTGCAGGCCTGCAGCAGAGAAAATTGAACAATCAGAAAAAAAAACACAAACTGAACATGCCAAAGAGAGAATTGCAAATTACTCCACAGATTCAGTGCATCAATTGAACTGTAACTGACATACGTAATTTCCCCTAAAATCCAAGTTGCACAAAAATCCATAGCAAAATCAGAGCATTTGGACATACAAGGGGGGACTTTAAAACTGAACAATTATGGATTGAAGTTAAAACAAGAATGGCATCAGAACAGTACCTGGTAGCAGGTGACGTTCTGGAAGCATCGGAGCTCCTGCGTGAAATCTGGCAACCCGATGGTGTGGTGAAGGATCCGGTTGCTGCCGTAGTCGTTGCTGTTGGGTCCCCCGACGACGCAGACGAGGGGCAGGTTCTCGCTGAATGCGCCGGCGACGGCGTTGATGGCGCTGAGGCCCCCGACGGTGAAGGTGACCGCGCAGGCGCCGACCCCGCGGCCCGCGCGCGCGTACCCGTCGGCGGCGTACGCGGCGTTGAGCTCGTTGCAGCACCCGACGAGCCGCACCCCGGCGTCCCCGTCGGCCTCGAGCTCGTCGAGGAGCGTCAGGTTGAAGTCGCCCGGCACGGTGAAGACGTCGCGCGCGCCCACCTCGGCCAGGCGCCGCGCCAGGTGGCGGCCCAGCGTGGCGTCCGCCGGGATGGAGGGGGCGGCGGACGGGGATTGGAGCGAGCCGATGGCGGCTTCCATGGCGGTGGTGGATGGTGCGGCGGCGGTGGCGCGAAGGTTCTTGGCTTTGTTGGAGAGGCCGATCGAAAGGGTGGATGGGCTAGTAGCCCGGTGGTGAGTGCGCAGTGGCGCCTCCCAGGCTCTCGCCCTCGCCGTCGCCGTCTTCTTCGCCTCTCTGGAGACTCGAAAGTTTTGCGTGCGATGCGGCCACGGCGGCGGGTGCGACTCGCGACCAATTGATGAAGCGTGCCAGCCTGTAGCTCGGGTCAGCCTTGGGTGGTGGGGGAGGCGCGTTGGGCGGTAGGCCGGCCGGCGGCCGAAGGATCGGAGGCGGCGCACTGGTTGGGCTGCAGGACCGACGCTTCTCGGCGGTTCTTTTTTCTGTATGAACTGTTAGCGGTGGCATACTCGGTAATTAACATAGCAACACAAGGGTAAAATCGGAAAGTGAAAAACGGACTATCACCTGAAGACATATTATATAGTAGAGATAGGCGGTGGCAGGTGTCATAATTTCGACTGAAATATAGGGGTAGAATCGGAAACAAAAAATGACGTACCACAAGAAGCCTTAGCTCCTTTATTATTAGGTACTAGTTGAATGCCCGTGCGTTGCTACGGCGTCAGTTTGTCTCTCAAAAAAAAATTATGAACATCCAATAATATGATGTTTTCTCTTTTAGAAGAATATATGATTTCTTGACTATGCCCATGTTCACCTTTTGATTTAGCTAAAAATATATTTAAAATGGAATAAGAAATGACCAAAACATAACAATACAATTTATGTTAGAAGGATATCAATACTTTATCTCATTAGTTGAATAGAATCATAGAGAAATTTAAATGATAGTGGCCTTCTGCCTCGACTACTTGGTATCATCCCCGCCATCCTCCCCTTGCTCTTGGGCTGCGTGGCGCCGGCGGCATCGGCGTCGTTGGCGTCTCTGTTGGCCCACGCACTTCATCATCGAAAATGGTGTGGATCTCGATTCCAGCGTATTGACGGGGTGAATCAACCTTGGGGCGTGGGGGCACACGTGGTAGACTTGAGTGTGACGAATTCAATAGAAGATGGGACCATGGGCGGTTTAAAAAATGAGGTCGGTAATCAGAAGAGGAAATGGATAGACTTGAGAGTGGCGAATTCGGTTGAAGTTGGGGCCATGGGATGGTTTGATGAATGAGGTCGGGAGATGAGAAGAGGAAATGGAATGAGAGTCATGTCTTCATGCCTCGAGTTTTGACCAGTTATTATCTAACTTTAGTGAGAACGGGCATCGACTTATTGGCGCCTTGGGCCCGGCGGGTGCTCACCGTCCTTGCTCTAGCATTGTCGCCGCCACAAAAGTCGGTCATATTGCCTTACCAACACTTGGGAACCTTTTTTTTTACCTTGAGCAGATCTATGGAATGGTCCTGACATAGAGGGTGTGGCATGTTAGATTTCTTGTTTACAAATGATGTTAAATCCACACAGTGCAATGCCAATGTTTGCCTCACCTTATTCTCTGACCACAACAAAGTTAACTCTTTTGTTACTGCAAGAAACGTACATGAAAACATAAATGGTGTATAACTGAGAATAACAAGCTGACAAAATAAGTCAATATTCTCCTTGGGTACTTGAAATTAATGCATAAATGCATACCCCATTAGGATCTGATTTGATGGCTCGGAGCGACTGCTAATTCAGAAATTCATATTCTGAGAGAAAAATCTAGAATTATATTTGGCAAACCAGCTTAAGTAGTACACCATATTGTTGGCTCCTAGAACATGTGGAACACATCTTGGAAAAACAATGAAGTCAGCATAAGGGATCAATGCCCACTTGCTGATTGATCTCAATAAAAAAATGTTGACGAGCTTCAACATGCACTTGCAAGAAACCACAGACAGATCTTGTATAGTAGACAGTATGCCGACCAGCTCCCTTCTCTCATTATTAATCTCAATTCTATCCATTTCCTCTTCCGATTCCCGCAAGTGTAGCTTGTCAAACAAAGAGAACTGTAGCTTGTCAAACAAAGAGAACTGTAGCTTGCTCAGCAACTAACATGGTAACACATTTGATTCGAAACAGGAGGATGATAGAAGCTTAGGTACATTTTTATGAGAAACATAAGATGCACTTACCTTTATGACTTGAGAATATCTGGCCATGAATAAATTTAGAAGGCATCCAGTTCATTACCTTGACACCAAGCGGTGGCATGCTATTTTAACTTCTGTAGAAATTAGAATGATTACCTGGTAAGATCACAAAGCTTTGTGTAGAAATTTCAGGACAACATTGAACAAAAGAGGCCATGTCTCACGGATACTAATTTCAGTTCAACTTGTGAGGAACTTGTACCGCCAATGCACTACCCCTAATCTTTAGAAGAATCCATTATAAAAAGGAAGAGAATGCTGAAAAAATATACCTTTAGGCCTGTAATAAATATATTGTCAGGCTTCATTATGATACTTTCAAGAGAACTTCTCAGGGAAACTTTGGATGAACACCTAATCGCACATTCATCCAACTTCTCATATTGCTGAATATTAAGATTGAAAGAGACATTCCAGTAAGTATCAACACTGTGATGCCCCCGCTGATCAACACTGGATTAAGAAATGAAGCTCATGAAATCACAAATCTGTAGGACATTATCCATTTTTTGATGCAACACTTCCAGGATTAGCAAGTGCTTCACCACCACCATATTTGAAGCTCAAGCTCAAGTTTAAGAATGCCGACGACAGCGACTGGTCATCATCAAACATGTCACCTGGATCGGTAAGTTCCATTTAGACATGGTTTGGAAACACGGTACCAGTGATCCTGTCAGTAAACCCCCCAAGTGTCATAATATCCTGGTTACTCTGCACTTCTTCTATAGTAGTAACATGACAGCTAGCAGACATGACAAGCTAGTGTCGGATCGATCAAACAACCCTGCAGCACCGAACAATGGATTACAATGTACAAATACCAGGAAATTATCAACAAGATCACAGTACCAAGGACGAAATTTTACAAAGAATGAAATCATCATTATGAATAATTTGGCAACAAAGGCAAGAAGCACAGGAAAACAACAGTGGACCAGCTACTATATGGGAGTCCACTACATGGCAAAACACTTTCAGCAAGCACAAGAATTACTCCACAGATAGTATATGCACATAAGCTTTATTCATAACAGGATTCAGCTCATATATTAAACAAAGTGAGAGCAAAAAAAAAAGCCTCACTGCAAGATTTTAAGATTATTGAGTCATCTCTATCATCAGTTAAGCCCACATAAGCACACAAAACATTAAAAGTTGTTCTAATTAAATAGACATGTCTGCATAAATATTCCTCCAAGACATCCGTGCAGTTAGGCCATATGAAACAAGGTGAGCAACAATAGCTTTCTTATTATACACAACACTATACAGATATAGAGAAGGAAGCCGATGGAAATAGAAAGCATCGTATACCTTTGGTAACCTTATGACAAGTGAGAGTCTACTGATCTTGTAGCCATAACCATTGATCCGGCTGAAATGTATTTGTTTCTCAACAGTTGTGTTTTATAGTCGGTGCCTCTCCTACACGGTTCTTTACCTGTTATTCAAAAATATAACTATAAGCATTGAAAAACAATGAGAAAGACTTTATTTGGTGCTAAACATATGTGGACCCTTGGTGAATGTATTTTGTATATAAATAGATCGTAAACCTGGTAAATTAATGGTACAAACATTTGATGTTCGACACTGGACTGAAAGTGGAGGGATAAAACAAAAATGTGTAGCGGTGATGCTCCTGTGAAACGGACCTACGATCTCGGATCTGTATTGTACTGAACATTCAGATACTGAAATTTGAAAAGTAGTAGAATCTTGAAACGTACATCTATATATCCAAATAGCTGGAAAATTACTGCACAGCTATTACAAGTATACTACATTTGCAAGGATTTCATAAAATTAAACAGTGAGTACATAAGACTGGTTTAATAATTACCGCTAGATATTGGCAAATCTGAAGTAGGATCCTCCATATAGCAAAGCCTATGTGACCGTGAAGACCAAAAAATATAACTCGTTCCTGGCATACGAAAAATATAAGTTGGAGAGGCCGGTAAGTTACGGAATGTCAAATAAGCTAAACCGTACGGGAGATTACCTCATGTCCCCATGTGAAGTGCTCAGAACTGTCTCGCTCGTGGCTGGCTGCAACCATTCTAGTTTCTGATTGAATTGTCTCGATACAGTGCAAAACCGGTGGCCACCTCGACCAGATCCCATATGGGTAGCTCCAGGACATTTGCCTTCACCTCCTAGTTGTTCCCGTTCCTGTGCCCCAATTAAGCAAATCGGTTGGAGAGAAGAAGATGAGAAGAGAAGAGGTACCATCCTTTGCAATGGCACTTCATGACGTTTCTCAACAATTCCATGGAGTGAGACGTCGTGGTCCTAAACGGGAGCAGCCGTCTTGGAAGGGGAGATGCAAATGGCGAGGTCGTGGTCCTGGAGGGCAGACGACCCGATTCTTGCAGGCGTTGCGTCGGAGGCGACCATGAAATTGGCGACAGTATGGATGACGAAGTATGTCGAGGAGGGATCGATGGAGGCGGCGGCGACAGCAGGAAGAATCAGTCTATATCCGGTTTAGGGTCACTTCGTGTGGAGGCGGCGGCCTGATGCGACGATGGCGATGGCGGAAACACTCTCGCGGAATTTTGCTGTCATCACGGCGAGGGTAGGCCGTGTGACGTACCAGGTGCGATATGTTTTTGTTGGGCCGGACGATAGATATATGGGTTGAGCGCGAGGAGGCGAATCAGCCATCGAGGGAACAAGCGGACGAGGCAGAAAATTAGACGGTACCAACATACGAACTCCCATTTAATAATAAACTAGTTAAATACTCGTGCGTTGCAACGGGAACATATATTTTAATGGTTTTTCACCCCTAGGTGCTAAAAAATAATATATATTTAGTTGCAAAATATTACGACAAACCGGAGGGCTGCTGTAGCTAACTTAGTTTGCAACGTGTAAAACATGTTACATTGTTTTGATGCTACCTAGTGAGAGAAAGAAAATAGTTTCCCACGTTCCGTCAGTCATAAACTCGATAAACGCACTGAGTAATTTTTTATCAATTGTACTTGTTCACAATGTGCAATCTTTCTTTAAATTAAGCATCTACCAATTTGCAATCTTTCTTTAAATTAAGCACCTACCAATTTATAGCTTGTACTGTATGATCGTATCCATTTGTGTCTGACTAAATGAAACGGTGTCAACTGTTCAAAGTAACATTTCTTTGTAGACTTCATACCTGTTTGCCACTGATGCTACTCTTCCAAATAAAAGTGCATTGTTTTATTATCAGAATTATACAAAAAAAACTACCGTTAAAAGGTGAAACAATATTGTAACTCGCAAGCATTTTAATAATTCAACTGTTCCCAAAAATGGGAAATTGTGTATATGGAGGAGGGCATCATGGCACTGTAATCACAATGTAAGCTAGCACCCTTTTTCACATCAGGTCAAGCACCGACATAATTCCACAAGCAAGAACATATGGTATAAGTGTCTTAGCTCCGAATAAAATATTACTCCGTACGACCAATAAAACAGAAGATGCTACGGGTGTCTGTCTTCTTTCTATATCCCAAAACATCTAAAAAAGGTCCAAAAAATTGTGTGAACAATCAATCTCCATTTTGAGTGCACTTGTGACCTGTGTATTGTCATGCCTAGCTATTGAATTACAAATAATTCTACACCAATAATATTTTCTTCAAAAATAACACATGTAGTTTTCAACAACATTAGAACAAATGTACTCGCACTGCTACTTTAGCACTGCTACTTTAACGTCAACACCGTGCAATATCTTGTCTGGCCTCTCTTACTACACACTGTTTGCTTGCCCTGTGTTTTCCAACTCTTGCGCATCGATGAAATTGTATGTCGCTTTTTTCATGTAAGAAGTCGCCTAGTCGGCCGATGCGGTATTCAAAAGAAATATTTTTTATGAAAATAACACATACCTTAGCAAACATGCATTTAAAACCACAAGAAAATAAGACGTCACCTTGCTTCTCTCCCACCCTCTTCACCACCACTCAGATTGTTTTAGACAACATGGAGATCCATTGGGACTTGAAGAGCAGCAAAGGTACATCATAACAAAAGATTCTTCTATAAATGAGTAACTTCAAACATGCATAATTATCTATATGTGCCATTACAACAAAGGTTTTTGAAGTGTAGCAAAAGATACATCATAGCACAAACTCCCCCTTTTTATTCTATATTAAAGTGATCACCGACATGCAAAAAGGTTCTGCACACAGACTACCGATATATTTTCACGACAAGGAAGCCTAGTACACTCTACCCTGGCTGACGGCATCATTTCTAATACGGATCTTCATTAATCTATTTCCTGTTGTAGCTCCTACAGTGGTTGAAGCAAAACATGGATGAATCATTATTTGCAAGAATTTGAAGAACAGTACACACAGACTACCGATATATTTTCCACTTCAGCAGGCTCTTCCCTCACAATTTCCACTTCAACCTGTCATTACCAAGATTATACGTGACTACCAAAAACATAAAGCATGGAGGTACAATAAGGCAGCGAAATGGTGCCTTTGTCTATTACTCCCTCCGTTCCAAATTAATTGACATGCATTTGTCCAAATATAAATGTATCTAGACATATTTTAGTGTGTAGATATATTCATATTTGGACAAACCCAAGTCAATTATTTTGGAACGGAGGGAGTATATGACAGATGTAAAAAAAATTGCATGAATGTGGCAGTATTAGGAATAGTACATTAACTGTTTGAAAACTGTAGGCAGCTAGGCCTAAATGTATGTTTATTACTATGTGATTACTAAGGATTTAGTAGCAACTGTCAATCCTTCCCCTATTAATCAGAACTCTAAGGACTTTCTATTGTATTTCGTTCTGCCCAATAATCACTGTATGTTATCAAAAAGATCGACGCAATTTTAGTTATCTCAGTCAAACACTAAAACTCTAAATGTAGACTCAGAATGGTTCATCATTAATTGCACCATATGATAATCTGCAGGGTGCAACTGAACGACTACTATCTTTAATTAGATCAATGGAAAATGAAAATCAAGTTATTTATCTAACTTCTGATCTCAGTCTGGTGTCCTTCATAATAAAACTATTTTACAATAGAAACTCTGTCCGTTTGAGCAAAGGCTTCCTTTAGTAGGAACTTGCAAAGATTTCAGAGAAATTTAACTTATAGAAGTTTTAGATGACTTAAAATGTGGCCATTTGTAATGTCCTAAAATGTACACAACAAAATATTCATTGTGGTAACAGCAAAACGACAACACCTTACCTTAAAAAAATTAAAGTTTTCGAGCTGCATTTTTTAAGAAAGAAAAGAAAGTGGCATGGCACGGTAACACCTTGTATCATCGTTCTTGAGAAAAAGCAATAACTGGACAGGCTTTCTAAGATGTTTCTGACTATTTTCCTTAACTATCAGAGGCATTCACTAAACAGATGAAAACGGGCATGTGTTGTGATGCAGCATCAAGTTATACTGCAGAGTGACTATCATGGACGTGAGGGACTGGATAATCGTAGTTATGATCCTATACATTATTGCAAATGGAGCTAATTATTTCTTCCAATCTTCATATACCAGCTATATAGGCTAAGCATTCATATATCAAAAATCCCTAAAGTCTAGCTCTCCTCTCTTCCTAGCCCGGCAGCTCTAAGTTGCAAAAATCAAACACAGGTTGCAAAAATCAAACACAGTTAATTCCCTAGTCACCACCCAATCTAAATCTGATATTCACTTATTTTACAGTTTAAAGAGCACGGATCTTTCAAACAGACATTACACGAAGAACAAAATACCTTTTTCATCTGATGAGCAATACTATCTACACCTGAAGTTTTGGTCAAAGAGCTTCAAGGGGCCCTTTACGCTTGATGGCACTTCAACTTTCTGTGGAAAGCAAACAGTGAAATAAGTTGTTATAATGACATTTTTAGTTACATTTTTTGAATGGTAGATATCACAAATTAGCTTCTCAAAATGAAGTCTCGCCTTTCCTAAAGCTTTCAATCAGCAGAGTCAAATAATTCTTCATGGTCCTGATATTTCCAGTTAAGGTTTACATCAGTTCAGTTAAAATAATGTAACCGCGAGACAAACATATATCATTTCAATCAGATCGTATGAACTGGGTAGCATACCTATCTGCTATTGCCCGTTTACACACAACTGATCTGACCTTTGTCTGAGCATTAAAAATTGCAGTAGGAAGCACATGATCTTTATCTTTAAAATATAGTTAGGTCTTTGAGTGTGATGCCACACTGATGCCAAGCAAGAGCTATTAGAGGAGAAGGCAGGCGATTTCAAGGCCTGGATCGACGTCGGCAAGCTGGTCCCGGGAACCAAGCTACCACAGTTGGTGTCTAAACACAAATATATGCTCATGGGCGTTTCATTCCTGGAAGATGGAATTTAATAATCAGGGCACATATCACTGTAGTGCATCCACCATGTCACATTATTTCAACATTTGTATGTATAAAGGATAAAGACCAAGTGAGCATATAAACCTCTTTCAATGCATCAAATATTCAGTTTTAATCTCTAAACGGTGCCACATAAGAACTTCTCTAAAAGCTATAATATAGGAAGCGTCACAAATATCAGAATATTCAGTAAATTATTATTTTTTCTCCATTAAGCAATAGTTCAAGCTTCGATTGAAGGGAAAGCAATAGTACAAACACGGTGACTACTGAATTATGGAGTTCATGAACTCATTCCATCTACGAATATGAAATGACATGAGATTTACAAACAATATAGCATGGTAAGATGCGGCTCAGTACCGGAAGTGAAGATCTCCCCCGACTCTCCCCCGAAGGCGCTACCGCCGCTACTCCCCTCCGCCTTCGCGACGAGTCATGCCGGACACCACAGATGCCAAACTGAGGGTCTGAGAGGCTGAGAGGCGGGCTCGGAAACCAGTTCTTGCCCCTTGCCATGGATCGCATCATGAAGCTCCTCGAGGACTACGAAGTCGATGTAATCATCCACTCGGAAAGTCAGGAGCCGATTTCGATGTCTACATGGCGGTGCTGGACCGCGAGGCAGAAGGCAGGGCCAGTAGCAGCGCCGCCGCCGCCGCCGTCACCACTTCCTCCAAATCACTGGTTCCACCCCCTCCGACTCCGGGCGACATGGCGGAAACCGCCGTAGCCCCGTGGGAGGTGGAGGCGGAGCCGACGCCGCTTGCGTCCGCGGAGGTACTCCTTGGAGGGGTCGCGGCGGCTGGTGGCGTCAACGGATGGGTGGCGTCGCTGGGCTCGACTCGTTCGAGCAGGAGAGGATTGGGGATCGCGCTGTCGGTCGAAGAACAGAGGAAAGAGAGACGAAGCGGTTTGGGGGGCTAAAATGCAAATGTGCTCGAAATTTAGTTGTTGTACTGTGGGTTGATTTGCAACAATCTGAGGGTCTAAGTGCAAATTGGCGCGACGGACGACGGACGAGCAGGAGACAGGACACTCCATACTTTTATAGTAGAGATATAGATAGATTGAAAACAATATTTACGAGTTTTAAAAAGATTGAAAAAAATCATGGACGTGGATAATAGTGTACCCCACAATCATGCAAAAACTCAACTTTAAATACTTTGTATTTCGAGCTACGCAAATATGATAAAAGTATGGATCTAAGTATGTACATTTTCAAATCTTCAAATTTATCAGATTTGTGATTTTTGTGTAGCTCAGAATATAAAGTATTTGAAGTTGATATTTTTACATGGTTGTGGGATACACCATTTTTACATCTGGGATTTTGTTTCAAAAAAAATTGAAATTTTTATGTATTTGTTCTATTTTTTACTCCTTCCGTTTAGAAAAAGATGTCTTATATAGCTATGTTTAAATTTGGATGTATCTAGACATATTTTAGTATGTACATACATTCAAATTTAGAGATAGGTAAGACATCCTTTTCTAAACGGAGGGAGTACAAATGATCAGGAACACTGGTGCTCGGGAGCCAAATAGACTTTTCGCCGATTGATTCACTGTTTAATTTTTGTCCTCTGTAAACAAACGACGTAAGTAGCGCAAAGTTTACGCACATTCACATGTCCGTAAATTTTTGCCGCCCGTTTCGAGCCGAAATACAGCGATCCAAGCGCGGCCTTAGGGTATTAATTAGGCCATGTGGCACGAAAACCATCTTTCTTCAAGATCCATACAAATTTTCGTTTCATAAGTTAAGTTACAAATTTTGTAACTTAATGTCGTGTGCGAAGTCACGAACATCGGAGGTCGCGAGACCCCCTTTTAGAGATTCGGCGAGGGGCGCAAGGAGGATCTAGGCGAGCAAGTAGAAGATGCAGAAAGTAGAGCACACGAGCAGTTTACCCAGGTTTAGGCCGCTCGGAAGCGTAACACCCTACTCCTGCTTGTCTGGATATATGGTGGTGATATGCGTATCCGTGCTACAAGGAGGTGTTCCTGGGCACTCTCTCTCTCTCTCTCTCTCTCTGATCTGCCTAGCTAGCTTGTGTTCCAAGATGATCCCTCCTCTCAGGACCTGGTCCTACTTTTTTCTTAAGAGGATATCACAGTGGTCTGACCTTTCTACCCCTAGCGAAGAGCTTGGTTTACCAAAAAGGTGCCCCTCCACTGCCACCGTCAGGCCAGAACATGCCAAGCGAAGGTCGTACTTGCCCATCTCCACTTTGCAGACTGGCAAATGGCTTGTCTCCTTCGCTGCCCCTGGATACGTCCGTCCTAGGCATTGCTCGAGGCCCTTCCCGGGAGATGCTCCTAGGGCTTCTCGAAGTCTACACGTAACAAAGAGATGATCTTCTGCAGTCCACGCGGGGAGGCTTCACGGGAACCCCCTGTTCCCGGGATGCGACAGTAGCCCCGGGTACTGTCTCGACCACAAGAGTACCAGAGGTCGAGACGGTGCCCCAGAAAACAGTGTGGCCGCAGGAGTGTCGTTGCCGGGGCGCTTCCACGTTCACGGGTTACTTGAGGAATCATTAATTTAGGCGGTTTCTCCATCACTCAAATGGAGTGGCCTTCTTTCGGGCCCCGCGCGCAGGTAACCCTTTATGGTGGGAGGTGGGCCTTTCGTTGCATGGATACCTTCGCCGGTTGACCCCTGGAACCGCGTCTAGATCTAGCGTTCTCCGGGAGTTTCCGTCTTCTTCCTTCGTTCTGACGCTCAATTTCCTCATCTGAGATCTCAGAGCTTTCGACTTTCTTCTTCCAATTTTCATTCGTCGGAGCCATGGCGCCTAAGCGAGCAAGGGTTCAAGAACAGCCAGAAGTGAAGCCCTCATGGAAGGCGAGGATGGCTGCGCGGAACAAGGTTGATCCGCTCTTCGACAGTAAGTTTCGCACCGAGGAAAATCGACTCAAGATCCGAGCGGTTGTAGCCGATGACCACTGCAGCTCAGGCTCTATGCTGGTTAAAGCTCCAGCACTTGGTTCTCCGGGTGATAATTACATCCCCATCATCTGGTTTTTCTTGGCCATGGGCCTCGTTCCCCCGTTTTCCCCTTTCTTTCATGCTGTCTTGGATGCGTATGGGTTGAGCCTCCTGCAACTGCATCCCACTGTTGTACTATCACTGGCGATCTTCGCGCATCCCTGCGAATGCTTCGTAGGCGTAGTCCCCTCTGTGGCACTGTTCCGCCACTACTATGCTCCTCGCCTTACTCCGAAGGAGCCAATCTCTTCCAGTGTCACGCTCCAACTCCGAGATGGCATGGCGGAGGAGTACCTTGATATGGATACGGGCGGCAAATGGGACAACTGGAGAAGAGACTGGTCTTTTGTTCAAGTTGAGTCAGCTTCTCACCCTCACTACGCCATACCTACCGTCAAAACTTCACATATTGCCAATTCGAACGAGTTCAGCCCCCGCGACGAAGAGTTTGAAGAGGTATTCAAGTGCATCAAAGAGCTTAAGCGTCGGAGGTTGTCCGGCCTAATGGTGGCTGCGCACTTCCTTCAGCATTGTCTAGCCCCGCTGCAGGAGAGGACCCAGTTCATCAAGGATTACACCGGGGATGGTTCAGACAGGGTACGCCTTCAAGAGGCGGACATGCCTCCTTCTGAGATAGCCAGGTGGATTAAGAAATTCTTTCATTCCGACAAGACCGGAGCTCTCCCGACTGACGTGGTTCCTCTGTACCGTCGGAAAGATAAAGCCAAACTTCTTCAGTCTGTACCAGTCTGCGGACCCATAGGAATCCTGGGAACGGAAGATCAAGAACCCAACTCGCGTACTGGGGAAGTTCATCAGGAAGAGGCAGTTCGACCTATTCGTCGCCAGAGGTCGAAGAGAGTGGTCGTTCAGTCTGATCAAGGGGTACCCGGCAGAGAGGTTGCAGGCTCGAGTTCCGGCCATGCCTCTCCCTCTGATTCCCGGGAAGCAGATAATGATTCCCTACCGCTTTCTTCGAGCGAGGTCCCCGTTTCTGGACTTCAGGTTGAAGCAAAGAAGCGCAGGAGGTACTTGTCTTCTCATGACTTTCCTTCAACAGGCGCGGTGTTTCTTCCTGGGACCAACCTCCTGGAGCTTGTATCTTATCTTTCTTCGCAGGGCCCCGAGAGAAGTATCCCGTGGGAGGCCCAGGAAGATACTGAAGGTGGTTACCTCGGATAGTTTTGAAACCGAGGATGACTCCAATCTACTCAGGGGTGTCCATTCCGGATCCGAGGAAGAATGGCCAGCCGTGATCAGAGCCTCGACTCATTCTACTCGGAAGACTCCCCTTCGGCAGGTATATGCTCTGGCTTGCTTACAATCCCAGGAGCCTTGGTAGCAGCGCGTAAGTGCTCGGGCTTACCAACAGTCTCGCATTACCTTGATGCAAGTGTCAATCAAAGTTTCCAGGCTCCAGTGTCCTCAGCCCCCAGCTCGGCTGATAAGGGTGCTCTTCCAGCTTCAAGCACGGAGCAAGATATCTGAGACGAGGTTACCGCCCGAGAATCAGCAGTCGTGTTCAAAGATAAAGAGATTGCTGCTTTGAAAAGGGAGCTGCAGGAACTCAAGGCTTCCAAGCTCAAGGCCGACGAGGACCGTGAAGCAGCTCTATCCCGGGAACATCAAATCTCTGCTAGGGTGGACGTTCTGGACGAGGAGGTTGCTACCCTGCTGTCTGTGATCGAAAATCTCGAGTCTCCGGAGAAGGACCAACGCTCGGACACTTCAATCAGCCCGAGCGAGTTCCACGAAGCCACTATCAAGATGGCGGATGAACTGGAGCGCCTGGGGATTCACCTTCCTCGTGAAGGTCTTAGTCTTGAAAGTTCGTCATTGGGGATTACGTTCAATTCTTTAGGACTGATGCGAGCAAGCTTGGAACAGCTGTTGAGGAGGTCGATGTCAATCGTCAGCTGGATGGCGAGACCTTGGTTCGAGATGTTGCAACAGAGATCCTGTCCGCGGTCCATCTCCTTGACCCGAACATCTCCATAGAAGATCTCCTCAAAGATTTCAGTGAGGAAGCCAAAGCTGCTAACGAGAAAAAGATATCCCCGGTGGTCGATCAGCTGGAGCATCAATTCGCGAGAGCAGAAGATATCATTGGCACTGATCCCCATTCTTGAATATTTAGCCGCCCTACACACAACTTGTAATTATTGTATCCCAGAATACCCATGAATAACGGCTTTTTCCTTGTTGCCACCCTGCGACCTGAATAGAGCATGTCCTTTCAGTTAGAATACCATAGGTACCTGTTCATAAGATCAAAATATCCCATGATATCGATTAGTTAGCATCAAACTCAATAAGCAACTTCACGGGGTAAAATCCAATGCCAGTGTTTCAAGTATGGGGGATGGACCCGTTCCCATTTCCTCATTTGCGGGGGGACGGACCCTTCCCGCTTCAACATACGTGGCGGAACGGATCCAGGCCCACCTCAACATCTGTGGAGGGACGGACCCTTCCCACTTAACATATGTGGCAGAACGGATCCAGACCCACCTCAACATCTGTGGAGGAACGGACCCTTCCCACTTAACATATGTGGCAGAACGGATTCAGACCCACCTCAACATCTGTGGAGGGAAGGACCCTTCCCACTTAACATATCACATATGTGGTGGAACGGATCCAGACCCACCTCAACATCTGTGGAGGGACGGACCCTTCCCACTTAACATATATGGCGGAACGGATCCAGACCCACCTCAACATCTGTGGAGGGATGGACCCTTCCCACTTAACATATGTGGCAGAACGGATCCAGACCCACCTCAACATCTGTGGAGGGACGGACCCTTCCCACTTAACATATGTGGCGGAACGGATCCAGACCCACCTCAACATGTACGGCTCACAGGAGCGACCCGGATACAGAGACTTCATTCCTCATCACCATTGATGGCCTTGTGGTGCACCACATCTTTTCTGAAACACTCAAACAAACAAGGTTACCGGATCAAAGAACACGAAACAAGCTTCACCTGACCTAGACGAGGGCTAAACTCTAACACTCGCAAGACTCGACACTCCACTTAAAGGACTCCTGAAACGAAAGACAAACCAACCCAACTCAACCTTCCCTGACTCGCCCTGACTTGTCTCGATACCTGCCTGGAACCAGTTCTCTGATCTGATACTTCACATGCTGGATTCCCTGGGAAGAGGGTGCGCCCTTCGAGGACTCTCACAACGTAGTAGCGCTCTTCCTTCTCAATGCACCTGTCGACCAACGGCCACAGCTCTTCTTCGGTACCAATGGTGTGTGTGCTGAGCTTGATCCTCATCTTGCTGTTCTCGACATTGGCGTGGAAAGAGGAGAGGACGGTCATGCTCCGGACATTCGGAATCCAGTCAGCCACCGATCGGAAGCGCTTGACGTACTTCCTCAGGCTTTCCCCTGGCCACTGAGCCAAACAGAAGAGGTCACAATAGGTGCACGGTCGCTCGGTTCCATCTTGGAATGCAGCCACGAACAGTTTCTTCATTTGGGCCCAAGAGCCGACGGACCCTCGAGGGAGGTCTTCCATCCAGGACTCGGTGCGTCCACTTAGTGCTAGCGGGAGATACTTAGCCATCATGAGTTCATTACCTCCAATGAGGCTGATAGCGTGAGCAAACACTTTCAGGAAACCCTCCGGGTCAGAGTTCCCGTTTATATGCCTTGGTCAAACCACGGCAGAGCTGGCCTGTCCTTACCGCCCTCCTTAACCCTGGAACAAGAGCGAGGCAGTCAACATCATCTTCAGAACTAGCGTCCTCCACTTCTACATCCATCTGGCTTTCACTGTTCCCGGGAAGTGAAAAACTGCTTTCCCCAGCCTCGAATTTTCCATCCCCTGGAACGTTCCTCACCCCACACTGTACTACTTCCATCAGACGATCCTGCTGTTTTACCCAGACTTGGAAGCTTTGGGACCTTTCGACGTCATCTGGTGGAGACTGGAGCAGTTTCCTGGCTGCCATTAGAGCTTCGTGGGGTTGCTCACGGCTCGCCGAGTGGAAGCTCTCGAGGGTTCCCGGGTGATACTGGTCTTCACTTTCAACGAACGATTCTCGCCATCGACTGTCTGATCAGCGACTTTCGGATCATAGGGGGGTGGAACAAGTGTGAGTGCCTCCTCGAACTCAAACGGTTGACCCGTCTAGACACTCTGAATGAGGCAGGTGATGAAGTTGTCGACTGGTTCTCCACCAAGTGGGGCGAGCTTCCCGGGGACCGAAGAAGTCTGTCAACCTCCAGCACGGGCTTGCACGGGCCTTGAGCTCCTTCCAGTCCCGATTCCCAGGCGCCGTGCACGGGCAATCCCGCTCGCCTTTCTCGAGCTTGGCTTGGGCGATCCTTTCAATGTGCGGGTGACATGGGTATACATATCGGGTACCCTACCATGAGGGTACCTGGTGCACGTGACGACTAAGGCCCAATAGCGAAGAGCCTAACTCGAAGCCCAAGACAAGAGGCCCAAGAAGATGGAGTACCCTCCAAGATTAGACATAGGCATAGTCGGTTTAGACTTTCCTTACGTGTAAACTAGGTCGGTTACGAACTCCCGAGACCCAGCCTATTTAAAGGCTGGGAGGGGTGCCGATCTAGGGACCAAGCCATACTCGAACCACCAAAAGCTCTAGCGAGATCGATACCTCGCCGGAGCTCCCCTGTAATCGCATAATCCACAATCAATACCAGACAAGCAGGAAGTAGGGTCTTTACCTCCACCCGAGGGGCCTGAACCTGGGTAAATCTTTGCCTCTGCTTGTCAGCCGACGAAACTACCAGTACTACCACGTTCTCTCCCCATAATCTCAACCCTAGGTCCTTAACCATGGGATTTGATGAGGGTACACCTCGTCAATTGGCGCCGTCTGTGGGAAAGAATAGTGCTGGACTCGCGGTTTCTTCGGTTCCATCGGAAAACGGCGACTCGCCGATCGGATCTACAAACGGCAACTCGCCGGCTGCATCGACAAACCAGAACTCGCCGACTCAGGCGGCACACGGCAACTCGCCGGCTCACTCGACAAACGGCAACACGCCAGCTTCACCCGCAAAAAGCGCATCGGATCCTCTGATGGATTTCGAGCCACACTCGCCAGGATTCCAGGAGGCCTTCTCCGATCTCGAGTCAGGTTTGGGTTTAACCGTTGGTTCGTTCAATTTTTTCGTCAACAAGCTTGGTGTGCAGGACTTGACGGATCCACGCCAACTCGCGACTTCCGCACCCGAGGCTCCATCGGTTGCGGCTCCTTCGACTGCGGATCCCTCAACTGCGTCCATACCATCGTCGATCCTCCAAGCTTGCTCGTCCGCAACAACCATGTCCACACGAGAGATGCACGAGCTCATCGAAGAACTCAGGGCGAGGAGGCCGAATCAGCATACCGCACAAACGATCCCGAGCTCGATCTCTCACTCGAGGATAGTTTCGACTGCGGGATCTCCTTCAGCGACTTCGACGAACTCGAAACTCATATCGACAACCACGTCGACTCCGAGATCTGCACCAACAACAACAACCTCGACTCTGAGATTCATAACAACTTCGTCGACGCCGAGATGAGCATAGGCGATGAAGGCATCAACAGCGAGATCCGTCCAGACGGACCACTCGACGGGCATATCGACTCCGACATGAGCCTTGATGACGATGTCGAGTCCATGACGGACTCGAAGACACACATACATACCCTCGGGTGATACCCCAGCAGGTCTACGTCGCCATCGCCGCAGAATCATCAGATGCTGCGGCCAGCCGCAGGCCTACAGAATTCCCGTGCACAGTTACTATGCCGGACGGAGTCACAACTCTCACAATCACTGCTGAGATGGCAGCAAAAGCAGATAAAGTCATCAAGGAGTGCACAATGATGCCAGCAGACGCAACACAAGAGGAGATGTTGACCTTCCAGTACTTCAACTGGCAGGAATCACTTCGACTGCGGCAGGTCAGAGCAACACTCGAAGAACGCAAAAAGCAAGCTAGCTTGTCGAGTGCGCGAAGAAGACAGCTCTCCCTGAGCTCCACCGGGCGAGCAGACACAAGACCCAGATCAAGGTTGTCACACCTCTCGCCAGACGAAAGGGCGGCGCTCACCCGCAACTTAGGCAACTCTTTCATGACATACGACGAAGAGGAGTGCCAGTACCCAAAACAGCTGCGGGTGCCCTCTTCACCGCTGCAGCATACCTAGAGGCAATCAAACCTCCAGCTGATGACCCCAATGCAAAACTGCATCGCCAGCAGATCAAATCACTCGCCTTAGCGGCGAAGGCCATACGCCAAATTCCAAAACTCCAGGTGGGAGTCGAGACCGTGCCCTAGTCGACGCGCGTCGGGAAGAGCATAATCACAGTGGTCGCCGCCACCACTCGAAGGAAAGAAGCGGCTCGCGTAGGCGCAGGTCCAGGAGCAGATCACGCAGATCTTACAGTAGCGACTCATACTCTGATCGAGAGCCTGAGCCACATGGAGCTCTGTGCTTCACTCGACGCGTCCGCGAGACACGGATGCCCAAAGGGTTCAAACTCACATCTGAACAGCCCAAGTACACGGGTCGACAGGAACCTTCTGGGTGGCTGGAAGACTACAGGCTGGCTGTCGCGTGCCAGCGAGGTACAAACACCACGCCATGCAATACATACGACTCATGCTCGAAGGCACAGCCCGCGACTGGCTCAAGGCCCTACCTCCATCAAAGTACGACTCGTGGGATCACTTCCGCGATGACTTCATCAAAAACTTCGAGCCTCTATGTGAGCGCCCAAAAACGTTCGAGGAACTGCGGGCCTGCGTGCAACGTTCAGACGAAACGCTGAGGTCATACATCAGACGATGGACTGAGATACGCAACTCAGTCGGAGTAATTTCAGAAGATATGGCCATGGATGCTTTCATAATGGGACTCGCCAGGCGGGACTCAAAGAAGCACTCGGTCGCAAAAAGCCAACCTCTGTGGCTAACCTCTTGATGACCGCGACTGAGTGGGCAGACGGAGAGACATGGCGCGCACCACACGCGGGTCCTCACCCCGTGACAATCATGAAAGCGGCAGTCGAAGCCGCAGAGACTCGTACAGAGACGACCGAAGGCGCAAACGTTCAAAACGTCACTACGACGATGACAGACCCGAATTCATGGCGGCTGGGTTCTCCACACCCCGCAATGACCAGGACAGAAGCGACCGACGGTCGGAAGATCGGCGAGACAGTCGAGATGATCGCGAGACAGTCGAGATGATCGTCGAGACAGCCGAGACCGCGGCCAACGCAGTGATAGCTACAAGAGGAAGGACTGGCGCAAGTCACGGGCACAATCTGAGCGATCATTCGAAGAAAAGATGGACGCTGATTGCAGATTCCACCTGTACAAGGGGGACGACGGAAAACTGCGATCCAATCACTCGATGAGAAACTGCAGGGAGTTCGACCAAATGGCGACTGATTACGTAAATCGCAGAAAGGCAGCAGCCGCACAAGCACCTGCACCCGTGCCTCAGCCAAACAACGTGCCTGTTCTGATGGCACCACCTCCACCACCACAGCCTGCTGCAGGCGGAAACCTCGCGGGTGCCATACAGCACATACCTCGGGTGGACGAGCCACAGTACCCTCCGCCCCAAGGGCAGATGTACATGATACAGAAAGGTCGACCTTCCAACAGGGAGCAAAAACTTCGCACTCGACAAGTAAACATGGCGGTCATGTCACCTCCTGCGGTAACTGAATACTTGAAGGGATCCGAAACTACAATAAGCTTCAGCAAAGAGGACCACCCTCCATCGGTTGTTCGCCAGGGCACTCTGCTCTGGTACTCGACGCGCAAATTGGAGGCTACGCCATGTCCAAGGTCTTCATGGATGGTGGGAGCGGCATAAACATCATCTTCGCAGATACGCTCCGCAAAATGAACAGGTCAGTCGAAAACCTGCCAAGATCTTCAAATACCTTCCACGGTATCGTTCCAGGGAAAGCAATAAGCCCAGAAGGCACCATACAACTCGACGTAACGTTCGGGGACAAGCACCACTTCAGGACAGAGTCGATTGAGTTCGAAGTGGTCGACTGGAAGTCACAATACCATGCTATACTTGGACGCCCGACGTTCGCTCGATTCATGGCGGTGCCACATTACGCATACCTCCAGCTGAAGATGCCTGGACCAAAAGGAGTAATCACAGTCAAGGGAACTTCCAAAAGTCTGACTCTTGCGACCGAGAATTCAGCAAAATCTCTGAGATGTTTGGCATGGAAGCAACACTCGCTGATCTAGCGGTCTCCAACGATCGAACACTTATGCCAGAACAAAAAGGTGGCAGTCGACAGAGCATTCAATGCCACCAATGACACAAGATCGCATCAGGTGCACCCGACTGACCCGACCAAGACAGTCAATGTCTCGTCGAGTCTGCCTATCGCATAGGAAAGCGCGCTCGTCGAATTCCTCCGTGAGAACTGGGATATATTTGCATGGTGTCCAGCACATGCCAGGTATTCCCAGGGAATTCGCCGAGCACTCTCTCCAGCTACTTCCAGATGCTAAACCAGTCAAGCAAACAATGCGCCGCATATCCGGCCCAAAAAGAACTGCAGTCGAAGCCGAAGTCGACAGGCTACTCGCAGCAGGATTCATCAGAGAGATCAAGAAATCACAATGGGTGGCCAACCCCGTACTCGTAGAGAAGAAGCACACAGATATCCTTCGGATGTGCGTAGATTTTACAGCACTCAATAAGTGTTGTCCAAAGGATCACTTTCCACTACCTCGAATCGACCAGATCGTCGACTCCACCGCCGGGTGCGCTCGCTTGTCCTTCCTGGATGCTACTCGGGTTACCACCAGATAAGGATGAAGGAAGAGATGAAGAGAAAACGGCGTTCATAACCCCACTCGGGGTCTACTGCTACACCACAATGCCTTTCGGGCTCAAGAACGCAGGCGCAACCTACCAGCGCATGATGCAAGATTGCCTCAAGAAGCAAATTGGGCGAAACGTCCAGGTCTATGTAGATGACATCGTCATCACCACAAGAGAGGAAAACACACTACTCGATGACTTGCGAGAGACATTCGCAAACCTCAAACGCTTCCACATCAAGCTCAACCCGAAGAAGTGCACGTTCGGCGTGCCAGCCGGGCAACTCCTCGGGTATCTAGTCTCAGCTCGAGGAATCGAGGCGGACCCGGAGAAAATACAGGCCATCTTGACGATGCAAAGGCCTTCAAAGCTCCATGACGTGCAAAAGTTAGCGGGTCGAGTGGCAGCGCTCAGTCGATTCATCAGCAAGCTAGGCGAAAAAGCACTCCCGTTCTATCGACTGATGAAGAAAGCAGATAAATTCGAGTGGACGCCAGAAGCCGAAGCAGCCTTCACGGACCTCAAGCGAGTCCTCACAAGCCCTCCAATCCTCGTCGCACCAAGGGAACGCGAGCCACTATACCTATATGTCTCTGCAACTAACAGGGTGGTGAGCACGTTCTGGTAGTCGAACGCAGGGAGGAGGGACACGCCCAAAGCATACAACGTCCAGTCTATTACTTGAGTGAAGTGCTCTCCACATCAAAGCAGCGGTACCCGCACTATCAGAAGCTGGCTACGCCGTGTTCATGTCCTCAAGGAAGCTGACGCATTACTTCTCCGAGCACCCGATCACTGTAATCAGCACCTCAGGGATCGGGGACATCCTCACAAACCCCAACGCAACTGGGCGAGTAGCAAAATGGCTCATCGAGCTAGCACCAAGAGACATCAAGTATGATTACCCGAAGGCCATCAAAGCACAAGTTTTACCTGACTTCCACACCGAGTGGATTGAAGCTCAGCTCCCAGGAGCACCAGATGTGTCCAACTCATGGACTATGTACTTCGACGGCTCAAAGAAAAACGAAGGCGCAGGCGCAGGTGTTCCTCATATCACCAAAAGGCGACAAGCTCCGCTACATCCTACAAATGGGGTTCGAGTTCCCGTCCAATAACGAAGCAGAATATGAGGCTCTGATCCATGGCATGAGGATGGCCAAAGCCCTCGGGTGCACTCGACTGATGATCTACGGCGACTCGAATCTGGTGGTGCAGCAAACAATGAAGGCCTGCGACGCAATCGCAGATAACATGATCGCCTACCGTGACCTGTACAACTCATGGAGGGCAGCTTCGAAGGCTGCGAGTTGCGGCACATAGGGCGTGAGAGCAATGAAGAAGCAGATAAGTTAGCCAACATTGGTGCGACCAAAGCACCAGTGCCACCTGGTGTCTTCTTCGAGCGCATCGAGCACAGATCCATCAAAAAGAAGCGAGCAACTCCTACATCAGCCGCACCAGCCAAGAGCAAACACCTAGCACAGAGGACCCGCCAGTCGAGGTACTCCTCATCGAGCCAACTTGGACTCAACCTTCCTCGCATACATACTCCGCGGCGAGGTACCCGAAGACATAACAGAGTCAAGACGCGTCACTCGACGATCTAAAGCATACACTGTCATCAACGGTGAACTTTACAAACGCAGCATATCAGGTATGTTCCAACGTTGCATAGCATTTGAAGATGGCCAAGCCATCCTTCGTGATATTCATGCAGGTACTGCGGGCATCACGCCAGCAGTCGATCACTCGTAGCCAAAGCCTTTCGCGCAGGCTTCTACTGGCCCACAGCACTCAAAGACGCGGAGGACATAGTCAAAAGGTGCATCGGCTGCAAAAATTCGCCACAAAGCCGCACGCACCCGCATCGGCGTTGAAGACAATACCATTGGCCTGGCCCTTCGCCCAGTGGGGGCTCGATATGGTTGGGCCACTCAAAAAATCCTCCCATGGAGGGCATACTCACCTTCTGGTGGCGGTCGACAAGTTCACCAAGTGGATTGAAGCAGTACCTATCACAAGTTCGACTGCCACTACAGCAGTCAATTTCATAAAATCCATCATATACCGCTTTGGTGTGCCAAGTAGCATCATCACTGACAACGGTACAAACTTCACGGCTGAGGAATTCAAATCCTTCTGCAAAGAGCAAGATATCACGCTCAATTATGCATCTGTGGCACACCCGCAGTCAAATGGCCAAGTCGAAAAGGCCAATGGGCTTGTGACGAGTGGAATCAAGAAGCGCCTCCTGGTCCACTCAAAAGAGCCGGGTGCTTGGGTCGAAGAACTCCCGTCTGTGCTATGGAGCCTACGCACAACACCCAACGCTTCAACACAATTCACCCATTCTTCATGGTCTACGGTGCAGAGGCAATCCTGCCATCAGATGTAAGGTTCAACGCACCAAGAGTCGAAGCATACAACGAAGAAGATGCAGATGAAGCACTCGAAGATGCAGTCGACTTGCTCGAAGAAGCACGCAACACGGCGCTCGCACGCACAGCTGTTTATCAGCAAGACCTCCAACTATCACAGCCGTCGACTGCGTACAGGTCCTTCGAGGTTGGCGACTTGGTACTTCGACTGAAGCAAAAGAAGGTGCACAAACTCGCTTCTCCATGGGAAGGACCCTTCATAATCACCGAGGTCATTGGTGGTGGAGCATACAGACTGAAGCACGCGAAGACAGGCGAACTCTCGCATAATCCTTGGAACGTTGCGCAGCTGCGCCGTTTCTATGCTTAGATTGCTCAGTCGCACAATGTAATAGGCACATATGTCGGATGGCTGCAGGTTTCAGACGCGCTCTTTTCCTTACCAGGGTACCTAAGGGGACTGGAAGGTTTTTAATGAGGCGGCCTGCAGCCTAACATTCATAAATGGAATATAGTCAATAAATTCCTCATATTTTTCCTGCTTACTACTCGCATAACTTATCAGCACAAACTTAGCCTCACCCGTATGCTCGGGGGCTGAGCTACCTCATAACATAAAGCTTTCGCTCCTTCAAACACAATACTCCAGCCACACTCGAATACTCGGGGGCTGGATCATAAAACTCAATACATAAAGGAAAAAGTGCTCAACCCCACTCAATTACTCGGGGGCTGAGCCTGCAGGCATAAGTTGAAGCTTCAACTCTCATAAAATTCATAGCCTCACTCGAGCACTCGGGGGCTGTGCAATTCATGTTCCATATTAATTTCTCATAAACCCCACTCGATACACTCGGGGCTGCATACATACACATAAACAAATAAGCACTACGTATAAGTGGCAAATTTACACTCGGGGGCTGTTCCCTATACATAAATACCTAATCTTCTGGTTCGTCCTTGACTGGGAGAACAGGCCCATAAGTTGAGCGTTATAACACTCAACCAACGTCCTCGCATGTTCGACTGTATCGTCCAGATCCGATTGGGACAAAGACGATCCAGGCACGGGTGGACGCAGCTGCATATTCGGACGCTGACTTCGGATGTATGCCATCGTTGCGTTGGCTCCATCCACAAGCTTCTGGGCGATAAAGTCTCGAATAGGAGCAGCACTACGAAAGAGGCCGAGCAAAGCATGGATTCCTTGAGGTTGCGGCCCAGTCGGGAAAAGCGTCTGGTTGATTCGACTGAAGGCCGATCTGCATAACTCAAGCAGCATAGTGCTCCGCCACACCCGATCCTGCAAAGTTGCGAGTATGCGTGCTCGGTGCTTATCCAAGCGAAAGTGCTGACGACCAGTCGTGGGTTCGTTAGTCGCATTGTTCAGCTGCTCCTCTACACGAGCCTGCTCTGCCTGGAAATCTGGAACAAAACCTGCAACAACACATGTTGGGTAAACAAAAAGGACAGACTATGAACTCTTGAGATAAAGAGCAGTCATGCTTACACTCGAGTTGCCTGTTCACAATCTCTATTTCGCCAAGCACATACTCCTCACGTTGAATGGGTAAAGCAGGCCTTGCCCTCATCCTATCCAGCTCACTTCGGGCACTCGCCAGCTCTTGCTCCTGTTTCGCGAGTCGAGCCTTCATATAACATATTACTGCGGCATCGTTTGCCACCTGAGCTCGAGATCGAGTAGGGGCACGATGCCGCGACGAACTGGATGAAGTGGCGGCTAGCCGTTTCTGTTCCAAGTATCATAAAAGTTTCATGAGAAACTAGTCACAAAGCTCAGACGAGCAACAACATACAGCCTTACAAGCAGGATCATAATGAGGAAATTATATTCATACAAAAGGTAGCAAAGCACATGCATACTCGCATGGTCATAAGTTTAATTACAAGACATCAAAGGCGCGGCTGCCCTACTTCTCAGACATTGACTCTGACCTAGCCCTACTCGCACGAGCGGCGACCTCTGCTGCCCGGCGCTCCATGGTGGTCATAAAAATTTCAGCCAACTTTGCGGCTGGCTCGTTCACATGCTTTAGGGACACCAGTTTCCCGCCAGGCTTACGAGGGAAAGCAGACAGAGCGGCTCGAAGTCACCCTCTATCCCATGACCTAAAAGGAGTTTGAGGGTGGTCTCTGAGCCGCGTACCGTCAAAGTGCGAGCAAAGTTCGCCATAGTCGAAGTTCCCGGGCCCAGGACGTCTGCGAAGCCATCCACAGTCGAAGGAGGTTGGCTAGATGGGAACACGTCCTTGAACACGGCGCCGAGGGTGCCCGTAGACTTGGCGAGTGCATCCTTGGCTTGGGTGGAGACGACGTCCAAATCGCCAATAGCGCGGTCAAGGGACAAATTGCCACTCGACTGGTCTACACCCAGCGGTGCGCCAACAGCTCCTGCAAAAATCAGACATAACACAAACTTTTACACAACCTTCAGTGCCAAAAGAAGGGGACAAAAGTGGCAAATTCAACTTACCGCCCACGTCTCGGGTGAGGCTAGCCAAGCGCTCAGCAAAATCTTTCTCGCGCAGCGCAGCGGAGTTCTTGGCGTCATCCAAGGCCTTCTTCGACTCCGCGCGCTCCTTGGCGAGTGCATCTTCTAGCTCTTTAACCCGGGACTCAGCAGACGCCTTGTCACCTGAGATAGATGGCCAGATGTCATTCACAATCGACAAAGCAAAGACATACAGAAACCCAACACACTTACGGGTGAGCTGCTCCATAACAGTGCGCAGATTATCCCTCTCCTGTTCAACCTGGACAAATGCTTTACCTGATTCCACCAGGTTGAGGTAGAAGGGCTGCACGCACACGAAACCAACATAAGCTATACACAAATAGTCCCAGAAGGAAGACTCGACAAAAGACACTTACGTGTTCAACCCAAGGCGCAGGCTTGGCAGCAGAAGTCCCAATTTGCGGAGTCGACGTACTCGCAATCTTGGCGGCCTCAATGGAAGTGGCCGTGGCTACTGTTTTCACAACCTCAGCCGCAACAGGAGAAGCTTCAGGCTGATCTGGAGTCGAAGCTCTCACGGTTGGAGGAGTTGGAGGTCGCACAGTCTCGGCACTACGAGTAACATAAGACATACAACATAAGCAAGGCTATTAACAAGCAGAAACTTGAGTACAAGGAAGTTCAGACGCATACCTGTGCTCTTCTTCCTCTTCGCTATCGAGGTTGTCAAAATTGGGGCCTCCAAAACATAGCTCTCCACCCAACTGAGGAGGAGGAGCCGAGCTCAACGGGCTCACGTCCAAAGGAGCAGCTGTGGTCATAGGAGACGAACCCGAGTCTCCATCATCCCTCAAATCCTCCTTCGCGGGTGAGCTCATAGAGGAGGACGCAATTTGGGCCGCCCGACGGCGCTTGCGAGTAGGAACCTCGCTCACATCATCAGTCGCGGCAAGTTCCTTGTCTTGTGCTTCCTCTACCCCTTCCTCTTCAACCTCTTCTGTGGGAGAAGTGGTAGCCGAAGGTAGAGGCGATTCGTCCCCTCCCTTTGCTTCTACTGTCACTTCTGTTTCATAAGTTGGGCCATCTTCGGGAAGAGGAGGAAGGGTAGAGGTAGTCGAGTGGTCCTGCATACAAAATACAGCAGTCGAAAGTCACAAAGATGCACAGCAGAATAACAAAAACAAGAGATCATAGACTCGATAGATTCACTAACCTCTGGCAAAGGCTTTTCAGCCCCATAAGGAGTGACAGGGCAGTCGACGTTGCAGGGCTCGCTTTGTTTTGTACTGGTGATGGACCGCACATGTGACACCAGTTCACTCCTAGACAGCTCCTCCTTGCTCATTCGAGTGGAGTCGAGGGGACCTTCGTACTCCCACATTGGGTGGGCACGAGCGCGTAGCGGCCACACCCGCATCTTCACAAAGGTGGCAATCAGATGCACACCCGTGACGCTGTTAAGGAGCCCTCCAATCGTCTCCAGCAGAGGCGCTGCTTCCGCCACTTCTTCAGTCGAAAGCTCATGGTCCCAGGCCTTCGTCCTAGCGGCTATACCAGCAGTCGAAAATGCTGGGACCCCATCCTGGTCGACACGCACATAGAACCACCTCTTTCTCCACCCCTGCGCCGAGTCGACTGGCTTCAGGGCAAAGTATCGGGTGTCGCTGCGCACTTGGATCTGCAGGCCTCCGACTGGGTAGGTTCGGCCGCCTCGGTTGTTGGGCCGGACCATGAAGATTGACTTCTAGAGAGCCCAGCTGGGAGAAACTCCCAAGAAGCACTCGCACAAAACCATGAAACAGGCAATGTGCATAATGCCATTCGGGGTGAAATCATGGATTTGCACCCCGTATGCATACATGAGTCCACGAACGAAGTCGTGGAGAGGAAATGAAAGGCCCCTAGGCAGAAACTCCGCAAAACAGACGCGCTCGTTAGCGCGAGGCTCGGGGAGTACCTCCTTGGGCGAAGGTGCGCGGACGAAGAGCTGCTCCGAGGGTGGAAGCATCCCCTCCTCGCGCAGCTTGTCCAGCTGCGCCTCCTTCATGGTGGATTTTATCCAATCGCCGTTGGTCTTCTTGAGGTCGACGGCGGCCGCAGATGCGCCAGCCGCAGTCTTCTTCCCCTTCATCGCTGCCGCATCGGGCGTGGCGGCAGCAGTCGAGGCAGAACGTTTGTTGCCCGCCACTTTCTTCATTGTCAACGAGTAGGAGGTGGAGCGCGCAAAGCTCTAGTGCAGGAGCAATGGAGGAAGAGCGCAAGGAAGAAGATGGAACAGGGGCGGCGCGCAGAGCAAATGGCAGGTAAAAACAATGCCAGCGCTGTTCCCCTATTTACCATAAATCAAAAGCAATCACAGCCATTCAGATCCAAATCGTGCGTTACGCACGCAATCTCACCGTACACGTGGCAAACGCGGAGGGCAACCGTCGCCGGCCACTCCGCCCACTACGCACGTAAAAAGAGGAGCCATCATCACGCATCTGCAAAAAGTGGGCCCGTGTGGTCAAATCAGGTCAAAACGGCACCGTCTTCGGTCAGCTCTGGACAAATGGGCCCACCGATGTGTCATGTCCCATCCATCGCAGCATAACGCACGCCACGCGTGTCAGGAATCGCAGTCGAGGTAAACGTCACCCCTGACGTCATTGAAGCATCTGTTCAGAAATACATTCGAGTCTGCCCGACGCATAATGGTCACTCGATTGCCTTGTTTAGTTTGGTATGACAAATCCTTCTCAAGGCAGAATTGGTCACTCGACCGTTCCTTCGATTGATTCATATTACTCCCATCGGGAGCGTATTCAAAAATTTCTTCGACTGAAGATGCTCAAGACAATGATTGAGATTATCCTCCATTTACAAGTAATACAGCATAATCTCGGGGGCTACTCCCATTGGGAGCACTGTCGTGCACCCGATAGAATTATGGCACAAATTTCTTCGATTAACATATGCAGAGTAAGAGGATTTTGAGATTATCCTCCATTGCAAAGCAATAAAGCACAATCTCGGGGCTACTCCCATCGGGAGCGCTGTCGCGCACCCGATAGCATAACAGCAAATATCAGTCGACAAAGGACATGACTCGTCCAAAGTTCAAAAAACATACTCGAAACATCCCCGAGTTGCGTCCGTCGCAAATACCTCGGATGCTGCACGCATAGTGCAAAGGTAAGACCCGCCGAACTTTCGAGCTGGGCTAAGGACCGTTCCAGCAACGTCAATCCTTATACTTTCCGTGTCAGCAGACATGATGAAAAATCCCGACGGATGCGTTGGGTACAATTCAAATCTATACTGCAGATCGACTCAGTAAGACCTCGCGGCCTAGTCGAATCTGACCAGTTTGTTCCAGATTCGAGTCCGGAGACTCGAGTTTGATTGAAATCTAGTAAGGTTTTACCCGAATGTGTAGTTAACCAGTCCCGATCCGTCGAGTGTACTGGGCCTGCTAAGCTATTATCCCTTGATATCATAAGCAAAAACCACAGTCGATGAGATACTCGACATAGCCAAACATGTGCTATTCATACAGGGATTCCAAATACAAAGCATATGACGTGCACTTACGAAAGAGTCCATGCCCGATTCTTCGAGTCAGACAAGTACTCGGGGGCTACTGACATGGGTATACATCTCGGGTACCCTACCATGAGGGTACCTGGTGCATGTGACGACTAAGGCCCAATAGCGAAGAGCCTAACCGAAGCCCAAGACAAGAGGCCCAAGAAGATGGAGTACCCTCCAAGATTAGACATAGGCATAGTCGGTTTAGATTTTCCTTACGTGTAAACTAGGTCGGTTACGAACTCCCGAGACCCAGCCTATTTAAAGGCTGGGAGGGGTGCCGATCTAGGGGACCAAGCCATACTCGAACCACCAAAAGCTCTAGCGAGATCGATACCTCGCCGGAGCTCCCCTGTAATCGCATAATCCACAATCAATACCAGACAAGCAGGAAGTAGGGTCTTTACCTCCACCCGAGGGGCCTGAACCTGGGTAAATCTTTGCCTCTGCTTGTCAGCCGACGAAACTACCAGTACTACCACGTTGTCTCCCCATAATCTCAACCCTAGGTCCTTAACCATGGGATTTGATGAGGGTACACCTCGTCAATCCTTATACTTTCCGTGTCAGCAGACATGATGAAAAATCCGACGGACGCGTTGGGTACAATTCAAATCTATACTGCAGATCGACTCAGTAAGACCTCCGCGGCCTAGTCGAATCTGACCAGTTTGTTCCAGATTCGAGTCCGGGACTCGAGTTTGATTGAAAGCTAGTAAGGTTTTACCTGAATGTGTAGTTAACCAGTCCCGATCCGTCGAGTGTACTGGGCCTGCTAAGCTATTATCCTTGATCATCTAAGCAAAAACCACAGTCGATGAGATACTCGACATAGCCAAACATGTGCTATTCATACAGGGATTCCAAATACAAAGCATATGACGTGCACTTACGAAAGAGTCCATGCCCGATTCTTGAGTCAGACAAGTACTCGGGGGCTACTGACATGGGTATACATCTCGGGTACCCTACCATGAGGATACCTGGTGCACGTGACGACTAAGGCCCAATAGCGAAGAGCCTACCGAAGCCAAGACAAGAGGCCCAAGAAGATGAAGTACCCTCCAAGATTAGACATAGGCATAGTCGGTTTAGATTTTCCTTACGTGTAAACTAGGTCGGTTAAACTCCCGAGACCCAGCCTATTTAAAGGCTGGGAGGGGTGCCGATCTAGGGGACCAAGCCATACTCGAACCACCAAAAGCTCTAGCGAGATCGATACCTCGTCGGAGCTCCCCTGTAATCGCATAATCCACAATCAATACCAGACAAGCAGGAAGTAGGGTCTTTACCTCCACCCGAGGGGCCTAAACCTGGGTAAATCTTTGCCTCTGCTTGTCAGCCGACGAAACTACCAATACTACCACGTTCTCTCCCCATAATCTCAACCCTAGGTCCTTAACCATGGGATTTGATGATGGTACACCTCGTCAGCGGGCAAGGAAGGTTACGAGCTCTACCGACTCCTTCCAGCCCTCGAGCTTGATGAGCTTGCCCTTCGTCGCATGCGTCATCCCGGGAGCGCTTGGTTCGCACTTTCGCTCGTGCGATGCCGTCGTCCCGTGGGCCTCCGTGCCGGGTCAGAGGTGTAGCCACCTCCAAATCGCGCGGAGAGGAAGCGAGGCCTCCTGAGACAGGGAAGATGATGGACGTCGACCGGGCGCCACTCGGGAGAGGTCGCACGCGCCTCGTTCCCTCAACGGTGGGACGGCCGAAGAGGATGGATCTCTTGCACGACGGCTTGCCTCGACGCTGGACTCAGATGATCCACCCTCGGTCTTTCCGAAAGTAATGCTTGCTCTTGGGCTTGGAGAATCTGTCTCGCTAGATCTTTTGCGCCCCCTACCTGGCGCGCCAGATGTCGTGTGCGAAGTCACGAACACCGGAGGTCGCGAGACCCCCTTTTAGAGATTCTGCGAGGGGCGCAAGGAGGATCTAGGCGAGCAAGTAGAAGATCAGGAAGTAGAGCACACGAGCAGTTTACCCAGGTTCAGGCCGCTCAGAAGCGTAACACCCTACTCCTGCTTGTCTGGATATATGGTGGTGATATGCGTATCGGGGCTACAAGGAGGTGTTCCCGGGCTCTCTCTCTCTCTGATCTGCCTAGCTAGCTTGTGTTCCAAGATGATCCCTCCTCTCAGGACCTGGTCCTCCTTTTATCTTAAGGGGATACCACAGCGGTCTGACCTTTCTACCCCTAGCGAAGAGCTTGGTTTACCAAAAATGTGCCCCTCCACTGCCACCGTCAGGCCGGAACATGCCAAGCGAAGGTCGTACTTGCCCATCTCCACTTTGCAGACTGGCACATGGCTTGTCTACTTCGTTGCCCCTCGATACGTCCGTCCTAGGCATTGCTCGAGGCCCTTCCCGAGAGATGCTCCTAGGGCTTCTCGAAATCCACACGTAACAAAGAGATGATCTTCTGTGGTTCGAGGAGTATACGTCCGTAACAAAGGGCTCCTAGGGCTCCCGGGACGCATACGTCTAGTTCGATACTCTTCAGTGGAGACGCTACCTTGGTTTGCATGCCATGCATGGTCCATTTAACCAATCTTTGTAAGTAGGAAAGGTTAGAGACATTCATCTCGACTTGTAGTTACAATCATAATCTAGAATACAATGATGCACTAACGTGCATGTGTTTGTGTGGATCCTATTCCACGCTACATGATACACACAAACGTAGGTACGTACTCCCTCCGTTCCGATTTACTTGACGCGGTGGTTATTTTGCGAAATGGCCCTTTTACTTTCCCCGACCAATCCCGCAGTCCCCAGCATCTCCTTCCTCTCTCTCTCCGACAGAGCCACTCGCTCGCGCCGCCTCGCTCCGCTCCGGCGCCGCCCCACGCCGCCTTGCTGCACCCCCCTCTCACGCACGGCGCCGCAGCCTAACTTCCCCCAGCGCTACCGCCGTCTCCTTCCCTACCATCTCGCCGCCACCTCGTTCCTCTCCTCGGGAAGGTTAGATTTTTGCCACACCGCCGGCGCCAAGATGGCGGTTTGATCTGCTAGCAGCGCTTCTGTTCATCGAAGGCGAGGAGAACCGGAGCAGTCCAAGAAACAGGCGGTGCGGCACTAGCGCGCGGAGGTCAACGGCGTCCCCCTCCGAGTCGTGGAGCAGGGACGCGCCGCCGGCCAGGTGGTGCTCCGCCTCCACGGGTTCCCGGAGCTGTGGCTCTCATGAAGCCACCAGATGGCCGCCCTCGCGGCCTGCGGCCGTCGCCCCCGACATCCACGGCCGTCCTGTTCCTCGACCACCTCTGCTATCATGTGAGTCTCAGGCGTATCGGATAGGCCCGAGGCACTCACCACTGTGATCGGGTGCTCGGTGAAGTAATGGGCCACCTTACGTGAACTCATAAAGATGCCGTAAGCTAGCTTCTGATAATGCGGGTACCGCTGCTTTGATATGGATAACACCTCGCTGAGGTAGTATATGGGTCGTTGCACTCGATGGGCATTGCCTTCTTCTTGGCGTTCGATGACGAGGACGGTACTGACCACCCTGTTGGTGGCTGCCACGTAAAGGTATAGAGGTTCCTTTTCCTGTGGTGCGACGAGCACTGGTGGAGTCGCCAGGACCCTCTTGAGGTCCACGAATGCCGCTTGGGCTTCTGGCGTCCACTCGAATTTGTCAGATTTCTTCATCAGTTGGTAGAAAGGGAGTGCCTTTTCACCCAACTTACTAATGAATCGGCTGAGTGCTGCGACTCGGCTGGCTAGGCGCTGAACCTCCCGAAACTTGGTCGGGGCTGGCATCGTGAGGATTGCTTCTATCTTTTCAGGGTTTGCCTCGATGCCTCTGGCAGATACGAGGTACCCGATTAGTTGCCCAGCTGGTACGCCGAAAACGCACTTAGTTGGGTTGAGCTTGATCTTGTACGCATTGAGCGCGGCGAATGTCCGCGTAGGTCGTCGAGGAGCGTGTCCTCTTGCTTGGTCTTGATGACTATATCGTCGAAATAAACTTGGACGTTGCGTCCTATCTGGTCCTTGAGGTAGGACTGCATCATGCGCTGGTAGGTGGTTCCAGCGTTCTTGAGCCCGAAGGGCATAGTTTTGTAGCAGTATACACCATGGGGTGTGATGAAAGCTGTCTTCTCCTCATCCTCCTCTCGTAGCCTTATCTGGTTGTAGCCTGAGTAGGCATCCAGGAAGGACAGTCACGCGCAGCCAGCCGTGGAGTCGACGATCTGGTCGATTCATTGCAACGGGAAGTGATCCTTCGGGCAGCACTTGTTGAGAGAGGTGAAGTCGACGCACATGCGGAGAATTTTTGTCTTCTTCTTCTCGACGAGGACTGGGTTGGCGACCCAGTCGGACTTCTTGATTTCTCGGATGAACTGGGCATGAAGTAATCTGTCGACTTCTTGCCCTATGGCGACGCGCTTCGGCTCAGAGAAGCGGCGCATGGTTTGCTTGACAGGTTTGGCATCTGGATAAATTTGAAGGGCGTGCTCGGCGAATTCCTGGGTATACCTGGCATGTCGGCTGGACATCAGGCGAAGATTTCCCAGTTCTCATGGAGGAACTCGACGAGCACGCTTTCCTATGCGGGAGACAGGCTTGATGACACGAGGACTGTCTTGGAAGCGTCGGTCGGATGGACTTGGTGTTCCCTTGTGTCGTCGGTTGTGCTGAACGAGGCGTCAGGTGCCGGTTTCTTGCTTGCAGGGAAGAGGGTCTTATCGTTGCCGAGTGAAAGTTCCTCGAGCTGCTGCTGCTTGCCGAAGGATTCGGAGATCCTGCTGAATTCGCGATCACAGTTATCCGAACGCTGGAAATCACCCCGCACAGTTATGACTCCCTTCGGTCCTGGCATCTTGAGCATGAGATAGGCGTAGTGTGGAACTGCCATGAAGCGGGCAAACGTCGGGCGCCCAAGTATAGCATGGTACTGCGATTTCCAGTCCACCACCTCGAAGTCAATCATCTCCTTTCGGAAGTGATCTGGTGTGCCGAAGATAACTTCGAGTGTGATTACTCCTTCAGGGTAAACTTCTTTCCCTGGTACGATGCCATGGAAGGTGCTATCTGACTTTACTAGGTTCTCCAGAGATCTGCCCATCTTCCGGAGAGTGTCGGCGAAGATAATGTTGATGCCGCTGCCGCCGTCCATGAAGACCTTGGTCATGTGGAATTGACCTATCTGAGCTTCGAGTACCAGCGCGGCGTGGCCTGGGCGCGGTACCCGTGGAGGATGGTCCTCTCGAGAGAATGTAATGCTAGTCTCCGAGCCCTTGAGGTACTCGGGTGCGGCTGGTGGCATTGCCACGGCCTGGTAGACTTGGCGGGTGATATATTTCTGGCACCTATTTGATGGGCGCCCCTTCTGTATCATGTTCATTTGCCCTCGAGCTTGAGGGTACTGTTTCCCTGGCACAGGAGGTGCTTCCTGTCTCGGCTGGTACTGGATCGCCCCTGCTATGTGCGCGGGGTGAGGTCCTGCTGCTGCGGGTGGCCCTGGGAGTGCCAACTGCGGTGCTCGTTGAGGTGCTGGGGTTAGAGTCAGGATTTTGGCGAATGCTCCGTTAATGCGCTGCATTTTCCGGCAGTCCTTCAACAGGTGAGTGGAGACCAGCTTGCCGGTTTCTTCGCTTCTGAATAGATGGAACTTGCATGGTTCTTCGAGCTCCTGCTCGGGTGTAAGCTCCGGTCGCGAGGTGTCGCGAGGTTTGCGCCTCCAGTCGCGTCTCTGGTTTCCATCGTTCATGTACTCCTCTCGGCTTCGACTGCTCCGGCGATTGTTGTCGCGGCTCCGATCTTCTCGGGTGTCGGTGAATCCGGCCGCCACTAACTCGGCTGGCTCGCCTTCGTCGAAGCGGGCCTTGCGCTTGTGGCGGCAATCGCTGCCGCGGTTGTTTCTGCGGCCCCAGTTGCTTGGTTCTCCTTCCTCGTTTGGGAACTCATTGCATACAGAGTCTTCACCATCGGCCCACTCGTTGGCGATCTTCAGGAGCTCGACTATGGATTGTGGCTGGAGGCGACCGAAGGCCTCTCGAAGGTCGTGTCGAGTGACGCCACGGATGAATGCGTCGATTGCTCTGTCCTCGGAGACGACTCCGACGGAATTGCGGATGAGTGTCCAGCGCTGGATGTATGATCGTAGTGGCTTATCCTTCCGTTGTTTGCAGGCATGTAGTTCCGCGAACGTCGTAGGCCTTGAATATGTGCTGAGGAAGTTCTTGACGAAAGCATCTTCGAACTGGTCCCTATAATTGAAGGAGTTCCGGGGTAGGTTCTGGAGCCATGTGCGTGCTGATCCCACGAGCATAAGCTGGACATACTACATGGTTGTTGTCGTGGTACCTCCTTGACAGTTGACTACGATGATGTAATCGTCGAGCCAGAGTTTGGGATCCTGCGTGCCGTCGAACTTGACTGACTCGGACGTAAGCTTGAAGCCTCGCGGTATTCTTGTGGCGCTGATGCGGTAGTGGAAGCAGGCAAGACCGCAAGGTTCGTTGTCGCCGTCCGAGTAAAGTTCCTCAGTCGGGGTATTGACGGGTCGGTTGGAGCGGTTGCGATCGACTGTTCGCTGCGTGATGACGTTGCGCAAATCTTCACCCTCTTGTAGGTGACGAATGGGTCGATCTCCGCGCGCTGCTCGTTCGCGATCGCGCCTGTCGCGATCTCCGCGTGGTTGGGTCGTTGCTGCGGGTGTAACTCCTGGAATCAGCACCTCCTCTGCTAAGCGGAGCGCCTGGATTTGTTGCTGATGTAGAGCTGCGTGAGGGTCGCCCTCCGGAGGCCGTGTTGCCCGCAGGTACATGGACAGCGACATGAGAGCACCCGAGACTGTTTTGGGGATGGGTATCCCATCTGCATCCTCTGACATGAAGGATGACTCGAGGTTGCGGGTAGTCGCGGCCCTTTCGACATCCATCATTACACGGGCACGTGATCGATAACGGCCATGTTCTTGCGTGACGGTGGGCCCTGAGGAAGAGAAGGAATAGACTGCGCGGTGAGCACTCGACGCATCAGCGAGCTCTTTACGTCGGGCTAGCTCGGCTTTCTCTAGTAGCAGCTTCTCGTTCTCTTTCCACACGAGGTATTGGTATGCCATCATGTCCTCTCGAGTCGCTTCCGTAGGAGGAAAAGTACACTCTTGGACATGCTTCATGGCCCGGATTCCCATCTCTTGAGTGATCACCAGGGTAGTTACTTTGTCCGGCATGGTGACTTCCATTGGGAACGTAGGTTCCTCGCGGTGGGGACCGGTTCCGGGTGTCCTGTTATTTGTTGCGTCCACCATGAAGACTTGGACGGGGTAAGATTGCACAGTCGAGTACGCGTTGCTGCTGCTGCTCTCGCCGCCGGAACTGTCCTCGGAGCCGAAGATGGAGGCAACGTGGAAGACGCCGCAGTCGATGCAGAACTCGTCAGGCGAAGCAGCAGTCGGTGATGTCGCGGACGTCGGAGTCGAAAAAGACGTGGGTGTAGTTGAGGCAGATGCGATCTCCGTGGTCGATGAAGTCTCGGGTCCTGCGGCCGGAGCAGATACGATCGCCGTAGTCGACGAAGGCTCGGGTCCCGCGGCCGGAGCAGATGCGATCTCCGTAGTCGACGAAGGTGCGAGTCCCGCGGTCGGAGCAGATGCGATCTCCGCGGCCGACGAAGGCGCAGGGGATGTAGTCGAAGCAAGCGCGATCTCCGTGGTCGATGAAGATGCCGGTGATGAAGTCGGAGCAGGCGCGATCTCCGTAGACGGCGAAGATGCCGGTGATGCAGTCGAAGCGGGCGCGATCATCATAGTCGAAGAAGATGCGGGTGCGTGGTCGGAGAGTCGAATCGTCCCCCACTTGTTCACATGGAATCGCATGCTATCAAAAGTAAGGCACATACCTCCGTAGAGATCGGCGTACACCGATCGGTGGGCCGGTGGGTGGGGGCCGAATTCGAAGGAGCCGAAGCGGATCGGCACCGTGATTGTCGGCGTGTCGATGGTCATTGCAGATGGAGCCGGTGCAACCATGATTCCAGCACTCTTCTTTCCCACAGACGGCGCCAGTTGACGTGGGGTGGCTATGGCAAATCTCAGGGTCGAGTACCCCAGGTTGATTGAGAGTGAGAAAGGTTGGAGTGCTGTTAGTTACCACGGCTGACAAGCAAGGCAATTTACCCTGGTTCAGGCTCCCGGAGGATAATACCCTACTTCCAATTTGTCTGTTATTGATAATTTGGAGGTGTTACAATGGTTATCCCGGCGAGATGTCGATCTAGCTAGGGTTTCGGTGATGGAATATGAGCGTGTCCTAGATCGGCGGCCCTCCCAGCCTTTATAAAGGAGGCTGGGTCCTGGGAGTTCGCAACCGACTAGGTTTACAGGTAAGGTAGGTTCTACCGACATAAGGTTCGCCTATCTTGGGGCATACTTCGTCTTCATTGGGCTCCTTTGCAAATCCCTATTCATTCCGACTCCAGGAGCCGGCAGGGATCGGACGGAGCGGAGGCACGGAGCGGGGAGGATCGGACGGCCAAAAAGGCCAAATCGCTGAGGAGCCTCCAAGGGGTCTCACCGTTTATATCTTTAGATGGGAGGTTGGAGTTAGTATGTATGGAATGTATATATACCGAGAGAAAAGGACTAGTGGCAAGCTGGCATAGTGAGTACTGACGTGCCTTTTGCTGTCGATGGAGTCCCGCAAAATGAAAATTCTGATGGCATTTACGATGAAAGGCTAGCTAATTAACCTTTGTAGTAACAGAATTAGGAGCTTTGTGTTAACAGAATTTGGTGGGGAATGCAAGTTGTGGGTTCTGCGTGGAAGAACGGCCACATATGCTGGCACTGTGAGCCTAACTTTCTCAGCATACGTGCGTGTTATCCTATCATACGTGGCCAATATATGTATGCATGTTCCCTGGTTTATATGGCATTAATTCTTTCCTTGTACGTTTGGTTCTTGTGTAGATCTAACACTTCAAGTGAACTTCTATTTGGTTTATTGTGGAGATTGGGCTTGTTAAACCAACAAAATACATTTTTGTTTGCGGTCAGTAAGCATGTGATTAAATGTCAAAAAAAAAAAGTAAGCATGTGATTATGAGCTGTCTATTTTACCCACATAGATTAGCTTGCGTATGGAAAACAAGTATATTAGACCACCCACTATGTTGAGCCGATTCAAGTGAAAATGTGTGAGATTGGGTAATCGCTAGTTTTCGGCCGCTATGCGTGGAATCACTTGTTGGTCCCATTATCACATAAACAAATATCAAAATTCTGCTCTATCCAGACTTTCTCTCCGCTGTTTTTTTTACCACAAAGGGCCCACATATGGAAGCAAAGAAGGGAAGCAAAACCGTAAGTCGCTTTTGTTGCCAGAGCCGATAAATCCATACCTATTGGACGCGTTTGGTAGCCTGCAGGAGGTCAGAATAGGTCCGCCAGCTGCAACAGCACGGTGATTGGATGCCTGCATGAACTTGTGGGACAGTCCTGATTTAATTGCAACGTATTTGAAATTTTCCATGTTTGGAACTAATTTTATCCACCAAACATTCTTACACAATATTGAAATGTAGGAACCATGATTCTATTATTATCATTCCAATGCATATGACACATGCACATCTATAGATGCATGCATACACACATACATGCACGCGGTCCGTGCATCAATCGATGCCACATGCTTATTCATGAGTGATTTGGTACAGAAGTTAGACAGCCACTTGACCGCCGATTAGAGAGAGGCAGTACGGGCCGCCATGGATTGTCGTTAGGCTGCACTGCCACGGTGCCACGAGAGTGGCAGCGTAGCTACTCAGCCTCTGCCTGGGACACTGGGGCACCGCCTGGAGTAGGCCGCCCTCCTCCGTCACCAGCCCGTCCATGAGGATGCGCAGCGCCTCGCACCGGCAGTACGCCGGGATGGCTGCCAGCTCCCGGCAGCATCGTCTCTTCATCTCCCAGGTGGGGAGGTAGGGCCCTACACCGCAGATTTGGCTAATAGCGTAGGTGCGGCAATCTTGGAGGGGGTTGTGTGGGATCGCCCACCCTGGAACGCACTGGGTGCCGACGCTGGCGGAGGCGGCGGCCAGGACGGAGAGCAGGACGGCGACCGAGAGGATGAGCTGGTGGTTGGACGCCATTCTGAAATGTTTCTTTCCTTCTTTCAAATATATAGAATGAGATGGTGGATTTAGTGTAGATGTATGGCATGTATATATACAGAGATAAAAGGAAGAGCGGCAAGCTGGCATTGTGAGTACTGACGTGCCTTTTGCTGTCGATGGAGTCCCGCAAAATGAAAATTCTGATGGCATGTACGATGAAAAGCTAGCTAATTAAACTTTGTAGTAACAGAATTAGGAGTATTGTGCTAACAGACACTAGTAGAAAAAGGACTTTTGGTCCGGAGTACTGTTTTGCCATTAGCCCCGGTTCAGGCAAAAACCGGGACCAGTGCCTGGCACTGGTCCCGGTTCGAGCTGCCAGGGCCCCGTGGGGCAATGGTCCCGGTTCGGTTGGGGGCATTGGTCCCGGTTCATGCCAAGAACCGGGACCAAAGCTCCAGAGCCGGACCACGTGGCATGCCGCGGAGCTTTGGTCCCGGTTCGTGCCAAGAACCGGGACCAATACCCCTCCCCTGCCTATATATTGTTGCCCCCACCCCCCTCTCTCCTCTGTTTTTTTTTCCTGGATTGGTGGGAAGTGGGGGTGCTAGTTTTTTTTCTCTTTGCCACGCACAAGATGTGTTCGATGAAATGCCCAACCCGCACCGAGGTTAGCAACTTTATCCTTTTCGTCTGTAATTGATACAGAAATATTGCACGTGTCGATGTACGGTGGTCATTTCACTATTCAAGATGTTATTGTAATGGTATTTGATAAACTTAATTATATATATGATGCAGATGGATGCACGGATGCGATGGATGTACGGCGAACGACGCAGTTCCGAGTTTATTGCAGGCCTGCATAAATTTCTCGATGTGGCTGAGGCAAACAAAGTGAATAATTTTATGCCTTGTCCATGTGAGAAGTGTCGGAACGTCAGGGAGTACTCTGACCCGAGAACCATTCAAGACCACGTGATTCGGAAAGGTTTCATGCCCAGCTATAATTGTTGGACCAAGCACGGAGAAAGAGGGGTTACGATGGAAGACAATGAAGAAGAGGAGGATGATGACAACTATCCTATGTTCCCAGAGGAATGCGGTGATACTGTTATGGAAGACGTTGAAGAAGAAAGAGGTGAACATCGGGCATCAGATGAGCCCGCTGATGGTCTTGGTGGGGTCATTTCTGATGCAAAGCGAGAATGCGATACAGAAAAGGAGAAGCTAAAGTTGGAGGCCATGCTTGAGGATCACAAAAAGTTGCTGTACCCAAACTGCGAAGATGGCAGCACAAAGCTCGGTACCACACTGGAACTGCTGAAATGGAAGGCAGAGACTGGTTGTTCTGACAAGGGATTTGAGAAGTTACTGAAAATAATGAAGCCGAAGCTTCCAAAGGATAACGAATTGCCCGAGACTACATACGAAGCAAAGAAGGCTATCTGCCCTCTAGGATTAGATGTGCAGAAGATACATGCATGCATTAATGACTGCATCCTGTACCGCGGTGAGTACGAGAACATGGATAAATGCCCGGTATGCAATGCACTGCGGTACAAGATAAGACAAGATGACCCTGGTGATGTTGAGGGCGATGACGAGCCCCCCGGAAGAGGGTTCCTGCTAAGGTGATGTGGTATGCTCCTATAATACCACGGTTGAAACGTCTGTTCAGAAACAAAGAGCATGCCAGGTTGTTGCGATGGCACAAAGAAGAGCGTAAGAAAGACGGGAAGTTGAGACACCCCGCCGATGGGTCCCAGTGGAGAAAAATCGACAGAGAGTTCCCGACATTTTCAGATGACGCAAGGAACTTAAGATTTGGTCTAAGTACAGATGGCTTTAATCCTTTTGGGGAGCAGAGCTCCAGTCATAGCACTTGGCCCGTGACTCTATGTATCTACAACCTTCCTCCTTGGTTGTGCATGAAGCGGAAGTTCATTATGATGCCAGTGCTCATCCAAGGCCCGAAGCAACCCGGCAACGACATTGATGTGTACCTACGGCCATTAGTTGATGAACTTTTGCAGTTGTGGTCCGAACCAGGTGTACGTGTGTGGGATGAGCACAAACAACAGGAATTTGACCTACGAGCGTTGCTGTTCGTAACCATCAATGATTGGCCTGCTCTTAGTAACATTTCAGGACAGTCAAACAAGGGATACAATGCATGCACGCACTGTTTAGATAAGACTGAAAGTATACATTTGGGAAACAAGAATGTGTACCTGGGGCATCGTCGATTTCTTCCGAACGGTCATGCCGTAAGAAAGCCCGGCAAGCATTTCAACGGTGAGGCAGATTGCCGGAAGAAGCCTAACCTCCCTGATGGTGATGTTATATATGACATGGTCAAGGATTTAGAAGTAATCTTTGGAAAGGGTCCTGGCAGTCTATCTGTTCCGAATGACGCTGACAACCACGTACCCATATGGAAGAAGTGCTCTATATTCTGGGAGCTACCCTATTGGAAAGTCCTAGAGGTCCGGTCTTCAATCGACGTGATGCACGTGACGAAGAATCTTTGCGTGAACCTGCTAGGCTTCCTGGGCGTGTATGGGAAGACAAAAGATACACCGGAAGCACGGGCAGACCAGCAACGTATGAAAGACCCATGCAACAAGCAGACGGATAAAGGGCGTAAATACTTAAGCAGATACGCTCTTACCAAAGCAGAGAAGGAAATCTTTTTTGAATGCCTGAGCAGTATCAAGGTCCCGGCTGGCTTCTCGTCAAATATAAAGGGAATAATAAAAGCCCGAGCAGAAGCCGGTATATGATGCAAAAACCAAAAAGTGGAGAAAGTCCTTCCTTGAGCAGCCATCCCAGATATCGATGAATCTGCCATCTGACTATGGTCGTGAACTTACTAAGCTAGCACGTGCCCAGTCTGAGCAGAACAAGGGAAGAAGTGCAAAAAGCGGGAAACAAATTGCCCAGCTCGGACAGCAGAAAAATCAATCGGTCCCCCCGCTCATAGTGTGTTCCGATGCCGACAAGGACTTCAGAGACGCTATGGATAAGGACCTGGAATTATTGGACCCCAGAGCCATGGCTGCTGCTAAAGAACTTGGTGTCACTGTATCGCAGGCCAAGGAACAGGCTACCGCCTTGGGTATGAGCCTTGGTCAACTTTTAGGCTATGAATCTGCGCCAATGTTAGAGATGGCACGGAAATATGTCCAAGGGGAGCCTATGGTCAGTAATGAGGAGCTCGCGCGTCTATCAACACATATGCGAAATTTGCATAACTGGTACATGGTGCACACATCAAAGAAGGACGCGAAAGATTGGTTTCCGGTGGACGTTAGAGTGGAGCATTTCTTCAAACGTTACGTTATACAGGTTCAACTGACTGAACTGTTCCAGTTATTCCAAAAGCGCGCCCTCGACAAATCTATCCTCTCTTGCTATTGTCTGTAAGTGATTTATTTTCGTAATTAAGTCTCTAGCTCAGCTCGTTCATTGCCTGTATTATATTATCCTGACTATATATATATCCTTTTGTACGCTATTATGCAGAATGAAGATGATGGAATGCAAAAGAACTAAAGTTTTTGAGGTCGGGTTCGTTGACCCGTATATCGTGAATTCATATACCTTAGTCAATCACCCCAAAGACGTGGAGCATGACCTGACCACCTTTTTAACCATGCAACATTTCTGTACGGAAATACTATTTCCTTACAACTTCAAGTGAGTGTTTTTGTCTTGTACATATTTTTATTTGGCTTTCTCGATGTTAAGTGTAATTAATGAGCTATGCATGTCTGCTTTATGTAAACGTCCGCAGGTTCCACTGGATTCTGCTAAGCATTCAACCTGACAAGTCCACAGTTGAAGTCCACGACTCATTAAGTTGGGACCAAGACATGTGGTCCGACATGAAAGAAATGCTCAACAAGTAATTTCAATCATTATCGCATTATATCGCCCTCTTTCGTTCGTTCCCTTATGTCAAGTAATTAATAACTCCTTTGTTCATTTTCTTTGCCAAAGCAGGTGTTGGACACATTTCAAACAGAAGGTACAAGGTCCATTCAAAGATGAGCTAACTTATAAATCGGTGACATGTCCGCAGCAGCCACCGGGGAGTAATTTATGTGGATTCTACGTTTGCGAGTTCATTCGCGAGTTGACCACTGAGCGGAGAACAACTAATTTGAGCGACCTGCGGGAGACGCTCGAACCAAAACTGCGCGTAGGAGCAATTCAAGAGGAATTGGCGGGATTTCTGCTTAGGGAGGCCATCGATGAAAAGGGAGAACATTATGCTTCGGACGATGAACTAAATATGCCTTGATGGCTTGATCTATCTCCATGTAATTAAATAGTTGTATTCTCGCAAGAGATCGAATATTAATTATATATGCATCAACGTGTACTGTGTATATAGTAGAGCGTATAATATGCGTACGGAAACGATGGAGAGCTCGTCGGCGATGCGAAGAAGGGGGAGACGACGGAGGCACCGGCGAGAGGGAGAGGGGGCACCGGCGATAGCGAGAGGGGGCACCGGCGAGAAGGAGAGGGGGCACCGGCGAGAGGGGGCACCGGCGAGAGGGAGAGGGGGCACCGGCGAGAGGGAGAGGGGGCACCGGCGAGATCGAATCCTAAACCCTAAATACCAAAAAAAAAAAGCACTCATTGGTCCCGGTTCTTAATACGAACCGGGACCAATGAGTCTCCCCCCACGAGCAGCCAGACCAGGCCACGTGGACAACCATTGGTCCCGGTTCGTGGCCCAACCGGGACCAGCATTGGTCCCGATTGGCCAGTCCCGGTTGGGCAACCGGGACTGAAGGCCCAACCGAACCGGGACCATAGGCCCATTTTCTACTAGTGAGAATTGGGAGGGGAATGCAAGTTATCGGTTTTGCGTGGAAGAACGGCCACAAATGCGTACGTGCGTGAGTTATCCTATCATACGGGGCCAATATATGTATGCATGTTCCCTGGTTTATATGTCATTCTTTCCTTATACGTTTGGTTCTTGTGTAGATCTAACACTTCAAGTGAACTTCTGTTTGGTTTATTGTGGAGATTGGGCTTTGTTAAACCAACAACATTTCTTTTTGTTTGCGGTCAGTAAACATGTGAGCTGTCTATTTTACGCAGCTAGATTAGTTAGCGTATCGAAAACAGGTATATTATACCATCCACTATGTTGAGCCGATTCAAGGTAAAATATGTGAGATAGGGTAATCGCTAGTTTTTGGCTGCTATGTGTGAAATCGCTTGTTGGTCCCACTATCAGATAAACAAATATTATTTTTTACTCTATCTAGACTTTCTCCCCGCTGTTCTACCACAAAGGACCTACAGATGCATGCAAAGAAGCGAACCAAAACTGTAGAGTCGCTTTTGTTGGTACATCCATAAATCGATACTATGTATTGAACCGGTAAAATATCCGCTTTGAATTGTTTTTTGTACACATAGTGTATGGTCTTAGTGAACATGGATCACTATATAAATTCGTGTACTCACTGGAGACTGAGCATAATAAACCTTCGATGTTGAAGAACATCACCGATAATTAAAAAATACACTACTTTCAAAATATGTCTGCAAATGAGTAGTTGCTCACCGACGGATTTTGTTAACAACCATAAGTGATATGCATGGTGATACTAGATTTTGTTTTGTAGGTTCGATCTATTGCTGTGGGTTCATCCTCACTACTAGAAATCTCCTTATTGTCGACGATGCAATTCAATACTTGACGGGCCATCGACCAATATGTTGATAACCGACGGTAGCAATAATTGCCGACGATTACCGACTACCTATCGGGTATAACTAACAAAAGCTGCCGATTTAGTTAATTTACCAACGAGGAAATACCAAGTCTCGGCCATACAGTCTAATGACCCAGCCCAAATGTAATTCTCCGCTATGGGCACAAATGCCTGACGCTACATTTGTAACTCTTGGTTATAAGTGAGGACACCCGAAGGAAAATAGTAATAAATGACAGTCAAAATGCAACTCTAGGCTATGAGTGTCAATGGCCGACGGTATATTGTAACTCTCGGTTACAAGGGAAAATGCCCGACAAGAAATAGTAATATCCGACTATGAACGCTAACACTTGGGGATATTCATTTGTGTGTTTGAATAATCCGGCTTCGACCGATGGCATAGTGCCGCTAGTTCTGGACGTGCCGGTGGGAGCCTAGGGGCGACGAGGCGTAGGTGTCGGTGGGAAGCTGGTGGAAATATTTACATGAGGTTGTCGGACCATGTGGGTCTAGAGCTTCGTGTGGTCTAGCGGTACTCCTCGACATTGATCAGGAACTGGATATGGAGTTGGAGGTGTCATTTAATTTATAGATAATATCAAATGATTAAGGAAAAACCTAAATTCGACACTAACAATATGATGTAGCATTTACACGCAGTAAAGTTTGACCATTTTTTACAAATATTTTGCAAACACGTGAATAATCAATTTTCACGAACCCGCCATCAGCCAAAAAGAAACTCACTTTGCTCGGGCCCAAAAGAACATTAAACACTAGTGTAAACTAGTAATTACTTAATTTATAACTCCAAACCAGTTAAGACACAACCTCAAACTTCTGATACCGGTTAAAGAGCAGCACATAACATCAATGTTTAGTTAAAAAGTTGCACAAAGCACATAACCAACATAACTTTTTAAGCTAACCCCGGCTTTTAGACTAAGAAGTTGCATCTAGCACAAATAGCATCGCATCCGACATGTGGGGCCTACCATAATTATGCAACAATGAAAGAGGACAACATAATGATATAAACCATAGATATTATGCACATACAAAGTATTTAAAATACTCAACAAGCTACAAATTTAAGTGTCTCGTGGCAGTTTACAATCTCCAAATTAAGTCTCATGACACTTTACTATAAGAAATATGTGAGACAATCATAAAGATGGGACATGATGTTTTGGCTCACGGGTGCAGATGAACCCGTTGTGCACAATGCATTTTTGACGCATTTCAAAATGTTAAACAAATTTTTTGGATGTTCATATGAAAAATGTCTAACCGTACAAAATAGTTTCGCATCGAAAAGATATTTTGTGTGATCGGTATAAAAAAGAGAAAAAAATGTTACGTGCAGAGGCATTTTTGAACACCGGGAATTTGTCTTTTTTACACCGACCGCACAAAATGTCTTTTCATCCCAATTTTTTTTGTACGAACATAGAATGTTCATATGTACCCCCAAAAAATTTGTTGAATTTTTTTTGACATTTTAAAATTTGTTTTTTGGGTAGTGGATGTAGATGCACTTATGAGCCGAAGTGGATTTCCCATAAAGATGATGATATTTCGGTGTATCCATGATTTAATTGAATGTTCTTGAATAATGTCTTTGTGTTGGTTGGCAAGTACGTGACTTATTTGTGAGTACGATCATTCTAAAGTTATCCATTGTCACAGTTTAAGTGAGGGCACAGTGAATATTAGACTACTGCATGTATTGGTTGATCCGTTGATGACTATGATTTGCAAATCATAATTGCATATGTCAAACAATAATGTGAAAACATGTTATGAATATGGGTTTGGACTGACCTAGCTTGAGCACAAAAATAATTCTAATGTATCTCTCTACGCATGTGTGCGTTTTATCCTTAGATCTGAGACTGGTGTTGTACTCGAGATGTGAATTGACCTATTTAGAGACTATCAAAAGCTACACTTTAACTGAGTAGTTATAAAAGTGGCTTTCATGTTTGTCATCATGCTATGAGGCATGATCAATTAAGATGTGATTTCCCCTCTCTAATGAGAAAGATATATCTGATCCGCTCAAGTGATCGGATCTAGAAATATATGTCCGTGCTACCTAAATTTTTGTGCTACCTAAGTTTAAAGAGTTAACATATTAAGTGATTCCAAATCACATAATTGAGAAAGAGTGATCAACTAGTAGTCGACTAAATATCGTGAGGCAAAAGGATTTCACGTAATCTTTTGTCAGCCTAATTTCCACATCACTAAAAACCACCTTACAATCATTTGAGGGGGTTCTTTGTCCGGTATTGAAACTTCGAGGTTATTTACTATACAATTTGGAGTTGAGAGTTTGTAAATTAGATTAAACTGGGACATTAGTTCAGGACTCTGCACCTCTCCCTCCTAATATAGACCAATCTGGCCCAACAATCAGCCCATGCATGTAAGAATAACGTCTCAACGATAATCGCCTTCTCTTTGTACTTCTCCCTGAAAATACTCGTCTCCTCCCTAATTTGTGGTGCACACTTGTGCCTCTGTTTTTTTTTTTTTTTGCGAAACACAGTACAACGCAGGCGCTCATATACACGCACACACACTCACCCCTATGAATGCACGCACGCACACCCTACCCCTATGAGCACCTCCGAGAGACTTGAGTCGGCGGGTCGAGTCTTGAGATTGACGAAGTCACCACGGGCGGATCGCTGTCGACGGGAACGTCGCCTCTTACTGAAGAATATTCCGTCTTAAATGAGAAACACCAGCGTCAAACCTAACTATCTTGCCACAGTCAAGTTCTCACTTGCGCCTCTGTTGAAACGCCATAGGTGTGAACCTCATCCACATCTTCCTCATCTACCTGACGATGGCGTGGTCGTGTCGGACATGACCTGGCTCGCTAGCTAGGCTCTCTTATGTAACACTTTGACACTCAGGTACTCACTACGCTTGATTTTCTTTCATGGAAGAAGCTAAAACTGTCGTTGATTAACCACTATGCATGCGACCAAACATCTTAACACAATATTGAATTATAGAGCTGGAGACTGGAGTACTTGTTGATTCATCATTCGCATGCACATCGATGAATGCATGCGATCCGTCCATTGATGGATGCAACGCGCTTATTCATGATGCATTCATAATGTTATTACACGACCACCTGATGGTTGGCGAGAGAGAGGCAGTACGGGCCGCCATGGATGGTCTGTAGGTTGCACTCCTGCCGGGCCACGAGGATGGCGGCGTAGCTCCTCTGCGTCTGCCTGGGACACTGGGGCGAATCCTTGATGCCGAGACCGCCCTCGAACACGCCCTCTGCGGTTACCACCCCGTCCATGAGAATGCGCAGTGCCTCACACCGGCAGTACGCCGGGATGGCCTCCAGCTGCTGGCAACACCGTGTCTTCATGTCCCAGGTATAGAGTCGGGGCCCTACACCACAGATCTGGCTAACCACGTAGGTGCGGCAGGCTTGGAGGGGGTTGTGTGGGATCGCCCACCCTGGAACGCACTGAGTCCCGGCGCTGGCGGAGGCGGCGGCCATGAGAGCAGGACGGCGACCGAGAGGATGAGCTGGTTGGACGCCATTATGAACTGTTTCTTTCTTTCAAATAGGTTGGGATGGTGGAGTTAGTATATGTGTATGACATGTATATATACTCAGAAAATGAAGAGCGACAAGCTGGCATAGTGAGTACTTATGTGCCTGTTGGAGTCCCGCAAAATGAAAATTCTGATGGCATATACGATGAAAGGCTAACTAATTAAGCTTTGCAGTAACAGAAAAAGGAGCTTTGTGGTAACAGAATTTGGAGGGCAATGCAAGTTGTGGGTTTTGCGTGGAAGAACGGTCACATATGCTGGCACTGTGAGCCTGACTTTCTCAGCATACGCGCGTGAGTTGTCCTATCATACGTGGCCAATATATGTATGCATGTTCCGTGGTTTATATGGCATTCTTTCATTGTACGTTTGGTTCTTGTGTAGATCTAACACTTCAAGTGAACTTCTATTTGGTTTATAGTGGAGTTTGGGCTTGTTAAACCAACAAAATTCCTTTTTGTTTGCGGTCAGTAAACATGTGAGCTGTCTATTTTACGCAGCAAGATTAGTTAGCGTATCGAAAACAGGTATATTAGACCATCCACAATGTTGAGCCGATTCAAGGTAAAATATGTGAGATAGGGTAATCGATAGTTTTTGGCTGCTACGTGTGAAATCGCTTGTTGGTCCCACTATCAGATAAACAAATATTAATTTTTTTTTACTCTATCTAGACTTTCTCCCCACTATTCTACCACAAAGGACCTACAGATGCATGCAAAGAAGCGAACCAAAACTGTAGAGTCGCTTTTGTTGGTACATCCATAAATCGATACTATGTATTGAACCGTTAAAATATCCCCTTTGAATTGTTTTTTGTACACATAGTGTATGGTCTTAGTGAACATGGATCACTATATAAATTCGTGTACTCACTGGAGACTGAGCATAATAAACCTTCGATGTTGAAGAACATCACCGATAATTAAAAAATACACTACTTTCAAAATATGTCTGCAAATGAGTAGTTGCTCACCGACGGATTTTGTTAACAACCATAAGTGATACGCATGGTGATACTAGATTTTGTTTTGTAGGTTCGATCTATTGCTGTGGGTTCATCCTCACTACTAGAAGTCCCCTTATTGTCGACGATGCAATTCAATACTTGACGGGCCATCGACTAATATGTTGATAACCGACGGTAGCAATAATTGCCGACGATTACCGACTACCTATCGGGTATAACTAACAAAAGCTGCCGATTTAGTTAATTTACCAACGGGGAAATACCAAGTCACGGCTATACAGTCTAATGACCCAGCCCAAATGTAATTCTCCGCTATGGGCACAAATGTCTGACGCTACATTTGTAACTCTTGGTTATAAGTGAGGACACCCGAAGGAAAATAGTAATAAATGACAGTCAAAATGCAACTCTAGGCTATGAGTGCCAATAGCTGACTGTATATTGTAACTCTCAGTTATAAGGGAAAATACCCGACAAGAAATAGTAATATCCGACCGTGAACGCTAACACTTGGGGATATTCATTTGTGTGTTTTAATAATCCGGCTTCGATCGATGTCACAGTGCCGCTAGTTCTGGACGTGCCGGTGGGAGCCTAGGGGCAACGAGGCGTAGGTGTCCGTGGGAAGCTAGTGGAAATATTGACATGAGGTTGCTGGACCATGTGGGTCTAGAGCTTCGTGTGGTCTAGTGGTACTCCTCGACAGTGATCAGGATTTGGATATGGAGTTGGAGGTGTCATTTAATTTATAGATAATATCAAATGATTAAGGAAAAACCTAAATTTGACACTAATAATATGATGTAGCATTTACATGCAGTAAAGTTTGACCATCTTTTACAAATATTTCGCAAACACCTGAATATCCAATTTTCACGAACCCGCCATCAGCCTAAAAGAAACTCACTTTGCTCGAGCCCAAAAGAACATTAAACACTAGTGTAAACTAGTAATTATTTAATTTATATCTCCAAACCAGTTAAGACACAACCTCAAACTTCCGATACCGGTTAAAGAGCAGCACAAAACATCAATGTTTAGTTAAAAAGTTGCACAAAGCACATAACCAACATAACTTTTTAAGCTAACCCGGGCTTCTGGACTAAGAAGTTGCATCTAGCACAAATAGATGGTTTAGGGCATTTAACATCGCATCCGACATGTGGGGCCTACCATAATTATGCAACAATGAAAGAGGACAACACAATGATATAAACCATAGATATTATGCATATACAAAGTATTGAAAATACTCTACAAGCTACAAATTTAAGTGTCTCGTGGCAGTTTACAATCTCCAAATTAAGTCTCATGACACTTTACTATAAGAAATATGTGAGACAATCATAAAGATGATGATATTTCGGTGTATCCATGATTTAACTGAATGTTCTTGAATAATGTATTTGTGTTAGTTGGCAAGTACATGACTTATTTGTGAGTACGATCATTCAAAAGTTGTCAATTGTCACAGTTTGAGTGAGGGCACAGTGAATATTAGACTAGTGCATGTATTGGTTGATCCGTTGATGACTATGATTTGCAAATCATATAGTTCTAGGTATTGCGTATCCCTGGCTAGCAGGCCCCCAGTGAGCCCAGGACAAAGGCCCCCACTCCTTCCACTTCTGGTCCATTTAGCAGAAGCCCATGAAGATGCCTCCCCGCTGCCACTACAGATCAACGATCGAGGAAAAAAAAAAGATCAACGATCGAGGAAAAAATGAGCAGAATCTCTCCCAAAAAAAAATGGAGAAAAGAAGCAGAAAACGGGGAGTAGACGGCCACGAAGCGCTAGGCGAGGCGAGGCGTCGGGCTGCGAGCCTAACTTCCTCAGCATGCATGTCATGATCTTATCTTAATACGTGGCCAATAGCTGTATCCCTGGTTTATGCGGCATTCTTCTCTTCTACGTTTATTTCTCATGTGATCTGACACTTTCAAGTGAACTGACATTTTGGTTTATGTGTGCATGACAGGATTGTTAAACTAACCAAATACCTTTCTATTTGCGATATGCAATCATGTGAGCAGCTGGTAATATTTTACACACCTCGATTAGCTAACGCATACAAAAGCCGATATAGGTATATTATCCGTCAATATAATAATGACCGGGGAGGAAGATCCTAAAGAATGTCGGGATATATTTCTTATGTTGGCTGTGAGGAGATACTTTGAAGTTTTTTATAAAGCCTAAACATGTGCAAGAGACCATAAGCTATTAGGTTAATGATGTAAGGTTATTTTAGACGTTAAACTTAAGGAAGAGAAATGTTAAACCTTCCATCTAAGTATCTAACATGCACCAAGGGAAGTGGCAGAATTTCCACGTTTGCCTCTATGCGGATGAGAAAGAAAATCAAGAAAGGAGGAAATGAGAGAAAGTTAAGGAAACAACCTTACCATCTAGCAAAGGGAGTTTTTTCCAAGGTTGTGGTTCAAATCCATCATCTTATCTCTTTCAACTTGTGATTCCACTATCTTTGGTGAGGTTGTTCTAATTTCCAATTCATGTGGCTCAAATCTTGCCTTGTCATAAAAAATAGTGGAAGAAGGTGCTGCCAGAATCTAGGAAGTCGCAGTCACAGCCCATGGTGCTGCTGCTCAAGGATCGAGGGCTCAGATTGAAGATGATGATGCTGGTGAGAACATGGAGCAATGATCTTAAAAAGAAGCTGTGCTGCTTGGTGACAAAAGCTGTGGCATGAAGTGTGAAGTCTTGCTGTGAAGTTCTGCTGCGAAGCTCTCTTGCTATGAAGCTCCTTTTTCGCTTTCTGGTCAGTCTGAAAAACTGATATTGTGGCATGTTAGCCCATCAGTTTTGCCAGCGTCGAAAACTTGCAATATTCCTGGTGCTTCCCCCTCCGTAGTGCGGAGTTTAAGTACTCTTTGCGTGCTCACTGTGCTTTTCCTCTTGAGGAGCATGTCGCCGCGCCACCATCTACCCCAGTAAGCTCGGCGTTTGGTTAAAAACTCGTACTAGTATGATGTAGCGTGTAGGTTGTTTTTTCTTTCTCTTTGTTTTGCTTTCGGGCAACAAATCTTTGTTCTGTTATCCTTTGATAGTGGAACTTGGCTTCATGTTGAAGCCGTATGGGAAAAAAGACCTTGGACTCGTTTCCCTCCTGCTACAGTGGCCGAGGGCGATTTCTTGGACCCTCCTTCTCAAACCACCTCGCCGGCGGCGATTCGTTGGTTCCCCTTCCCTCCGCCGGCCGCTCCGGCGGCGGGAGGGTGGGGGAACCCCGGATCTCGTTGTGTACATAGTGTAGGCTTGAGTAGGGTGCTCCCCGGCGGCGTCTTGGAGGCGGAGGCGTCGGTGGTTGGAGTTTTGGCGTCGTCTTCTTCCCCTCCGGTGTCGGCGCTCTCTGGAGCTTCGTCATCAAGCAGGCGACACCCCCGTGCTCGCGGGCTTCCGGGCTCGCCGTGTGCGGTTCTTCCCCCTCTGGATCCGGTGGCGGCGGATCCAGTTGACTTTCTTGATGTAGGTGCTGGGGTTTCAAGCGTGGTGGCTGATGAAGATGGGTGGAGGCTCTACGGGGTCGAGGTTCGACGACTTCCCGTCCGCCTGGGGGATCCTTCCGTTCCAAGGTTTCAGGGAGGATTTGGCGGCGGCGCGCCATCGGCACGTCCATCTTCGACGGTGGCTTCGATGCAGAGGGACTTGGGTGTTATTTCTTTCTTTGTGGAGGTCCTCTCTGTCTACTTGATGTAATCAGCATCTGTATCCTCGCAAAAAAAAGAGAGGCTTTAATCTATCCCTACTAATAAAGGAAGCAACGCTTCCTTCGTCCGTCGTCTCGCCATTTTGCAAAAAACTCCCCGACAAACAGAGAAATTAACCCGCAGTTCACAGGGCAAAGGAGTCTTTGTCGTTTCGTACGTCGGAGGGACTTATTTGCAATTTTCGGAAAACCTAGGCACCTTTAGGGTAAAGGAGGCTCCGTCCCTAGCCCCACGGCCGCCGCCGTCGTGCGCTCATCTCCGGCCTCCCCAGATGAATTCGAGACAGCCACGAGCTCCGCCTCAACCCTCTCCACCTCCCCGTCGAGCCGCGCTTGCTGGGGTGGCCCCAGTCGCCAGAATCATGTCGTCGTTCCCCGCTTCGGCCGCCGCGTTTTCGAACGAGCTCGTCGCCTACGTCGCTCCCTAGCTCCCGCCGACCCCTTCACCACGCTCAGGGTGAGCTCCTGGTCCTCCTGGACCTCCTCCTTCTCCCCCTCTCGCTCTAACTCGTGCTCGCGATGCAGGCCGCCACCGTCCGCCGCCAAACGTTGTCCGGCATAGCTCCGGTGACCATTTGGTCACAGCGCCGCCACTTCCAGGTTCCCCGCGACGCGCTGCGTCGAACGCGACCATCCGCGCGTCCCCGCGACGATTCCGCGCTCAGCAGAGACGTGGTGGTCATTGATGACGTCAGCAAGTGACATCATCGTGGGCCACAGCCGTCAGATTTTTATTCATTTTGATAAATATTCTCGTTAATCATAAAAAACCTTACATGTGGGCCCCGTTGTCATAAATTTAAACATTTCCAACAATTTCAAAAAAATGACCAAAATTGTATAATCTATAACTTTTGATTTGCAATTCAGAAAAATGTGTTTAATATATCAAAATGTTCAGAAAAATGTAATATGTCTATTGGTATCAAAATTCATGCATATTTAACAACTTTTAACCATTCTTATTTAGGAGAACAAAATAACCAATTTATGGATAGGCCGATTTATTGGTTTGAACTACGCGGATTTTTCTTCCGTTGCAACGCACGGGCACCTTTCCTAGTACTACCTATAGGAGGGAAATCCATATCGGCTTGTAGGTCTAAATGCACCCACTACTCAAAAAACATTTTTAAAAATGTCAAAACACTCCAAATAATTCTTTTGGATATACTAGATGACATTTTATGGTAGCACAAAAAGTTTCGAGAAAAAAAGACATTTTTTGTGGGCTGTGCAAAAAAGACAAATTCGGAGTTTTTAAAATGACTTTGTACGCGATTTTTTTTTTGTCTTTTTTGCACAGGTCACAAAGAATGTTTTTTCTTTGCGATTCTTTTTGTGCTAACATAAAATATCATGATGTATGTCCAGAATTTTATTTGGAATTTTGGGTGCATCCGCACCCGTGACCTAGGAGGAGAACTTATTGTATCACACATTTGATAATAGTGGAAGAAAATGTGGTGGCTTTGACCAATGTTTTTCTTCTGATTCGAGGTTTTTCCTGTAAGAATCAACACACTGATATTGCGATTGCAGTTCATGTAGCGTATTTAAGAAGCCACACATTGGCTTGGTCACTGTCTTGGGGTGTTAATTGTGATATTTGCTCCAATTTTGTTTTCATTCTATGACAAGCAACAATCATCAAGTTAGTAGACAAGTGGTGCTTAAGGTATATTTTGTTTCGATGTGGTTTTTAGATCATCTAAGCGTGTGCTAATTACCCAAACAAATCATTCTTCTTTGAGGCAGTGTTAGTTGTTGCTACATTTGTCTGTCATCTTGCACCAGAAAATCGTGTAGGGGCACCTTCAACTACTGACAAATTAATATAGCACCAAATTATTATAAACCTTCTATCCTTTTAAGCAACAATTACTACATTACGATCCAAGGTTGTGTACCATTCACATCAATGACATATCTTTAGCCGTGTTCATCCAAACCGTCGAGTTCAATCGGACGACCGAGAATATCCGAGCCAACGGATAGAGCAAAACCTCGCCTTATCCCCCTCCCGGCAAAAGAGCTTCGGATTTTTCCACCGCAGTTCGACAATGGCGTCCTCCGCTCTCGCATCCTCTCCCTTCCTCCCGTCACTCCCCACCCCGAACCACAGGCGCATCTCGCTATGCCTCCCCGCTTGCCGTCTCCCGCTGGTAGCCGCCGCGGCTCCTAAGGGCGCGGCGGCGGCGGAGGCAGCGAGGGAGCGGCGACGATTCCTGGAGCGGTACGGCCTCAACCCCGATGACTACGAGGAAGATGCCGAGCCGGATCCCAGCGTTTGCTCCGCCCCTTTGTGATCTCTTCGTACTGAGTCCCGTCGCAGTTTGGTGTGAGTTGAGTGGGTTTTCGGGTTTGCAGGAAGAGAGGAGGAGGGAGAGGCGGATGCGGAAGTCCGGGAGAGGGGAGGAGGATGCCGCGGTTGTTCGAGCCCGGCCGGTGGAGCGCCGGGAGACTCATAAGATGCTTCAGGTCTGGACGGTAACCGTGCCTTAGGTTTCGTTTCGAGTGTAGTTTTGCCAGTGCCTCAGTGGTGGCTACTCCATTCTCGCATCAGTAGAGCATTTGGACTGAAATTGCTGTATGGTTTTGGTCATGGTACCTTTTGGAGGTTAGATTAGTGGTACATTGATTAGCAACCATTAAAGCCGATGAAGAAATGCACTACCTGTTGCCTACTCCTTAGTCCTTATGCTTCTGTCAGAGAAGCAAGTATTTGGCACTTCTGTAACTCTTTTTTTTCTTTCTCACTAACCAAATTATATGCTCATATAGTATACATAATTCATTCATTACCTTGAATTCCATAGTTGTACATCAACTTACCTTTCATGGATTATGTTAGCATGTCCCCATGACAGGTGTAATCCGCAAGAATACTGTGGTATTTTTGGATTGAAGTACTTATGATTCTTTCAGGTATTAGCTGGGAAAGTACGCAGAAGAAAATTACTTTCACCAAAAGATAGGAATGTTCGTCCAATGATGGAAGTTGTCCGAGGAGCAGCCTTTGACATTTTACAGGTGATTTGATTGTGTCAGTTGTACGAGTTTCATCTTGATGTACTAATAGATCTCTGATGGTTCTTGGTCATGATTTGCAGTCAGCTGGAGGTTCTCCTGCTTCACTCAGACCTGGTCTGTGGCTAGACTTGTACAGTGGTACTGGTTCTGTTGGAATTGAAGCTATGAGCAGAGGCTGTTCAGAGGTTTTCCTTTAACTTAAGTTGAAACATCAATCTAGAACAGCCAAATATCCAAATGCAGTCTTCCTAGATCAAGTTATAGTATGTTGTTTCGAATTACTAAGTAATATTTCTGGGTTTGTTCAGATTCTGAATGAGTTCGTAAATGCACGATGAAAATTTTCAACTAAGTTATGATATTGAATCTATCTTTGCATGTTAATATGAAGTGCTTTGAGTAAACGAATAAACAATTTTTTGTGTTCATAGGTATATGCCTATTTGTTCGGAATGCATGCCTACTATATAGTATTAATTATTCACAAAAGCACAAACTGATTCATAATTCTATCTAGTTTTACAGTTATGAGTTAGCTTTCAGATTCCGACTGCTAAAAGTGTGTAAAACCTACTTGGGGAGGTGACACAAAACTAGTTAATTCTGATTTCTTAAATGTTGCAATTCAGATGTAATGTGATTCATTTTTCTTTTTTCCTTCAGGCACATTTTGTCGAGATGGACCCTTGGGTTATTTCTGAGGTCCTTAAACCTAATCTGGACTGTACTGGATTTCTTGATGCTTCACACATACACATGCTTCGTGTTGAAAATTACTTGGACAATGCTGAAAAATCTAAAGGTATGGATCTCTCCTGGAAGTACATCATCACTAATTTAAGTTAAGGAGGTGAAGAATGAGAATGTTGTGAGTAAAGAAGCAGAAATTAAAGTTTTACGGTGACATGTGTGGAAGTTAAAAGCTAATAGATTGCCATTTTCATGTTCTTGTTACAATGTAGTTTAAATTAATGAATATATTGATTAGAAATTTTTGTAGCAGTACTTTAAATAGTGATATGAAGAGCATGTTTCGACACGTTATACCATTTGATCCACCGGGCGCTGTCTCGGCGCCGCCTCTCGGTGCGAGCGGTGGAGCGCATTGACTTCTTCTGGATGCGCTCCATGAGCTCTGTCGTTAGTGATTGCGGCGATCTCGTCCGCATCGTCGTCGATGGTGAGCACGTTGACCCCGTCGGTGAGGTCGTCGCTGTCGAAGTACTCCTCGTCAAAGGAGGAGCCAGAGAATACCAAGGCCGGCAACGACGACCCCTCCGCCGCATCGCCGAGGCCAGCACACTGCCCGGAGGAGGCGCGCCGCCGGCGCCGAGGCCAACACCGCCGAGTCCATGCTCCATTTAGCAGCGGAGTCGCGAGAAATTGCTCGCCGGAGCTATCTAACCCTAGCGGCGGCGGGGAACGAAACGCGGCGGAGGGAACGGGGGGAGCTAACCCTAAATGCCCCTCCCGGTACGGTTGATATAGCGTCGGAGCCGATGCTTATCCGGATCCCCGGATAAATTTTTCTGGGCCGGGCCGATATGCGGTGCCTATTCGGGCCGAAAAAATGGCCCAAACCGCATATCGGCCGGAATTTTCCGGGCCGGGGGGCTTTTTCCGGGATCTGCTAGAGATGCTAGATTGCCATTTTCAAGTCCTTGTTACAATGCAGTCTAAATCAATGAATATATTGGTTAGAAAATTGTGTAGCAGTAGTACTTTAAATAATGATGTGAAGAGCATGTTTCGACATGTTTTAAATGGATTGCAATACATGTATATGTTACTAGATCACATTATGACATGTGATAGAATTTTCTGCTATGTTGAACTGCATTCCATCTAGTTTAGTCCCCATGTTGTTGATATAATCAGATTTTGCATGAGATAAATCACTGAAACAAGATAATCAGGATTATTCGAACAACAGTTATTCTTCTGTTATCTAACTATGACTTTCTGACCTTCCCTCCCTCAGGCTCAGGTAGATATCCTTCTTTTGATTATATTAGTGTAACACCACCATATGAAGAGGTCAACTACAGTACACTACTTGATCAACTTGCAAGGTCCCCATTGGTTGGAGAAGATTGCTTCATTGTAAGCTCTTGCATTCTTTGTAATTCTAACTGTTTTGCTCATATGCATAACTCTGACCATCATCAATTTTTCCTCAGCTAGTTGAGTACCCGCTGAAAACAGATATGCCGGAATCCTGTGGGAACCTAATAAAGGTATGTGTTTCTTCCACTTTACTCCACTCAAGTACCCACATAAGGCTTTCCGGATTGCAGCTGGTCACTTATTCTCATATATTGCAGATAGCTGGCAGGAGGTTTGGTAGGACAAACCTGCTAATTTATGGGCCAACCTGGTCAGAGAAAAAGAAAGGACAGATCCTGAGATAATTTGTGTAACATTGAGGCAAGTTTTGCATCGAAGGTGTTCGTTTTTTTATCCCCGTTTGCAAATTTTCACCAGCAGTAATACACGAACACACTCTCTTTAATAGTCATTTTGCAGACCAGTACTCAGCTAAAATGGAATGCTGCTGCGATCATGTCGTCGTATATCTGTGAACAGCACCAAGCAAATTGAGTGGTTCAGTGCCATCGAGAACATGGTTGTGCACGGTGATTTTCCCTGAAAATCTCCTACCGGATTTAGCTCACCTCCTAGCAGGCTTCATATGTAGATCTCATCCCACCCAGGGGGACACATTTTCTCCCCTTCTGGTTCAGAGATCCACATCACGTAAGAAATAAGGCCTCTCCTTTCCAAGCATCAGCATCAGGGAGAAGCCATAGTGAAGCCACGTTTCGTCAGCACCATCCGATAGGGACCTCGACCCCTCTAGGTTGCTAGTCTCACGGCCTTCAACTCATATATGGTTCAATCTACCTCATGCTTCTGGTGAGATTATTTCCACCGTGGAAAGATTGATTCAGTAGGCTGCGTCTTTCTGTACCTTTAGGCACAAACGGACTGTCTCTCGGTAGAACGGCCATGGTGCCTGGCCAATGATGGAATCAGTAAACAGAATGCTTTGATTTTTGATAAATAGATCGGAAGTTTTCTCGCAAAAAAAAAACAGAATGCGTTGGCTTTTGTATTGTACTACATGCTTATGCTTTCGACTTGCGCGCCATGTTCTTTTTGAAACTGACATGATAAAGACTTGCAAACATGTGCGAGTGCAACCATCCGAAGCAATCGGCTGCGCTCCGTGCATCGCACGCTCGAATAGCTTGCATGGTCTGCGATGGAGCAGAAGTATTCCTAAACGTGCCATGTTATCCTGATTCTGAACAAATGCCTTTGCTATTTTTTCATCGACCATACACGAACCAATTAAATCTGCAGAAAAAAAATTCAAATCTGTATGGTCCAACCTGAACCATTCTTGTACAGAGACTCGGCAGCTCTCGTCTCTCAGACTCTCACGCTCCAGATAATCCCAAAAGTGGAGCTGATACGTACAAACAGAGCCCAAAATCCCATTCCAATCATGGGAGGCGCCTGCGGTGAACCAGGTCTAGCCAGCAGCAGGTACTCCTCGTCTAACGGTAGGGGTAGACTGTTCGCACAGCACAGCAGGCCCGTCCATCTCACGGCCCTTTCCCCCAGCCAGCGAATCTCCCTGGGTTTCAGTGCTAGGCGGCATTTCCTGCCGGATTTGCCTGCCGACACTTCAGGTCACAGTGCCTGACCGAATCCACAGGCTCTCCCTGGGTCTCAGTGCTACTCGGCATTTCGTACCGGATTTTTTACTTGGCAGTATCATTGTACGGAGCATTAAGATGTTTTCCGGTATATGTGGTGAAATTTGACAAAATTAACCCCTTGGCCAAACTTCAACCAAAAATAACCTTTTTTTCAAAAAAAAATCGAAAACTAATCCTTTTGTGTGGCTCCCGCACCGGGGCGCCACACGTGAAGGTGCAACGCCCCAGGCTAGGGAGCCACACATCTGCCAGCGTGGCAAGGCGGGCCCCAGCCCGGTTAAGTAGCGCCGGAACGGGGGTGTGTGGCGCCGGAGCCGGGGGCGCCACACGTGAAGACGTTTTCCTCAGCCCCGGCCCGACCCGCCTCTCCCTCGTCTTTCCAAACAAACCGAACCGAAGAAAAAGAACAGGGGCGGCGGCGCTGCGGTTCCTCCTCTCCCCCTCTCAAATCCGCACCAAATCCGCACCGATCTGAAGGGATTTGGACTCCCCATCGTTCCTCAAGGTAATCTCCTCCGTTCCCCTCAATTTCATCCAATAGATTTTTCATATTTGTCCGGTTTTTGCCACACTAGGTGAAATCTTAGTTCATCCTAGATTTCGAAATTAGTATGGCATGAGACTTGTTTTTTGATCCCCTAGCATTTGTATGGCACTTGTAGTAGTTGGTAATCATGTGGAGGGTTGATTTTTCATATTTGACCCGTTTTTGCAACCCTAGGTGAAATCTTAGTTCATCCTACATTTCAAAATTAGTATGGTGTGATGCTATTTTTGTTGATCCCCTAGCATTTGTATGGCACTTGTAATAGTTGTTAATCATGTGGAGGGTTGATTTTTAATTAATTCGGTATAGATGTGTGATATGAGATCTATGTGTATGTGATGTGTTTTTGTGGATGGTCAAAGTGGTTACCCAATTTCTATATAATTTTTATATGTGGTGTATGTGTGGATGTGGTAGATGTCCTATATGAGGTTGAAATGAATATTGAAAAGATATTGAAAAATTTCTATCTCTTACTAGTGGTAGTTTTTTAAAATATGTAGGATGGAACTTCTCGAAGAACAATATGATAAGAACACCGTGCGAGAAAGATTGCGGAGGGAAAGGTAATTTGTAATGTTTTGCATATTTTAGATGTTAGTTCATATTTCTATTCGGCATGGACATTGTTGTAACTTGTAATTATTTTTTTAGGTACTTGCCCCCCTTCGTCTTCGGTCTCACGAGGCCTCCTTGCAACTGGTGACAAGGGCATGCCGTACGACGAGAGGTACACCGAGTACATCGAGAAGCTTGGACTCCTTCCATTCATCCAGCTCGTGTCTCGGTCCACGCCAAATTTCAATCCTTCGGCCATCACTGCTCTTGTTGACCGTTGGAGGCCGGAGACACACAGCTTTCACCTCCCCACCGGGGAGATGACGGTGACTCTTCAGGACGTGTCGATGATCCTGGCACTCCCATCGCGGGCAAACCTGTGTGTTTTAGCACCGAATCTGATGGGTGGCGCGACAAGATGTTCAGCCTTATAGGTGCGGCTCCTCCAGAGAAGGAAGACTCTAGTAAGGATAGACTCTCCGCCGGCGCCTCATTTGTTTGGATCAGGAAAAATTTGCTAAGTGTCCTGAAGGGGCTGATAAAGTGGTCATTCAGAATCATGCACGCGCATACGTGTGGTACGTGATCACGAGGACTTTGTTTGCTGACAGTAGTGGGCGGAACGCTCCGTGGATGTGGCTGAAGGCGTTAACACGTTGGGAGAGTAAGCAAAGCTGGGGTACGGCTGCGCTTGCTTACTTGTACCGGCAGGTAAATATTTATCTTGCTTTCTTTCTTGTGTGTGCAAAACTTATGAAATTCTAACATGTATACCTATATGTGCAGTTGGATGATGCGTGTCGTCGGTTCGTCGGTGAGGCCGGTATCGGTGGTCCAATGATCCTACTTTCGGTTTGGATGTGGGAACACTTCTCAGTTGGACGGCCGAAGCTTTTGCCATGGAAGCCTTGGAACGACCATGACCATCCCAAGAGGCTTCGGGAGGCTACATGGGCGTACAAGTGGGACAGGGTTGCGGAGTTCACCGGCGACCCGCAAAAGGAGTACTTGCGGTACATCAACGAGTTCGACTCGCTGACCCCCGAGCAGGTAATAATTAGAATGCTTTCGTTCAATCACAATCTATCTTAAATCCCAACTGCACATGCTGAAATGAGTACTATGATATAGGTGAAATGGCAGATTTATGGTGTCGGGGAGAGATTTGGTTGGAATCCGGAATTCCCCTAAACCCAAAGTGTTTCGAGGAAGAATATCTTTGGATGATGCAGTGCCCATTGATATGCTTGTATGCCGTTGAGTTCCACCTACCACATCGTGTGATGAGCCAATTTGGGTTGTATCAAACTACACCGCCAAAGTGGATAAACACGATGTTTTCGTTGCACGAGTGAGGCTCCAAATTTTGTCTTACCCAATCTTCTTATGTATTAGTGTAGTTACTAATATTTCATTTGTTGACCATGTAGATTGGACCGGCGCCGGCAGAGGAAGATCACGAAATGGGATAAACATCATAAGGATTACATCACTACATTCAATGCCGAGTTGAAAGAGGCAACGGACACGAAGGTGTATATGCGGGATCGCCCCAAGTACCGTCAAGAGGCATTCGATGCATATCTTGGTTGGTTTCTTGCACGTACCCGTGTCCGTATATGCCCCTCGGCTTATGAGGAGCTCTTGGAGGACATGGACGATGATGCTATTGTTGAGCTCCGGTACAACAAGGCCGTAAGAGAAGGCAACCGAACTGATTTCGCTCCCGTGATGAACTTCATGGTAATTTTTGCCCAATTTATTTCGTCTCATCATAATTAGAGTTTAGTTGTTGACATGTTTGTTTTCATAGCGCAATGAGATCGACCGCCAAGCGGGAGCGGCCGAGGAGGCAGCCATGTTACCTCGTGGCAAAAAGGGTGATGTTGCCGTTAGGGAATTTGTGAAGGTAAGTTAGACGATCTCCGCTTCGTGCATAATTTGTTGTTCATTTGTACTAAGATATTGATTTCGCAATGTCATAGCGTTCCGCAACTCGGTTGCGCACTTTAGCGCATTTGCTTGGTTGTCGCGGCGATGATGCCATGCCGACCCGCTCGAGGTCCCCTTCAACCCCTATCCGTGGTGATGCTTCTAGTTCGAACCCACATGAGCCCAATGATGAAGAGGTTGAGGTATGAATATGTTACATGCCGGTCACCCAAAAATGATTTCTTGAACCTCAACCATGTACTAATTATTCCGCTTACATTCTTTCATTTCTAGGACGATTTTGATGATAATGTGACGATGACATGACCCTGCAGGCGTACCAGCGATCCTTCCACCTAAGATCCAAGAAGAAGTCTACCAAGCGTTACTCACCGGACGACTACATCTACAAGAAAAAGGGGCCTGCTGAGGATGAGGATGACGACGATCAAGAGTCCGATGATGCGGAAGAGCACGTGTCGGAGGATGAGGACTCGGAAGAGCACGTGTCGGAGGATGAGGACTCGGAAGATCACGTGTCGGAGGAAGAGCCGATGAAGAAGCTACCTGTGAGGAGTAGGAGGAAGAACGCGGATCCGGCGCCGACTAGCCTTTGAGGAGTAGGAGGAAGAACGCGGATCCGGCGCCGACTGAGCCTTTGAGGAGGCTAAGGAAAAGGAAGTAGATTATTCGTCGTTTGTACTATGTCGTGAACTTGTCGTAAACTTGGTTTCCCGTGGTCCTTGTCGTGAACTTGTCGTTTCGTTGTGGACCTTATCGTGAACTCTTGTTGAACTATAACTTGTCGTGTTTGCTGATGTCGTTTCCGATATTTTGTTGTTCTGAATCAATGCTCTGTATAGATATTGTGTCATGTTTACTCGTATAGATATTGCTTCATGTTTACTCATGTGGTAAATATGTCCCCTCAGTTTATTTTGTTGAGTGTGGCGCCGACAGCTGGGGAGTGGTGCATGAAGGTGTGGCGCCGGTGGCAGGGGCGTCACACATATCGCACCGTAGCCAGCGGCGCGGCTCGTGTATGTGTGGCGCCGGAGTCTGGGGCGCGCGGCAAATTAACAGAGAGGGTGCAATTTTGGGATCTTGTGTGGCTCCCCGCCCGGGGAGTGAAGCTTAGCGGTGTGGCGCCGGAGTCTGCGGCGTGGTACATGTGCAGCGCCGGCCGTGGGGGCGTTGCACCTTTAGTTGTGGCGCCGCTCGCGGGGGCGCGGCAAACTAACAGAAACTAACAGAGAGTGCTGTATTTCGTGCATTTGTGCGGCTCCGCCCGCTCCGGAGTGAAGCTTAACGGTGTGGCGCCGGAGCCGGCGGCGTGGTACATGTGCAGCGCCGGCCATGGGGGCGTTGCACTTTGAGGTGTGGCGCCGCTCGCGGGGGCGCGGCAAACTAACAGAAATTAACAAAGAGCTTTGTATTTCGTGCATTTGTGCGGCTCTGCCCGCTCCGGAGTGAAGCTTAACGGTGTGGCGCTGGAGCCGGCGGCGTGGTACTTGTGCAGCGCCGGCCATGGGGGCGTTGCACCTTGAGGTGTGGCGCCGCTCGCGGGGGCGCGGCAAACTAACAGAAATTAATAGAGAGCTTTGTATTTCGTGCATTTGTGCGGCTCTGCCCGCTCCGGAGTGAAGCTTAACGGTGTGGCGCTGGAGCCGGCGGCGTGGTACATGTGCAGCGCCGGCCATGGGGCGTTGCACCTTGAGGTGTGGCGCCGCTCGCGGGGGCGCGGCAAACTAACAGAAATTAACAGTGAGTGTTGTATTTCCTGCACTTAAAACTACAGTTTCAAAATTCAAGAATTCAAATGACATTACAGTTTCAGAAATTCCTGGCACAGTTATGGCACAGAATAATGAGAAGGTTCACGCAAACAACGCACTAAGAGTTCACCATATTACAAGGTTCAACGAAATCCATCAAATTCATGAAATTACAAGGTTCACAACTAACTCATCAAGTTTTCGACATTTCAAGGTTCACAACGACATTAATGTTGGATGCTCATTGAGTCCAACGCGGATACTTGCCCTTGCGCTTTCCCGATGCTTCATCCTCCATAGCACGGCGAGCTATTCCACGTTTAACTTCCCTCTCGGCCTCACGAGCCTTGGCCTCTTCACGTTTCTTCTTTGCTTTCTCCTTACGTTCCTTCTCCTTCTTCAACCTCAACTTCTCCTCCCTCTCCTCATCTTTTTTCCTCTCCGCCATGTGCTTAAGAGCAGTCTCTCGAGCCCATTCGACCTCGTTCTTGAAGTAGCTATCTTGGACCAAGTCTATCCATTTGAAGTAGGGACAAAGGGGCGGCGGTGACTACAAAAGAGACAATAGACATTAGCAATTATTACACAAATATACGTAAATTTTCATGCATAAGGAGGAGGCATACCTTGGGACGGTCATAAGCAGACTTGGGTTCTTCCTTGTCCCTACAATAGTTGGACACAACCAAAACCTTCGTCCTCTTGTCTCATCCCAATCATCGGACTGCTTGGCCTTGCAAATGTCTTGGCAAAAACACTTCGGTGGCTCCTCCTCGGGCTGGTTAGTCGCCCTCCTCCATGCCCACGGCCTCTCCAACCAGTTCGACGACCCCATACCTGCGTAAGTTAGAAAAATTGTTAGTACAATAAAATTAACAATATTCGAAATAAAAGACAATAACCAAATAATTTTCATTCGTACCAATCATCTACGACTACCACCTCTACGCCTTCTAGGAGTACCCCCTCTTAGCTCGTCAAACATTGATGTTCTACCGCCACGGTGGCTTGTGCTACCACCACCGCCACTACCACCACCTCCACGGTGGCTTGTGCTACCACCACCGCCACTACCGCCACCTCCACGGCGGCTTGTGCTACCACCACCGCCACCTCCACGGCGGCTTGTGCTACCACCACCGCCACTACCATGGTGGCTTGTGCTACCACCGCCAACTCCACCGTCGCCTTGTTGGCTGCCCGCATGTTGGCTAGCACCCGGGTTGCTTGTGCTTGCATAATTTCCCTTCGATCTCTTGTTTCCACTACAACCTCTAGTGTTGTGCCCACCACCATTGCATTCTCCACAACGGGCAGCCACACTAGGCTCCTGAAAATGTTGGTTGCCCCACTCTCGGAGACCTCCTGCACCCCATGCGTCCATGTCATTTCTAAAACGTTTTGTCTTCCGTCTTCCCCGTTTCGTCACCTTCAGTATTGGATCGGCCATAGTTGAATGCCATGATATTCTGGCCATTGTGATTGGTCAAAGTAAGGTTCAAATCTGCCCGCCCATGTCTCCTTGGTAGCCTCGATCGAGTACTCGGACAACCTAACCGGATCAACGTATCCCACTTTTCTAATGCGTGCCGCGTCCGCAAGTGCGAGCAAGGGAGATGAAGCAACTGAGGCCTTTGGCACGAGCACAAACATTGCTTTAGCAAGACTTTGCACGCACGCCCTCCGTGTTGCACACCACCTACCGTGGTGCCTCCTGGCTCATTGACTTGGTAAATCCACTCGTTGTTGTCAAAACATTGGGCTGTATTGGTCTCCGCCTTCCTTAACTGGTATGCATCCATTTGTCTGCTTCAGGTGGATACTTGTACTTCTTCTTGTGCTTGTTCTTCCCTTCCATCTGCTCAAACGTTTCCTCACTATATTTTTGAAAATACTCATTCAACTTGTCGAATGTGTATTGAACTATTGCTGTCACGGGCAACGCACGGACTCCTCTGAGCACATTGTTGAAACATTCTGCCATGTTGCTTGTCATGTCACCGTACCTCCTACCGTCGGTGTCAAATGCTCTAGTCCACTTGTGCCTCAGAGACGCATGCCTATCTAGGAACTCTCGACCCCCCGGCGATGTGAGAGTTAGCAATCTGTTGTACAATCTCACAAAATGCCGCTCGGTGAAAGCGAGACAACAATCTTTTAGATCATCAGATAGCTCCTTATTTCCGCATGCCCTATAGAAGTTGGACACAAAATGCCTCATGCACCATCGATGGTGCAAAGGAGCATGCCCGGGAATATCAATCTCCACCGCATTGAGTATGCCTTGGTGGCGGTCCGAGATGACACATACCTCTCTTTGAGGCTCAAATACCTTTGTTCTCACTAGACCCATGAACCACTCCCAGTTGTCCTGGTTCTCCGCCGTCACCAAAGCAAAAGCCAACGGCAACAACCGGTCGTTAGCATCATGAGCTACGGCAATCAAAAGTGTGCCCTTGTACTGGCCTGTCAAGAATGTGCCATCCACGGAGACAACCGGTCTACAATGCTTGAATGCCCTTATGCATTGCCCGAAAGCCCAAAATGCACGGCCAAAGACACGGACGGTTGCACCGTTGTAATCCCTAGTCTTTTGGCCAAAGGGCTCCACACACGTAACCATGCCCGGATTTGTAGCAGCCATAGCTCCCAACAATCTAGGAAGTCGGTTGTATGCTTCCTCCCAGTCACCATACAACATCTTGAATGCGGCTTGCTTGGCCCTCCATGCCTTCCCATACTTCACCGAGTAACCAAACATGTCTTTCACCGTGTCCATGATAGCCCTCACCGTAAAAGTGGGGAATGCCTCTATGGAATTGGAAAGTCTATAGCCGATGAAATCGGAGGTTAGTTGCCGATGAATGTCCTTCGCATCCTTGTCATCATCATCATCATTGCCACTACACATGTGAGTGACACACATTTTTTTAGAACCCATTGAGAGGTTCCCTTGATAGGTCTTGCACGCACAATCCACGGACACCCATTATGCGCGTCCTCACACTTAACCGTGTAACGCTTCTTGACATCCGAGTGAACCACTTTGTATGGTCTAAAGTACTTAACCGCATACTCCTTGAGCCATGTCTTCAATTCCAACAAGCTTTCAAACTTCACTCCCTCAGCAATACCATAGTTTTTGGGATTACGATCCTTCTTCGAAGTTGGCCTTGGTTCAAGAATTTTACTCGTGCCACCATCAACCACGGCTTTATCGGCGAGACTAAGATCACGGAACAATGGTAACCGATGATCCCGGCCCACTACCTTCTTGAATATTTCGGCTTCTTTAGCAGTGAACCCATCTTCATCAACATCTTCTTCGGGACCGTCGTCATCCGAGTCCGATGCATAGCATCGGTTATAAGGGATGTCATGGTCCATGTCCTCATGCCTACAATTTGTCTCCACATCACCAATATCATTTTTATGAAGCTCATACTCCGACGCGTCGCTCTCCTCCTCCGATTCTTCATATTGGTCACTTTGAATTGGGCTTGAAGGTTGGCTCCTTTCGTGTTGGGTCATTGTTGGTTGGCTAAAATCATGTTGAGTCATTGGAGGTGGACTCGACGTTGGATAGTACACTTCATGCGCATGAGGTGGCTCATTTTGAACCGGCCTCCTAACGTCATGTTCGGAGGCACACCGGTTCAAGTCAAATCTTGGTGGCAAACAACTCAAGAGCCTTGTCTTGAGATCCCGCAACCGTCTCCTTATATGCACTCCAACACAACTCGGAGTTGAGAGGCATAGTCTTCCAACGAAGATGCATTCCGAACCCAACATTATACCTTCCCTCCAAAGAAATAACATCATTTGGATCCGTCCAATTCAATGCAATCCGCACTCTCTCCACAACCTCGGCATAGCTAGGACTATGGCCAAACACCACCACTTTCTCCTCCGAGTCATGCTCCACATTGCCTTTCAAAAAGGCCTCCTTGTCCACATGATGAACACTAACCATTTTCTCCATCTAAAAAAATTTACAACAACCAGAATGCATCAAATGATTGATACATTGCACTAAGCTATGCATTTCAAACAAAATCAATTTACTTATCTTAATTTTAAATCAAGTCATTATGCACTAACCCTAACTAAATCTAGCTCATTAACTACATCTAACAAAAACCCTAACCCTAACCTACAATCAACAGCCCAACACTTCATATCCATCATACCCACACACATTGACCAATATTATCAACAAATAACCACAAATTTGTCCTCATATTCAAATTCTAGGGTTTCCAAGATCTACACAATGTCTCCAAATTGGAAGATTTCTATTGGACAAAAACAAGGAGGATGGGGGAGAGTACCTTCTTGCACGTGTTGGGCGTGCTCTTCTTTTGTTTTGGGAGGGAAGAGAGAGAGGGAAAAGAGGAGGCAGGTCGGGCACGGGCTGGGGCCTGTTATTTTTACAGAATGTGCGGCGCCCCAGACACCGACGCCACACATGGAGGTGTGGCGCCCCCAGCTCCGGCGCTACTTAACCAAGGCTGGGGCCCGCTTTGCCACGCTGGCAGAGGTGTGGCGCCCCAGCCTGGGCGCGGTGCGTGCATGTGTGGCGCCCCCGGTGCGGGAGCCACACAAAAGGGTTAGATTTCAATTTTTTTTGAAAAAAGGGTTATTTTTGGTTGAAGTTTGGCCAAAGGGTTAATTTTGTCAAATTTCACGTATATGTGTGCCCAAAATAGCATCTCTGTTCTCCACCCTTCACTCCAGTCTCCGGTGGAGCAACCATGCAGTCAGTCTTTTGGAACATCTATAAATAAATTTGTTCTACAAGGGCGCTCGGGGGGGGGGGGGGGGAGGAGGCAGCGGCGACACGAGGTAGCGGCTGGGGCGGCATCTTCGGCGGAATCGCGGGCGGCTTCCAGGGCGGAGCCCCTGGACGTGCGGCGGCGGCGGTAGCCTCCATGGCCGGAGGCGGTGATGGATCTTCCATGGCCGGCAATGGCGAAGGCGGCGGCGGCGGATCTCGATCCCGTCGAGATCCATCTTCGATCTCCCGAAGGTGCGAGAAGGGGGCAGCGAGGGGTGGCGGCACTCCACTATCGGCGCTTGGCCCCTTGCTGGGCCTAGTGCGATCCGGCCAGCGGCGGGGTCGGGTGGTGCGGCTGCCGGTGAAAATCGCGCCGGCTTGGGCTATGGCGGACGATGGCGGCGACTCCGACGTCGTTTCCTTATTGAGGCATCGTCATTGCAGTCCGCGTCACCCATCTTAGACTGCTCCGGGGGAAACCCTAGATCTGGGTCTCCCGGATCGGACGATGACGACTCTTTCAGGGTGGTTCTCCTTCCTAGGGGCATCGTTTTGGAGCAGCTGCTGATTGGGACGGGCAAGGAGAGGTGGCGTGTTGAGGCATCTAACACGTCGTCGACGGCGAGTCTTGGCGGCACGGTGCAGCGGAGTCTCGGCGCTGGACGTGTGATGATGGTGACGCGCAGATCGGATATGTTGTCTGGCATCGTGGCGATGTCGATGGCTGGCCTTGCAAGGTCATTACGTTGATCGCTCCTGAAGATGGGATGGCGGAAGATGGTGGCAGCGGCTTCTGGTGTGCGCGTTTGTCGCGTACGCTGAAGATCGGCTGGACCGGTTTGTGCTTCTGGCGCGCTGTCGGGCGGCCTAGTTGAAGCCTCCAGATTTAGATGATGTGTGTTGGTGTGTGTAGGTCAGGGCATCGGTTCTGATTGTTCCACCCCCTTCATCAGGGTTGTAGGTGTAGCGAGTTGTCGCTAGTTTGCTGGTTCGCTTCTGGTTGATCTTTGTAATTCTCTTGTAAGGTGTTGTTGAATAATTGCGGATGGCTGTGTGCATCACTCGATGCAGAGGCCGGGATCCGCACCCCCTTTTCTAAAAAAAAAACGCAGAAACAAATATATCGAATCCTACCGGTTCCTGTTTATCCGTTATGTTCTATACACATATCACCTTCAAAAACAAAGACCAACAGATTTGGTTCCCAACTTCCCACGAACGGAAAGCAAAACCGGGTCCTTGGCGAACAGGGCCCTGTAACCCGGTTGTATGATGATGAATCGTTATTTTTTTCCTTGAAAGAAAATAGTGCACTAGCAAAGCACATGATCTCCCTCTGACGGGCGTGACATGAGTCTTCGGCAAGCGTCCAAGGAATCATCCCCACCGACAGCAGGCCACCGACAGCTCGCCCAGATCTCGATTTGTTTACGCTTTCATCATCCATTCACCTCCATCAAATTATTAATTTGTTATGCTACTACTGGAGATCGATGGAGTACTAGATTATGATGAAATTTGTTAATTTTTCTTTCTTTGTTGTTGCTGATGACTAGTCCCCGTCCTGCCAAACTGCCAAGAGGAGATAGAGCTTGAGTAACTAGCCCAGCTTGCGAGAGTGTGACACCTCACCTATTGAGGTGTGCTCAAGGCATTTAATTGCGTGTTACTTCCCCAACCACTGCTCGCCTGCAGCGCAACTAACTACTCTTCTCAGTACAACACGAACTTTCTTAATATCTTCTTGTACATTTTTCAAGCCGTTCAGAAACAAAAACAGACAAAAAAAAAAAAACTCCGTGTACCATGTACGTCCACAGCTAGTAATAGCTATGGTAAAAAATGGACGTACGTACAAACAAATTTTACGGTGTTTATGCATATTGAAGTGGTAGTACGTACAACAGGCCAACAGCAATGGATCGAGTTTGTTTAGAGCTATATATATCGGCATCATACTGTTTGCTTTGCTGCAAAACTAATTTATAATGAAACTATCGTACCAGCAACATTCCTAGCCTTACTTAATTTCTCCCCTCCTAATTCCAGGGGAATACATTGCTGATATGTCTGTGATGTTATCTACTCCAGTGTTGATTAGATTCGGTGGAGAGCCTAGCTAGCCAGGAATCATTCCATTATAATACAGAGGGATCTTGCAGACGACCGCATGTCCTAATATGCAGGGGGATGGAGTTTTTAAAAGCAGGGGTGGTTACCTACACTAACTAATCTTTCTCTGGATTGCAAAGAAAAATAGTAAAAAATAGAAGCGGCAGTACATACATACATACAAGGGCAACGGGCATCATCAGGTCAAGTTGCTGGGGGCTGGCTAGTGGCTATATACGTGGTACCGTCGCCGGCACATGCGGCATGGCGTCGTCTTCTTCCCCTCCAATTCAAGTATCCAACAAACCCCTGTCCCCCCACGCATGCACCTGGTTTTATATTTTTAACCAAATACCCACCAAATTTGATATCCACACAGAATGGAAATAGTAGATTACTAAAAGAAAGACGCATGCACGCCGTTTGCTTCAAGCTTGGAGCAACGGCAACCGCTCAATTCCGCAAAGCGAAAGGCAAAATTCAGCCAAAAGTTAACTAGACGCTACCTATCTATCCATCTATCGCTCAACCATCTACAGTACAAAAGTTAACCAGTAATAACAAATGGCAGGCAGTCGCCGGTGCCCGGCCGGTGGTAAGTAAAGTGGTGGTGATCCCCACAGGCTACAGAAGGGTACAGAGGGAGTGAAGTGGAGTGGCCACCACACACACGGCCACGGCCACGGCCACTGTAAGCGGCGCACCAACAACCCATCCGATAGCGGCAACCAGACCAAACCGAAAAGACGGGCAAAGGGGACGAAAGAGACGCCCAAACCAACCACCCTCCTCCCTCTCCACTTCATTTCATCATAACATAGCACCACACCACCCGGACACCATCGTTCGTTCGTAGTACTACTCTCCTCTCTCTCTCTCTGCTCACTCTCATCGCCCATTGCCGACAGCTCCGGCCGTCGTCACCGTGCTCGCTCGGGTGCGGCGCGCGGCTCCGGCCATTGCCGTCGACATATTCATCATCGGAGAAGAAGAAGGAACAGAGTAAGCGAAGGCAAGATGTTCGGGCGGGACCCGTGGGGCGGGACGCTGGAGATCTCGAACGCGGACTCGGCGACGGACGACGACCGGAGCCGGGACCTGGACCGCGGCGCCATGATGCGGCACCAGCTGGACGAGACGCAGCAGAGCTGGCTGCTGGCCGGGCCGGGCGACCAGGCGGGCAAGAAGAAGAAGAAGTACGTCGACATCGGCTGCATGGTCATCGACCGCAAGATCTTCCTGTGGACCGTCGGCACCATCCTCGGCGTCGGCCTCTTCATCGGCTTCGTCATGATGATCGTCAAGCTCGTCCCGCACAAGAAGCCCGCGCCGCCGCCGCCGGACCAGTACACCCTCGCGCTGCACAAGGCGCTCATGTTCTTCAACGCCCAGCGATGTGAGTTTTCTATGAATCGTCTCAATTTCCTGCGCTGCACCCGCCGGAGTTCAGATCCGGTTCTGCATAGAAACGAGTGACATGCAAACAATTGTAGTTAATGGCTCTTTGTCCTCCTCTCGCTTTCTTGCCTTGTGGTGCCTGCCAGCTCATTCTCTGTTTCTACATTTAGCCTGCCAGGGATGCTCGAGATCTGACTGAATTACCACTACTAACTGCATATTTAACCATAAGGCAATCCACGAGTGAAAAAGTAACAATTGTCTCCATACACATCTGAAAAGCCAATCCGTATATAGGAGCAACCAAATTGATGAGCCAAAAGGGTGCAGGTGCACCCACCGACACAGAAATGTGCACCTTCAGAGTTCTGACGCTGTATTCATATGGTCTGAAATTTCAGCTGGTCCTCTGCCCAAGCACAACGGGGTGAGCTGGAGGGGCAATTCCGGCATGAAGGACGGCCTCTCCGACAGCACTGCCAAGAAGAGCTTGGTCGGTGGCTTCTACGATGCAGGGGACGCCATCAAGTTCAACTACCCCATGGCCTGGTCCATGACCATGCTCAGCTGGACTGTCATCGAGTACAAGGCCAAGTACGAGAAGATCGGCGAGCTCGACCATGTCAAGGAGATTATCAAGTGGGGCACAGACTACATGCTCAAGACCTTCAACTCATCCGCCGACACCATCGACCGGATCGTCGCCCAGGTTCGTAGAGGCTGATCATTATCCCAGTGTGCTGGATTGCTCTGTCCTGATAAATTGGGCATCAAAACCTCTGAATTGAGTATAAGATGCAGCAAATCACTGATGTCATATGAACTTCTTGTTGCAGGTGGGTATAGGGGACACCTCTAAAGGCCCCTCGCCAAATGACCACTACTGCTGGATGAGACCAGAGGATATTGATTACAAGAGACCTGTCATCGAGTGCCACTCTTGCTCGGATCTTGCCGCCGAGATGGCTGCTGCCCTTGCTGCAGCTTCCATAGTGTTCAAGGACAACAAGGCATACTCTGACAAGCTCGTCCACGGAGCCAAGGCGCTGTACAAGTTCGGTAGACTGCAGCGGGGGCGATACAGCCCCAATGGCTCTGATCAGTCACTGTTCTACAATTCCACCAGCTACTGGGATGAGTTTGTATGGGGTGGTGCGTGGATGTACTTCGCCACGGGAAACACGTCATACCTCACGATCGCCACAGCTCCAGGAATGGCAAAGCACGCCGGAGCGTTTTGGCTTGGCAGTCCAAACTATGGAGTGTTTACCTGGGATGACAAACTTCCAGGATCACAGGTTAGCATATTTCATACCTATGCTCTATTGACTGATGTGTAAGAAATGCTTAGGATTTAGCACCAAAGGAACTACAAACAGCAGTCTGACACCATCTGAATGAGAATAAAGAGAACGTTAGTGTTTTAGAAGGAATCATAATATTAAGATTACATGGAAAATTATGATAATCGATGGTACACTGCAGCATTCTGATGAATGATGAGCATTAACATTTTCTACGTTATCCAGGTTCTTCTCAGCAGGTTGCGGCTCTTCCTCAGTCCAGGGTACCCTTACGAAGAAATACTAAGGACATTCCACAACCAAACTGACAATGTTATGTGCTCATATTTACCAGTATTCAATTCATTCAACTTCACTAAAGGTTGGTGACGACCCTCTTTGTTTTTCACTTCCTTTCCGACTCCATCTCCACATTAGAAAGCTAAGTCACCGATGTTTTGCAGGAGGATTGATACAACTCAACCATGGACGGCCTCAACCACTTCAGTATGTTGTCAACGCAGCTTTCCTTGCCTCTCTGTATGCTGATTATCTGGACACTGCTGATACACCAGGGTGGTACTGTGGACCTAATTTCTATAAAACCGATGTGCTCCGCAAGTTTGCCAAGTCACAGGTAGGTTTTGTACTGAATACTCTTGAACTCAATGATGTGTAATGCTATGTTTGCAGGATTCAATCTACTGACACTCAAAACCTTTCAATTTGCAGCTTGATTACATTCTAGGCAAGAACCCACAAAAGATGAGCTACGTTGTGGGTTATGGAAAGAAATACCCCAAGCGTGTTCATCACAGAGGGGCCTCAATCCCTCATAACGGTGTCAAGTACGGATGCAAAGGAGGTTTTAAATGGAGGGAGTCTAAGAAGGCAAACCCTAATATCCTTATCGGAGCAATGGTTGCTGGCCCTGATAGGCATGATGGCTTCAAAGATATCCGTACAAACTATAATTACACAGAGCCTACTCTTGCAGCAAATGCTGGCTTGGTTGCAGCACTGATTTCTCTAGCTGACATCGATACTGGAAGCAGATCTTCAATTGATAAGAACACCATCTTCTCAGCAGTTCCCCCAATGTTCCCAACTCCACCACCACCACCATCAGCTTGGAAACCATGAAGAGTTAGATTCCTGAAGAAATGGAGGGAGCAACAGACGGTTGTTTGATATACAGCAAAGGCCACAAAAAGAAAGCAGACAACATACGCTTACAGAGTTTCTACTTCTGTATCGGTATGACGGATCAGTATAAATCATCTGTCAACGATGGACTGGAAGTTGTGTGCAATTTGTGAAACTAATTTTGGGGTCCTTGTTGGTATTCATATTCCGAGTTCACGTGTGAAGTTCTTTTTGTAGAAACGGTACCTTTGTAAGTCATTTTGTTTTATAGGAGTGACTTTTTCGTCACAGTAAAGTAAAGGATGTGTGACCTTCATATAGCTTGTTTTATCTTATTGCATACACTTCATGCAGCATGTTCACCGAATTCTCAGTCATTATATTTACTAAGTATATCAAAGACACGCAAATCCGCGAGCTCTCAGCGATCGTTTCACTGTAGATGCTACAGTGTTGAACAGTGCCTGCCGGTCTTTTTGCAAAAAGGCCCCTGAGTTTGCGGAGAATTACGATTCGGTCCTTTAGTATATATCCCACCCACTAACCCTAGATACCTAATCCTCTTCATTTCCCCCCGCCCAGCTAGGGTTAGCCGCTCGGCTCGCCTGACCTCTCCTGCGCCGCCCAAGCCGTCGGAGATGGCCGGCCTCGAGGGTGCCATCAGCCGCCCACACCTCTCTCCACCTCTTGCTGCCCCTCCGTCGCACGGCCTCACCACACGCGCGTGGACCGGAGCTGCCTCGACGCCACCGCCGCCCCGAGCTCCCGTGCGACCTTCAGACGGAGCCGCCACTCCTCCGGCGGCAGGGAGGCGGCTCTCCTCCAGCGGCGTGGAAACGGGAGGTAGCCGCTCGCCGGGCGACCAGCGGCGGGGAGGGAGCCGCGCGTCCGGCGACCACGCGTCCGGCAACCTGCGTCGGGCGTTCTGCTGGTGGCTGCTACAGCACCGGCTCCCGCCCCGGCGCCCGCCGCTCCCGCTGTTGCTGCTCACACCCCTGCCACGGATTGTCAGGGTATAGGATTAGTAGATAATGTGAGGTTATTAGTGGTTTAGTAGTGTGTGAGGGTAGTATTGGTATTCCACCCTTGTTGTCTTCTTGTAGCTACCTAGCTCTTTATAAGTCTAGTTCTGTATCCTGTTGCTTAAGGAAGAAAATGAAAAAGCTAAGTTTATCCCCCAGTTCTTATTTTCCTTGCAATCTATCTTAGTTTTATTTCCTACAATTTATCAAGTTTTAGCTCCAATTCATCTAGAAATCCTGGTTCTACCGATCCTCACCATGTCAGATCCCTCGGGGTCCTGACAAATGGTATCAGAGCAGTCAATCCTCGGGCCGAAATTTTTTCCCCGGCGGATTCTTCTTCTTCTTCCTCTTCCTGGTCCGATTCCGTGCGATTTCCCACCCTCCCTTTCCCAAATCACCGTCGTCTTCTCCTGATTCGCATCCATGGCGACCTACACCTCGCCCTCCCCCTTCTTCACCCCCATCGCCACGCCCGCTTACGCGCCCGCCGCCGCTTTTTCCTCCGCCGCCACCTACCCACCTCCTTTTTCTGGTGCCTACAACAACCCCGCCTACCCCTATGACGCCGCCGTCCCAGCACCCGAGCTTGGTTTCTCCACAACTTGGCCAAATTGGCCACCGCCACCGCCGGCCCCAAATCCGACCCCAATCCTTACCACCACACCCGTGTACACCGACGCCTCCACCGCCGCCGCTTACCCACCAGCCAACTACGCGCCCACCACTAGCTTCTCCCCTTGCCACCATGATTTTCCCTTCGTCTACAGCGCTCCGCCTACCTACCCCGACCCGGCGTACGGCCCCTCCGCCTTTCCCTCCACGCCGGCATCCATCCCAAGCACCAACTTCGCCTCCTTCCCCGCACCAGCGTGTGGTTCCCCCACCTTTCCCGAATCATATGGCTCCTCACCTTGTTCCTACTTCGAATCCGCTGGCCCGACGAGCGAGGCGACCCCAATCCAGGCCAACTTCGAGCCAATTTGGCCACCGCCTGCCTCAGACCCGAGCTTCACCACCCTATACACCGCCCCAACCACGCCCAATCGAGAGTTCTACTCGACTCCTGCTGCCACTCCACAGATCGACGCCTACCAAACTCCTTCCTCCCCCGACGGCTACTCCACCTTCCCCTACGCCGCCCCGTGCTGTTGCCCGACATGTGTGGCAACTCAAATCCCCACCCACGTTGACCAAAATCAACTACCTCCTGCTCCCATGGATAGCAACATAGGGATTGGGTATCAGGATCATCCAGCTTTGTCTGCGTTCACGGTAGCTGAACATGGTACGCACGAGGTATGTAATCAAAGGTCAGTACCAGGCTACACACACCAAGTGTTCGGTGAAATGCCAACACCAAACACTGGATATGAAACACATGTTATATCATCTGGGTTTGAGACCTGCGGTTATGGGTACTCCAATCAGATTCCGAGTCCTTGTGTGCAAGAGGATACTGAGCGCCACTACTATGCACTACCAGATGATTGCCTTACAAAGAGTGAGCAGAAGTCAAATTTTGGCACAGTAAAACAAAGTATTTGTGATATGCTGGCCCAAATTCAGGCTCAACTACAAACCATGTTGAAAGGATGTGAGACTAAGCAACCTGTAGAAGCAAACACAGCAGGTCCCGCTCCAGTTCTATGTTCCAAAAGCAACAACACTACTGATTCTGAGTCACTTGTTCATGACCTGCAGCCACCAACAGCTGTGGTGCAAGATAATCCCAATGGACTCAAGGAAATGCTTGTATCTGATGTATCTCAAGACGGGAAACAGGAAACTGAACAATTACTCCAACGTTGCAGCAAGGCACCAGAAACTACACAAACCACTACTTGTCTGACTTACATTTCTGATGTCCAAGATTTCACTCTTGAGCTGCAGCAAAAAGATGATGAGAAGACATCAGTAAATGTACAACAACTGAGAGCCCCACCATGGAATTTGCTAGTAACTCATGAGAGAAGAAAGGCATGGGATCCGGGAGAGCATACAATTCTGAGTTCAACACCAACCAGACGTATTGTAGGTTTTCATGAGGCCTCAATACTGTCAAGAATTAGTATCTTTAAACTCAATGATGTGCTAGCAGTGAGAACTACATTTGGTGTAACCAACTGTTGTATACCACAACAGTGCTATTTCAGCGTGCCATCAAGCAAAGAAAATCATAGAGTTCTTTTCTTATGGGATCCAGGCATTTTGAGGCAGAGTACCTTCTCATTGCAGCAGCAAGATGATGACAGGGCAGGCGATTATTCAGTCCTAAAGGGCTCATATTCATTTGCCACAAGGTCCAACCAGCTCATTACTGAACATATTAAGAGAGAACTGAGGCTATTATGGGATCCCGGAGCTTCATCATATCTCCAATCAATGGGATCCAGTGATACTGCTGCCATGCTGTGTTGTCCTCCTGGAATTTTAATTCAGCAAAGAAGAAACAGTGCAGCGCTGCTTCATTTTTCGAAATACATAATCCTAGGCAGTGTTGTGTGTTTATGGGATCCTGGAGCTTCAGCATATCTCCAATCAAGCATGGATTCTGCTACAGTTACTCTCCAGCAATTACCCAATAAAAGCATTTCTTCCCTCGAGAAGTCCTCACTTGAAAAAGAAAGACGTGTACAATGGGATCCTGGAGTTCCACGGTCCTTGCACAGCCAGCCGTATATCTTGACAGTAAGTGATAATATATATTCTTATTGCTTGGTTGTAAGGCACAACAGTGACAGATCAATCCATTCCACCAAGAAGATAATACTTTGGCCTTCCTGGAAGCTCCAACTGAGCACTCCTTTTAAGTTGTTCATGCAATTACTTTGTGCAAAACCAGCAGTTCAAGAGACAAAACAGATACATCATCTGGTGTTCCTTGTAAAGGATGAGATGTTAAAGAATGAGAGTGAGTTCACACACGAACAACTATCATACATGCTTCAGGGTACTAGTAGTTCTTTTGAATGGGTAAGGCATATTGTCATTATTCCTTCTTGCTGGTTCCCTTCATTTCAATGGCAGTCACTCCTCACAGAAGAAAAAGTGATGTTTGGACTGATTCCTGAACAATGGAGCTTCTGGTGCTATGCGACGCACTATTGCCAGATTTCTGAAAAATGCATTGCAATAAGTTCTCAGCTTTATTGGCATGAAGACATCAACTTCAATGAAAAACATCTCTGGCTGATCCAATTCCAACCTCCCTGATTATGGTGAATGAATTAAGATGGATAAATTGTCAATGATTGAAAGTTTCTGAAGAAACTTGTTATCCATTGGTGACCAATGGTCTCAAGGGGGAAGGAATGTCAGGGTATAGGATTAGTAGATAATGTGAGGTTATTAGTGGTTTAGTAGTGTGTGAGGGTAGTATTGGTATTCCACCCTTGTTGTCTTCTTGTAGCTACCTAGCTCTTTATAAGTCTAGTTCTGTATCCTGTTGCTTAAGGAAGAAAATGAAAAAGCTAAGTTTATCCCCCAGTTCTTATTTTCCTTGCAATCTATCTTAGTTTTATTTCCTGCAATTTATCAAGTTTTAGCTCCAATTCATCTAGAAATCCTGGTTCTACCGATCCTCACCATGTCAGATCCCTCGGGGTCCTGACACGGATCGTATCCTTTTGTTCATCACTTTTGCTTTCTAAGAAGTTTTTGTGGTTTGTGAGGGGCTTCCGTCTGTTGCTTGCTTAACTTTTTTAGATGCGTTTTTACTGAAGCAAGCATGTGTACGCTGGCTGTGGACTACAAAAGTCAGAAGAAATAGTGAAGAAGGATTTTTTTTCTGTTGCTTGGTAGTGAAATTTCATTCATAAGGTTTACAGCCTCAATTCACCATGTGACTCCTTAATTCGGCAATTTTGATCTGCAAAGAAGACATGGATCTGAAGCACAAGATGTCGCTCGAATCGCAACCCAAGGCGGTGGATGCCACTGAGCCTGCTGGTGCCATGAAGGTATTGATACAACACTGAAGATCTCCTTTTTATTAGTCTGTGCACGTGCCATACCTCTATGTTATATGTGATTCTGATGTGTGTGGTGTTCTGATCTCGTTTTTATTAGTCTGTGCACGTGCCATACCTCTATGTTATATGTGATTCTGATGTGTGTGGTGTTCTTTGTCTTTTAATTCAGCAGGGGCTGTCGTCAGCCAGCCGCTTAGTGTGCCGATTCCGTATGAGTGGTCCATTACAACCGACGGTTTAATATTTTACAGATCCCAGCATGTTTTATCTGCCAGCATATTACTATGGAGCTGGAGGTGCGTTACCATGGAGAGATTTTTATTGAAATCATGCTATTGAGAGCTCAGCTATTTTATCGTACCCGTTACGGCTTCCTTTCGTGTATTTTGTTGTATGTTAACAAATTTATGTTGGTGATTGTCTTCCAGCTATTTATACGAATTTACACTTCTTAATGACTGGGTCGAAATATTGATATACGGATTTATGCTGGCTGTATGGATATGAAGATAATGTTTTCTCTGCTATTTGATATTAAAATCCTCTCTTAATCTTGCAGGTTTATTTAGTCTTTTCCTTCATGACGCAGTCCTGAAGAAATCACGCAAAGCTGGTGAGTTATTTCTTCTTGACTTTCCCTCCGTTAATGCTTGCTTAATTGGTTGAATTGTAGACTTACATTAGTCATTCCTGATTTCACATAAAATACGTCAAATCCAGAACCATAGAAGCGTCCAACACTATACCAAATAGCTTCAGAGTTTACAATGATCTTAATAGCCATGGGTCTATTTGGTGTGCTCAGGTAGAACCATAGAAGCGTGCAACACTATACAAATACCTTCAGAGTTTACAATGATCTTAATAGACATGGGTCTATTTGGTGTGTTGAGGTAGAACCATAAAAGCGTGCACAAAAGATTACCGTCCGATTGACCACCCAGTATGTATAAAAGCTATTTCAAGAAAAATAGAAACCCAATTGCCAACTGTTGATTTTACGTCTGCGCATGAAAAGACTTTAGACAAATTCTAGATTAATCATATTGAGAGGAAGGGTTGCTTAGGTACCATGTTTTTTTCTCCACTAATTGATGCAATTTTGCAGGGAGACGATACATTACCATATGGCTGTGAGGCGAATCAACTGATTCTACCTTGCTGCAGTTGCGTCTGAGAATTGTTCTTTCGGGAGTTTATCTATTTAATGTTTCTGAACTTTATTTAAAGGTCCACGGTGATTATTCTTCAGTTGAGGTTTTTGGGTAAATCCCAGAGTTTCAGCTATATTTACATTACAGATCAGCAAAAGTGTAGTGATATAAATTGACGTGGAAGATTAGAGTTTATAATTTTGATTTGCTTCCTGATATGTTAATTTGTAAAGGTGTTGTAATATACTAATGTAGATTGTTTATCTGTATTCATTATTTATTCGCAGCAAATATGCACTCACATCCACTCAGTACAACAGCCAGACCCGACTGAATGGTCGTCGTCACATCATGTATCTACATTTTGCTGAACACACTACCAATGGATTCTATCCATGATCGACCAGTAAACTCGACCTCTCTGGTCCCTTGATCTAAAGACCCAGGTATGATGTACCTGTTTGAATCAACTATCTTATATTTGTCTGAACATACTACCAATGTCTGAAGTTGTGTTGATATAATTGACCAACTCATGCTTGAATAAATTTATATTCGTCATGCTAATCCTTTGTTCATTTGCTACATAGAGTAATATATGTTCATGTGCAAAGAACATAATCCACATATCATTGTGTACCTCTTCATTACCGGAATTTTACCGTCCAACAAATAGATGGAAGGTAAATTATTTTAACATTATCAACCTAAGGAGCTGCTTAGGATTTTCATTCTTTCGAATGGCTTGCTAAGAATTCAGAAGTAACCAAAGGTATGTTTCACCTTATTTTTTATGTAATGTAATACTTTTTGCAGAGGTGTATGGTCTTATTATTCCTTTTGATGATTACTTTCTTGATTTAATAATGTATAGGTAGTTATTATTTTCAAAGACGTGGCTTATAGTTTCTTATATACCAGTTTGCTGAAACTATGATCATTCAGATATGTAACATTTTGGACTCGTGGTAGCAAAGAAATGAACCAATCAGATTTTTTTACTCAAGGTTTATAAGTTAATAATGTTGTCGACGCTCAAAGTACCTTTGTCTTATTTCTCTTCGACAGAGAGGTGCAGAAATGAATAAGCAAATGAAGAGATTCTACATCTGATCCAGGGGATGACCACTCCACGGTAGGTTGATTTCAGTTCTTGAGCTGAAGGATCATGCTGAGATCTTCATGAGATGTTCTAACAATTAGTCCGTACCAAGGGTGCACCGGCACTTCAAGCGGCTCAACAACCAGGTCGTCAAGAGCATCAATGTGGTGAACTTAATTTCCACCAAAGGGCCTCTCCTATTTCATCATGCCGAGTAAGCGTCGTGTCTACTTTTCCCTATTCCCTACCATTATATGTAATTTACTGTATCAAATACCACCACCAGTACTGTATAAAATCTCCTCTTTTCTTACTCGACAACTGTTACAACGCATGAACAATTATATTGTCGCAGCCTCAAATAGAAATCTCAGACATAATTGCTACTACGTATATTGTTCATTTGTTGTGCTATATTTAAGAATACTACAGCATTATTCTTTAGGCTCTTATTTATTTTGCTAACTTCATAATTGCTTATTTTTATTTCATATGTAGGCATACATGATAAGAAACATCAATGGTTTGTTTTCTTCTATTTATTTTGTAGAACATTGGATGTGTATTTTACTTAGGCACATAGGTGCTCTGCTGTATTTTACCTGCGATGTTAAACCAGCTGGGTTTATTGATTGAATCTATTATGCGACATACTGTGATGATGTATTGGCGAATGATAGTTGTATTTTTTTCGTACTCCCAGCCAATTACTCTTTTTCGTGCAACACAGGGTAATAAAACCTCATATAATGAGACATTCCTCAGAATTGAGGCTCGCAGTGCTACTGTTAAATATCATATGCTCTGTGTCTCAATGGGAGGACAGGAATATGATATATGTTTTTAGAGCAGTCGACATATATCCGTTATTGCACTTTCTATGAGTCCTCGCTTATTTAGACATATATGCTTAATCCAGATGTGCACCGTTAGACTACGAACAATTTTGATTATATCTTACTAGATTAGTATGTGATCTGTATAAGTTAGGGATAACTGAGGACAATTATAATCGTAAACGAGGCAGCAACAAGGTCACGTTTAAGGTATGGGTTAAGTTGACCGATTGGAAGGATCACTTCATGAATATGTCTATTTCTGTTGCATATGAAAAAATAATGTTGTGCCAGCAGCTCATTTATGATAACCATCTATTTATCTTTATGTGATCGTAAGAAACACCTATTTGATCGTAAAGCTGTTCTAATGAATTGTTGGTAGGATTGCAATGTTAAAAGTGATTATAAACAACACATGATTTTCTAATTATATCATAGAGTGAGTTAGCTGTTCCCTAAATGATAAATAGTCTGGTTACCTTATTATTGGCCCTATACATACCTCATTGCAGATGATAAGACGATTAGGGAGGGCTGTTGGTGCTTCTCCTGTCGTGCCCTTTCTACCTTGATGAAACTATTATTGTTAGGGGGTAATTACTGAAAATATTATGGTTATAAAAATTCTGGATGGCAGCGCCAGCCATTCCCCGTAAGTTTATGTTTTGGCTTTTTATATTTTGCTACGCCTCAAAATAACATCTGACTCCATTACCTACCCCACTTTTGTCTAAAAGAGGCTATTTTCTGAAGTTAGTTCTGACGATTAAGACCATCACTCCTACTTGCAAAAAATATTACGCAGCTATACAAGTAAACAAATTAGCAACTGAAATTCTCATCAATGGCGCGGCGTGCCGCCGCGCTAAATTCAACTAGTATAGAATAAAGGGCAAGTAAGATGATTGTTTTTCGAGATCACCAGTGCAAAGCATTAATGATTGATGAAACATATATTCCCTAAAACCATAATCCTCCCCATGGATATTCCAGTCTTTCATCCACATGATAGCTGGTTCAGAACTAGACTACCAATTGGTTGTGCATCAACTTATGCAGAGGACGAAGGTCTTCCTCCTTCCAAAAAAGAAATGATTCGAGCCATGACTAGGATTGGACGTCTTCAAATGAATTTGTATAGTGAATCCGAATAATTAAGTTAAGATTTACATACGCAACATACAAACTAAATAACTGAAACATCACTTTCTAAGTTGTCTCCATTTAATACATCTTTCATGATGGAAACAGTATCTTTTCATTCAAAATGTAAAGCATTTGCTTGGATCATCTCTCAAAGTGGATTAGTGTAACCAGAGCCACAGGCGGAGCTGAAAATCAACCGTGACGAGGCCTGGAGGAAGCACAGCCAAAAAGATTTGGCTGAGGGTCACCATATGACCTGAAGCCTGAAGGACGTCGCGCACGTCTGTTGTTGATGAACTCCTGAACAAAACCGCAGCTGCAGATCGTGGCCCTGCCGGATGAAGCCGACCCCCACCCCACAATAAAAGGGTAATTAAGATGATCCTTTTAGGAGATCAGAGCAAATCATTAATGGTTGCAAACGGAGCTTGGCTCTGATGGTTGGGTTCCCTGTGGTGGAACCAGCCCACCCAGGTTCAAGTCCTAGACTTGGCATGGGCGTTTGCATTTACCTGGATTTATTCCAGATTTATCCGGCGCTATTCTTTCAGTGGTAGGTGGCGTGCCCGTCAACAGCGAGGCGCCTGTGGTGACTTCGTCAACCTCAAGATTTGCCGGCTCAGTCCTTCGGAGGTGTTCATAGGGGTAGGGTGTGCGTGTGTGCGTTCATATGGGTGAGTGTACGTGCGTATTTGTGAGCGTTTGTGTTGTACTGTGTTCTCAAAAAAAAATCATTAATGGTTCATGAAATACGTGATTCCTGAAAAACCATGTCCTCCCCCAAAGACATTCCAGTCTTTAATCCATGGGATAGCCGGTTCAAAGCTACGGCAGGTGATACAGCAAGCATGTATGATCTAAAAGCATAAGCATTATAATAATGTATTGTTCATATACTTGGGCCCTAATAATAATCATTACAAATAATCCATGGGAGTAGCAAAGTTGCATCTGGTTTAAAAAACAATAACAAAACTAGGGATCTTATAGTTGCAACAAAAACACTATTACAAGGTTGCAATCATCCATGTCCCATCAGGTTTACAGTTTACTCATCAGATGAAAAATACAAGGGATGGAGATAGCCAACACAACCTTTGTTGCTTCTTTACTTTGCGCAGATATCCACCAAATAGATAGTAAGAATACGTGGTATAAGACCTGGCAATGGTCATAGATGTTTTATAGCAATGCAAAATCACAACAAGTGCTAATTCGAAAGAAAAAAATGGGCTAGAGTAAAGACAATATACTGCTGCTGCACAATACAGTACAAAACTAAACTTTAGCAGAGGTAGAACTAGCAGAGTACAGCACAAGGAAAAGCTCCAAAAGGTTTGCAGTCCGAACATCTATATCCGTCGAAGAACTTTCTCTGCAGCCTCCACAGTTTTCTCAATATCCTGGGGGGTGTGGGCCAAGCTGGTAAAGCCTGCCTCGAACTGGGACGGGGCTAGATATACTCCTTCCTCGAGCATTCCACGGTGAAACCTCCCAAACTTCGCGGTATCACTCTTCTTGGCATCATCAAAGTTGTGAACTGGGCCACCTGCGAAGAAGAATCCAAACATTCCTCTGATGTGTCCTCCACACATCTCATGCCCTGTTTTAGCTCCAGCATCCAATATACCCTGGACAAGGTCACCGGTGACCTTGTCCAAGTATTCATAGGTGCCAGGCTCCATCAGACGCTTCAGTGTGTGGATTCCAGCAGTCATAGCTAGAGGGTTTCCACTGAGGGTTCCTGCCTGGTACATTGGCCCTGCTGGAGCAACCATCTCCATGATTTCCTTCCGCCCACCATAAGCACCAACTGGAAGACCACCACCAATAATTTTCCCCAATGTTGTCACATCAGGGGTGATTCCAAAGTACTCTTGAGCTCCACCATAAGCTAAACGGAAACCAGTCATCACTTCATCAAAGACCAGAAGTGCACCGTCTTGTTTGGTCACCTCACGGAGAGCATTTAGGAAAGCAGGTTGCGGAGGAATGAAACCAGCATTGCCAACAACCGGCTCAAGGAAAACTGCAGCAATCTCCCCCTTGTTATCCTCAAACACTTTTTTTACTGCCTCAACATCGTTATATGGTGCCGTTAGAGTCCCAACGGTAGCTCCCTTGGGGACTCCAGGGGAATCAGGGAGGCCAAGGGTGGCAACACCACTGCCAGCTTTAACAAGGAAGGAATCAGCATGGCCATGGTAACAGCCTTCGAACTTCAGAATTTTTTCCCTCCCGGTGAATGCACGCACAAGGCGGAGTGCTCCCATGCAGGCTTCTGTTCCAGAATTTACAAAACGAACCATTTCAATACTGGGGACAGCAGAGATGACCATCTGAGCCAGCACATTCTCCAATGCGCATGGAGCACCAAAGCTAGTAGCAATGAAGAACACAGTAACTTCTAACATAGATGTGATCCCAATGGTCCCATTGACAAGAATTACCAAATATTTATGTAATTATGAGCAGAAAACACAAAAATTTACCCGACCATTTACTGCCAAGTCCGATAAATCAAACATGTGTAGACCGGAGAGAGAAACAAATTCCTCGTGAAAAATATGATGTCAACTTATAATATCTAAATGAAGCAAGAAACCTGGAAAAGGGAAATGACAATGTTTGGTGGTGTAAATTACAAAATTACTGATGCTGTAAACTGCAGCAGATAATGATGAAAAGAAAATGCAATTTCTGTATTTGTGCATACTGCAAACTACATGATCCCAGAAATGTTCTGTATTTGTGCGTACTGCAAACTACATGATCCCAGAAATGTACAGTAATAAATGTTCTACCACTTGTAAACAACAACAGGCCAGTCTGGTTGTGCAGCAATTATTTCCACGCCAATTGTGATTGTGAGAAGAATCTCAGACATTATTTACCTTCCACACAAATCCACTTTATCTTTGCCTCAGAACATTCATGTAAGTACTGATTGGTGGCGTTTTGGACTTCATTCTCATCACCATCCAGTGTTTTTTTCCTGGTATCATCGTGTACTCTCAGGGGCTAGGCTCTTCCAGCAAAGGCTCTTACCCAGGACACTCTCAGTCACAATCTTCAACAGGTTACAAGTCCATTGGCAGGAATACACTCTCATGTATTAAATTTGCAGAAGCTCAATGTTGGTCCTAGATAATCCTGTCACCGATAGCATTATGGGATTCATCCAGATGACATGCTGAAATATTTCCTTGATGTCATCATCAAGACATCAATGGAGTGACACAGGTCTGCTGACAAGGCCTCCTCACCGGCCTCCTCAATTGCATCCTTCACAAGCTTGTAGGTGTGTTCCCTGGGAAGATCCCCACTTTCCGTCATCTTGATCATGAACCACGTTGCATCCCCAACCCGCCCACTCTCGTATTCTGAGCGGATAAGAGGCATATATGTGCTTGATGTCGCCACCATGTGCCGTGCCCCCTTGGTACCATCTCCCTCGTACTCTTAACAGCCTTGTCAACCTCATTCACAGCACTATAATACCTTACAAACAAGTTCTATGTAACCCGGTTTCAGTGTGCACCCCTTACTCACCAATTCATCAAACACCTTTGTGCATGCACTCCACCCGGCACATCTTGCACAGCCCATTGATCAAACAGTTGTAGGTCATGACATCTGGCTCAAGCCCCTTCTCCCCATCCTCCAGAACAGCCTCCCGACCTCATAGATCCTTCTCTGCACCCAGTCCCCACCCCTATTCGACAGTACCAGGAAATGAGCATCGTGTATGCGTAGGGGTCAGTCTTGCAGCGTTCGCCGAGGCGCTTCATCTGGTCGAGCAGGAACCTGGCCTCAGAACAATCCTGTGAGTACTGATTGGTGGAGTTTTGGGCTTCACTCTCATCGGCAACCACTGCTTTTTTTCCCCTGATATCATCATGTACTCTCAGGGTCAAGGGCAAGGCTCATTCAGCAAAGCTTACAACCCAAGGCACTGTCAGTCACAGTCTTCAACAGCTTACACATGCATTAGCACGCCCCTTAGACATTCAATCACAAACCTTCTGCGTGCAGGATCAACCTCTCATGGGTCAAGTTTGCTCAAGCTCAATGTTGGTCCTAGATAACCTTGTCACTGGTCGCATTATGGGCTTCATCCGCATGACTTGCTGAAATCTTTCCTTGATGCCATCATCAATGGAGTGACACAGGTCTGCTGGCAAGGCCTCCTCACCAGCCTCCTCAATCGCATCCTTCACAAGCTTGTAGGTGTGTTCCCTGGGAAGATGCCCACTTTCCGCCATCTCGATCATGAACCGCCTTGCATCCCCAACCCGCCCACTCTCGTATAGTGAGTGGATAAGAGGCGTGTACGTGCTTGATGTCGCAACTCCGTGCCCCTTAGCCACCATCTCCCTCATCCACTTAACAGCCTTGTCAACCTCATTCACCGCACTATAATACCTCACGAACGAGTTATATGTAACCCGGTTTGGCGTGCACCCCTTGCTCACCATTTCATCAAACACCTGGTGCGCGCGTTCCACCCGGTACGTCTTGCACAGGCCATTGATCAAACAGTTGTAGGTCACGATGTCTGGCTCAATCCCCTTCTCCCCCATCCTCCGGAAAAGCCTCCCGGCCTCGTAGATCCTTCTCCTGGCAGCTTTCCGGCACCCAGTCCCCACGCCGATCCGACAGTACCCGGAAATGAGCACCGTGTAAGTGTAGGGGTCAGGCTTGCAGCGTGCGCCAGGCCGCTCCATCTGGTCGAGCAGGAACCTGGCCTCCTGGAAGCGGCCGTTCCGGCACAGCGCGGCGAGTAATGTGTTGTGGCACTGCGCGTCCGGGGAGCACCGGAGCTGGCGCGCGCGGTGGAAGGCGGCGAGCGCCTGGCTGTGGAGGCCCTCCTCGCCCAGCACGCGTATGACATCGGTGAGAGTGGCGGTGGAGACGAGCGGCGCGTGCGCGCGGAGGAGGCCGAAGAGCGTGGGGATCGCGTGGGCGCGGGCGAGGGAGAGCGCGGCGGCGCGGAGTGGGGCCTCGGTGAGCGGGACGCGGGCGTCGGAGTGGGTCCAGTTGAGGAAGGCGAGGGTGAGCGCGGCGACGACGCGGCGGTGGTATGAGGAGGACGGGGAGGGGAACGGGCGCTGCGGGCAGAGGCGGCCCGCGGAGCGCGGGAGGAGGAGGCGCGGGATGGCGGAGAGCGAGGCGGCGATGGAGGACGGGCAGAAGCCACGGAAGGTGGCGCACGGGCGCAGGGTGTCGTCGAAGCGGCGGCGCTGGAGGAGCGCAACCAGGAGCTGCGGCACGAGGCGGGACGGCGACGGGGACGGGGAGGAGGAGGACATCGATTGCGGTTTTGGAGTTTGGAGTTTTTGTTTTTTGTTTTTCAAGGACACTCGACAATGCGGTAGGGGTTTGAGTTGACTTGCCGGCCCGGGAAAATAGTGCTGTGGGCTTTCCCTTTTTTCTGTTGTTCTTGCAAGAAATGGGCCTTAATTTTGTTTTGTTTTCGGATATTTCTGTGGTTAAATCTGTGGGAGATATCGGAAAAGTCTTTTTTTTAGGGAAAGCCATCCGGCAAGCTTTATTGATCCGAAATAGAGTTACATCATCCGCTAGCTTGCTAATAATAAATCTAGGAGGTTCATCCACCCAGCTACAAGAATTACCAGTATTGTAAGCATCCCTAGCAAGCTCATGGGCTACCTGATTGGCTTCCCGATTACAATATTCCAATGAGACGTTGTCAAAACCACTACAAAGAATAGTGCAGTCATCATATATTGCAGCCGACGATGTTGCAGAAAAATCACCATTCTTCATAGTATCAACCACTTGCATACAATCAGTCTGGACAATAAAATTATTACTTCCAATCGATTGGGCAAGTGTCAAACCTTCTCTAAAAGCATATGCCTCCGCCATCGGTGCGTCAACCACATGAGGTAAATAGCGTTGTACAGCTGCAATACGAAAAGTCTTTTTTGGCTACTGAGATCTAGTCCTCCCTCTATTTTTTAAATCATATTTATAAGTTTTAGAAAAATCTAAAAAAAAACTTCTGGATATAGTCAATGATGCATCCTACAAACATAAAACATCGCAATGCACAATTCTTTGAATTCCGGGCTACACAAAAAGGAAAAATATATGGATCTGGTGCGTATTTTCAAAACGTCAAAGTTTATCATTTTTCATTTTTGTGTAGCTCGGAATTTTTAAAAAAGTAGCAATTGCAATTTCGCCTGCTTGTAGGATATGTCATTGACCATGTCCAAAAAAATAGATTATTTTAAAACTTGTAAATTTGATTTTAATTTTTTAGAATAGAGAGCATTGAATCTTGGGAGCCAAAATCTCCACTCGAGAGATATGTACTAATTTGTATCTGAAAGTTAATCCTATACCCCTCGGTTTTTATTTAGCTCGCGTTCAGAGTTTTTCAAGTCAATTTTTTAAAAAATATACAGTGTTTTCTATATATTTGGTCAAATTTTACAAAATTTGATTTTGACTAAACTCAAAATGAGATATAATTGTGAACGAAGTGAGTATTTGAAATGTGATTGGATTTTGGAAGATGAACATTCCTGGCTTCCTGTCTAGTAAGAGAAGCTCAACCTTCCCTAAAAAAGATACAGAAAAGAAGCTGAAGCCTTGAAAATGTGAAGGTTTGTTCTTTTTCTTTCTTTCCTTAATCAGAAGTTTGGATGTGACCTTTCTATGATTAAAGTATGTGGGAAATCCGTACTAATTTGTAGTTGGAAGTTGATCCCCTATTGAAAATGTGACTGAGACTTAGAAGATGAATGTTGGTCGGTAAGAGAAGTTGAAGCCTTCAACGGATGGTTAAGGGTTTGTTACCTTTTCTCCATTCCTTAATCAGCTGTCTCACGGTGACTTGCATGTGCTGTATGCATACCGTCCTAGTTTGACAAGTTTGAACTAAGGCGGTCGAATAGTGATCGCCCGCGTTTGGTCCGACGGTAGCGGCGGTCAACGGTCTAGCAGGGGCAATAAATAAGGCTACATTACGTGACTATCGGACAACGAACAATGGTGAAGTTATTGTACCGGCCGTGGGCGTTTTGTTGGATTCAGTTGGATAATGTGTACGGCCGTATCTCTTTCGTTCGATTCAGGCCGGTCGCCGAACATTCCATCGGGTAGGCTTTTCATAACTAAATTTTCCAAAGTGACTTTTACAGTCTTCTCAGGAATTTTTTCTCTCACATATTTTTTTTGGTCCTATTTTTCGATTTTCATTTCAAAATAGGATGGTCGAGGTAGAATTCATAGGAGGTGGAGATAGAATTCATGCACTATAGTCGTGGCGATTCTATATTCGTGGGAGCTTGGATTTGGTGTTTTATGAAACAAGCAGGCTAAATGTTCAACGAGTAAAGTGCACGCAGAAAATAATTTATGGGTGCTCGATAATTTTGCACAAGTTCGTTGCTAATTTATCTCACGTCATCCATGATAGTAATAATTGACCTTTTGTTTCCAAAATTATTTTATTTTTGGGGAGACATAGTTTGTGGGTGCCCCTATCATGCTCTTATTACGGATGGTACATCTGCGAGCATAGGGGTCGACATAACCAATCTCTCAGCATCATTCGGGGAACGGGCGCATTGGTCGTCTCATGAACACGTTGGCAGCTATACCAAGGACTTGGTGAAACAACTCTGAGAAAACAATGTGAATCTAGGGAAGGTGTATAGTATTATAGGGACTCCTTTTTAAAATATATGGATAATGTATTATTAATGAAGAGGACTTGAAAACTTTGTGTTGCACGATTAGCCGCAAGCAGGGGGTGATGATGTTCGGAAAACTACACCTGTTCGATGTAAAATGGGAGCGACATATCGTGAGTTCACATATAGTGTTCAAGTGGATCAAGTAAATACCGGGCCATTTAAGCCCCCTCCACACACGGAAGGACCGATCGGTGTGCGTTACGAAAGATCGGTTACCGTGTAATGTAAAACCGTCTGGATTTGATCCACCCATGTGCGAAGTCTAGGAAATTGCATTAGTAGAGCCTTCACAAATCACAATCAAAACCATGACAGTGTGTCCGTGGCCATTGCCATGGCGGCCAATCATAGGAGTTGAGGAAAATGAATACATGGACGACCGCATAGGCCAAATCGAGTTGCACACCTGACCTCGGAAGGGTTGTGGGCTGAGTAAATGGAGGACGATGTCGGAGTAGGCGTCGATATGAACTGGAAACTTCAATTTGTTGCCTCTTCCTGGAGGAGAGCACGCAAGACGACATCCACGTTGTCCAGAGCCGTGCACGCATACTCACCCCCTCATACGCCAGGTTTCTAACTACCTCCCCGCCGACGAGGTATTCTAGTCCTGGCCGCTGCCATGAATAGGCTCATGGAGGCGCGCGACCCAGAGTGCAAGGGGTGTTGCCGACGAGTCGCCGCACTGCTTGTGTTGGGCGGCACAAGGGAGAGGAAGGTGACAACTTTTTATGGCTTTCTGATTTATTTATTTTTGATATTTAGATTTTTTTTAATTGGACTGGCATGTGGGACCCAGTCCACCTCAGGAACTTGCTCATGTTTCAGCCCTCGTCCCGTTTGTCAGTTTTCATGTCAATTTGTGTTTCTAGTTTAAAAAATAGAAATATATGGTGGATTTCTGACCTAAAAAACAAAAGTGGTATTATTGGCTAAATTTGTCACAAAATAGTGGTTTTATACTATTAACTCGGGTAAACTACTCATCGCTTTCAAGGCTTCAAACACAAGACAACAAGGATCCACGAACGTGGAGTTCTCGCCGCCCCGATTTCTTTTCTCCCGCTTCGCTTTATTGGCGGCAGTGCCAAAGTCCTCGGACCATATCAAACAACGCCCACGGTGCATCCCAAGAAGCCACACCTTGGAACATCGGAAACTTACAGCATCTAACGACGCCATACACTTGTCTTGTGTGTAAATTAAATTTTCTCCTCAATTTCGTCTACACACGTCATAACCAATTCCTATTTGTCGTCTGCGGTTCCTAGTTTCCTTGGTCGCCCGTGTATATAAACATCCGCGGCAATAGTGGAAACCTCTCAGACAAGAGTCCACAGCATACAGAGACGAAGCACATACAACGGCTTGTGTTCTTTAGCTTAGCTTAGCGTAGCTTAGCCCCGAGCTTAGGTTCATGGGAGACACCACGACAATGGCCGCGTCGTCGTTCCCGACGGTGGACAAATGCTCTTCGGTGTGCCGGAGCGGCGACACGGTGGTGGCCGACCTGGACGGCACGCTCCTCTGCGGACGTAGCTCGTTCCCGTACTTCGCGCACATGGCCTTCGAGACCGGCGGCGTGCTCCGGCTCCTGCTGCTCATCCTGCTGGCGCCGCTGGCCGGGCTCCTCTACTACTTCGTGTCCGAGTCGGCCGGCATCCAGGTTCTCATCTTCGCGTCCACGGCCGGCGTCAAGGTCGCCGACGTCGAGGGGGTGGCACGGGCCGTGCTGCCCAAGTTCTACTGCTCCGACCTCCACCCAGAGTCGTGGCGCGTGTTCTCGTCGTGCGGCCGCCGGTTCGTGCTCACCGCGAACCCGAGGATCATGGTGGAGGCGTTCCTCAAGGAGTACATCGGCGCCGACGCCGTGCTCGGCACAGAGCTCCTGGTATGGGGCGGCAGGGCGACCGGGCTCGTCCGCTCCCCTGGCGTGCTTGTCGGCGAGAACAAGGCGGACGCGCTACGGAAGGCGTTCGGCGACGCCACGCCGGAGATTGGCCTCGGCGACAGGAAGACTGACTACCCGTTCATGCGGCTGTGCAAGGAGGGGTACGTGGTGCCCCCGACGCCGAAGCTGAAGCCCGTGCCACGGGAGGACCTGCCGAAGCCGGTGATCTTCCACGACGGCCGCATCGTCCAGAAGCCGTCGCCGGCGCTCGCGCTTCTGACCGTGCTCTGGATCCCTATCGGGTTCCTGCTCTCCTGCCTCCGCATCGCCGCGGGCTCGCTCCTGCCGATGCGCATGGTGTACCACGCCTTCAGCGCGCTCGGCGTGCGTGTCACCGTTAAGGGCAACCCGCCACCCCCGGCCAGCCGTGAGACTGGCCAGACCGGCGTGCTCTTCATCTGTTCACACCGCACCCTCCTCGACCCCATCTTCCTCTCCACCGCCCTCGGCCGGCCCATCACAGCCGTCACCTACTCAGTGTCGCGGCTGTCGGAGATGCTGTCGCCCATCCGCACAGTGCGGCTGACGCGTGACCGCGCGGCGGACGCGGCCATGATCCGGCGGCTGCTCCAGGAGGGCGACCTGGTGATCTGCCCCGAGGGCACGACGTGCCGGGAGCCCTTCCTGCTGCGGTTCTCGGCGCTGTTCGCGGAGCTGACGGACGACATCGTGCCGGTGGCGATGGAGAACCAGATGAGCATGTTCCACGGCACGACGGCGCGCGGCTGGAAGGGGCTCGACCCCTTCTACTTCTTCATGAACCCGAGCCCCGGGTACGTCGTCACCTTCCTCAACAAGCTCCCCCACGAGCTCACCTGCAAGGGCGGCAAGACCAGCCACGAGGTGGCCAACTACATCCAGAGACTCATCGCATCCAAGCTCTCCTACGAGTGCACCAGCTTCACCAGGAAGGACAAGTACAAGGCGCTCGCTGGCAACGACGGCTCCGTAGTGTCCAAGCCCAACATCGACAAGAACAAGTTCATGGTTCCTGAAGGCTATATAAAGATAAATCACTCACCAGTGAAAAACATAATAGCTAGGAGACGAACTCTACACATGCCTCCTGCTTCCATGATTGTTCTGATATTCCGATGTGTGTGCTGTTATTTACTACGGAGTACTATTTTGTTCAAATCTTGTATTTCTCACCTCTACAAAAACCTGTTTGCGAAATCACCTGATTTTGACGTGAGTATATATGAGCTCTGAAGGTTTTGTACAACTTTGTGATGAAAAGGGAGATATGCTGATTAAGAAATTGAGCTTAGAAGAATTAAAGGAAACAATAGATAGAATGGTAATTAAGCTGCAGCCCGAGATGGATTTAATACAGAGTTTCATTGGAAAATTAGGATTTGATTAAAAAAAGACTTATATCAATTGGTGGAAGATTTTCCGCGAACAAACTTGGCATTGCAATAATCAGTTATGGAGTCATTTCTCTTATTCTAAAAGGAAAGGATGCTGACAAGATTCAAAAATACAGGGCCATATGCCTCACTGAATGTTCTATTCAAAATCTTTACAAAAAAGACTGCTTAACCGGCTCATTCAGGTTGTTGGGTGTGTAGTAAAAGTTTCTCAAACGACATTTGTTAAAGGGAAGTATATATCCCTTTAATGACTGGGTAATGAAGAAATGTTACTACATGGAATGTGGATTATATTAGAGTCAATGGGGAAGTGGGATCTTATTTCAAAACCCATCAGGTTTGATGCTAGGGTAACTTGCTCCTTTTTTTTTGATGTAGTTGTGGTTAGGAAACAAAATGTTGATGACTCGCTTGTGTTCACATTTTGCGAGAAAGCACAAAAAGTAGATTGCAAGAATCTTATTTCAAAACCCATCCCTTCTTATAGATAAAGCACAAAATTAAGGTTTACTGACGGGCTTGTGTTCACATTTTGCTTACAAGGATGTAGCCATCTTGCAAAATGTAGATGATTCTATACTCTTGTTGTAAGACGATTTGCAATTTTGCATTAGGCCAGAAACATATAGAAATGTTCTGTATTTTTGAACTGATGACCTGCCAAAAAAAATAACTTTAGAAAAGTGAAATGTATTACTTAAGTGATGTCGTGGATAGGAAACAAAATTTTGAAGAAAATTACTCATGCAAAAGTGGGCTGCTACCTACAAAATATTCAGGAATACACATTGATGAGAAAAGAATTAGAAATAGTGAGTGAAAACCTTGTGAGAATAAAAAGGAAAGTAAATTTGGATGTTGACAGGGAAGTGGCTTCCAATGGGCGGTCGAACTTCTTTGATTAACTTCACTCTATCAAGTATGCCTTTATATATGTTATCCTTTTACATAGTGCCTAAGAGGCCAAAAGTAAACAAGGATAAGTGTTGTGTGGTATCGTTACCGCAGGCAGGAAATAGGGTGCCATAGCCCACGGAGAGAACATAGGGTTAAGGCAGGAGGATTCCGGTGATGGGATTGACACAGGTTTACCCAGCTTCGGGTTCCACGGCGGTGGCGGAACCCTACGTGCTGCTATAATTCATTGATGGTAGATCAGTGTACAGATTACAATGCAATTGTGTATGAGAGTTTAACCCTAAGGTTTCCACGGAGGCCGGCTTATAAAGGCGGCCAGACCTAGGGCTTACATGGAACCGACTAAGAGATAGTCCTAGACTAACTCAGCCGCCAGCACCGACTTGTACTCCAAGTCTTCTAGGTACAGGCCTCCGTCTTGACTTCCCTAAGCCGGAGCTTCCTTCATCATGTGCTTTGGCCTACTGGGCCGCCCGGCAAAGCCTGCAGCTTTGCCACCCGTGGGCCACCCTGGCAGGCCGGCTTAAGACCACTCCGTGGGGATACCCATTTGGTTTATCCCCGACGATAAGCATAGATCTAGGTTCTTGTGGGGTGAGCATAAAAACAAAACTAAATACCATTTAGTGAGTTGGGAACTATCTAACTACCAAAAAAATCAAGGTGGGCTTGGTATTTTGAATTTTTAATTAATGAATATCACCTTATTAGCTAAATAGTCGTGGTGGAAAATATTAATAAAGATGGAAGGTAGCAACCCATTTTAGGAAGAAAGTGTCTCTCTTCTATAACTTCTGGGCAGGTGTGGAGGCCAAACCTGGTGCTTCTCATTTCTAGAAATGTTTGATAGAGGTTAAAAAATTGGCCTTGTTGTAAAATTGAAGTTGGTGATTGAAAAACACATGATTTTGGGAGAACTATTGGCTCTATGATCATCCATTATATGAAAATTTTCGCATACATTATTCTACATCTCTTGATTAGAATATAATGTGAGAGATATTTTTCTTGTGGGATTTTAAAACCTCAAGTTTAGAAGGGCTTTGCTCGATCGATGGAGAGAGCAATGGATGGGCTTGATTGTTGTTTGCAAGGAGATTACCTTGTCCAAGAAACCATAAGTTAATCCAGAAACTTCCAGACAATGGAATATTTAATGTCAAAACTTTACCTAGTGTTGCAAAATTATTGTGTGGTACCTTATAGTTTTATGTGGAAAATTAAAATCTATGTCAGAGTGAAACATTTCTTTCGTTGGTGCTTAAAAACAATATTCTGGCTAGTCATATATTCTTGCAAAGAGGGGTTCATGTCCTAGGAATCGTCTTGTTTGTAGAAGTAATTGATATGTACAAACATATGTATAATTTTTTACTGATGTATGTTATTATTACATCATTGCTACATACTTTATAATTGATACGTCTTGTTTTGTATCATAGGTATCGCTGAGAAAATATCTAGAAAAATTTTGGGGTGGGGGATATAAAACGCTGTAACTTTTTGAGACGGACACGATATAAAAAGCCTCGAGGCCAGGAGGGCCGCCAAGCAGGCGGTACACTAAGGCGATGATGCTTCGCGTGGCGACACGGGCCCCCTGGTCCACCTCTCGTTACACCCTTCGGGCTACAAATTTCCCCCAAAAACCTGAGAAGGAGGTGCCACGCGAAAATAATTTCCAGAGCCTTTGTCGTCGCGAATACAATCTGGAGCCCTGCTCTGGCAATATGTCGGAGGGAGAAATCGTCGCCAGAGGCATCTACACTACCCTTGCCGCCTCCATGATGATGTGTGAGTAGTTCATTCTTGAACTACGGGTACATAGCATTTGCTAGATGGTTATATCTCCTCCATGTTCTCCATTGCAAGGTCTCGTGAGCTGCCTAACATGATCGAGATCCATATGATATAATCGCTATTAGCTGTTGTGTTTGCTGGGACATGATGAATTGTGAAGTTGTGCATGTTATCTTTATGATGATAATTATCATATGAATTGCTTATTTGATGTTCTTATATGCTCTCCGATTTATGGGTAGACTCTGGCCAAGTTTATGTTTAAATCCACAAGAGGGAGTTAGTGTTCGATAGTGGGTTCAACCATGCCTTATCAATACTCGAGTGACGGAAACGAACAAGTAGAGCTACTGTGTTGTCGCCACTAAGTGGAAAACAGCGGTGCTTATGTCCTTGAGTGATAATAAATATTGACTACATCATGTACGATGCTTAATGCAATACTTTATTGTTTTTCAACTAATACTTAGAGAAGCAAGCATAGAAGTGCTCTCGAAGTGGAGTATTTAGGTATAGATGATGTCTGGACGGCGGTCTATATATGTATGAATGTGATGCCTACATGGATAATGTCGTGAACATTCTCATATCATAATTGTCTATTTACAATCTTGTCAATTTCCCGGCTGTAATTTGTTTAACCAATAGTGTTCTGTTTTTATGGAGAGATACCTCTAGTGATTCTATGGCCCCCGATCAATCTCTTTACATTGTTTACAACCTCGTTTATTTAGGTGGGAAGCTTGACAACCTTCATGTACGTTGGGGACAAGAGAGTTATGTGTTTTGTGAGCAGGTACCATCAACTTTGCTGAGATTTTTGCAATCATACTGGTTCGATAACCTTGATTCTCAATCGGGAAAGTTCTTGTTGTTGTTCTACATCATCCCTTCCGCTTGAGGGGTTCCCAACATCATTAGTAATGAATCGATAGACCATCGTTTCTTTACTTTTCCACAAGCCAAGCATATATTGAATATGGTAAGTTTCATTTGGTTTCAATAGTACGTTTGCCAACGTTCAAGAATGTGTTAACATATGGCTTAATAAGCTATGAGGACTAACCAAGAAACTTGTTGTAGTGGTGATTGATGCGGTGTTTTGGGGGATTTGGAAAACCAGAAATTTGGTGTGCTTTCAAAAAATGTGGCATGGTGAACCTATATTTGTGATTTCTGTAGAGTCTCAACCCCAACAGGAACATCTACATGGAAAAACTCAAAGCCTCTGAGCAGCACTACCATAAAACTTGCACAAGGGTAATGCTTAACCCATCGAGGACAATTATTGATGTTGTGATCAATGTCATAGCAGATAAAGAATACTTCTGGCCTCACACGGTTGCCAACAATGTACCCTGGATCGCCATTGACGAGGGGTTAACTCGATGGGTTAAGGACCTAGGGTTGAAATTACGAGGGCGAGAACGTGGTAGAGCTGGTAGTTTCGTCGGCTGACAAGCAAAAGCAAGGATTTACCCAGGTTCAGGCCTCCGGAGAGTAACACCCTACTTCCTGCTTGTCTGGTATTGATCTGAGGGTAGATGCGAGTTACAATGGAGTCCCGGCGAGATGTCGATCTCGCTAGGGTTTTGGTGGTTCAAATGTTGCGTGTCCTGGATCGGCGGCCCTCCCAGCCTTTATATAATAGGCTGGGTCTCGAGAATTCGCAACCGACTCAGATTACATGTAAGGAAAGTCTAAACCGACTATGCCTATGCCTAATCTTGGAGGATACTCCATCTTCTTGGGCCTTCTGTTATGGGCTTCATGTAGGCTCTTGATAGTTGTGCCTTAGTCGATACGTGTACCAGGTACCCTCATGGTAGGGTACCCGAGAGGTATATCCCCGTCAGTAGCCCACGAGTACTTGTCTGACTCGAAGAATCGGGCATGGACTCATTCATTAGTGCACGTCATATTATTTTGTACTTGTATTTATAATTGGAATTCCTGTATGAATAGCACATGTTGGCTATGTCGAGTATTTCATCAACTTCGGTTTTTGCTTATGATAATTAAGGGATAATAGCTTAGTAGGCCCGGTACACTCGACGGATCGGGACCGGTTAACTACACATTCGGGCAAAACCTTACTAGCTTTCAATCAGACTCGAGTCCCTGGACTCGAATCTGGAACAGACTGGTCAGACTCGACTCAGGCCACGGAGGTCTTACTGAATCGTTCTGCAATATAACTTTGAGATTACCCAACGCGTCCGTCGAGATTTTTCATCATGTATGCTGACACGGAAAATTTTAAGGATTAACGTTGCTGGAACGGTCCTTAGCCCAGCTCGAAAATCCGGCGGGTCTTACCTTTGCACTATGCATGCAGCATCCGAGGTATTTGCGGCAGACACAACTCGGGAATTTATCGAGTATGATTTGTATTAAATTTTGCTTATCTGATGAGTCGAGTCTTTTGTCGACTGATTCTTTGTCATTATTCTATCGGGTGCGCGACAGCGCTCCCGATGGGAGTAGCCCCGAGATTGTGTTTTATTGCTTGCAATGGAGGATAATCTCAAATCTGTTTATCCCGTACATCGTCAGTCGAAGAATTTTATATACGCTCCCGATGGGAGTAATATGTTTCAGTCGAAGAAACTATCGACTGCCTTCATGTCTTGTGCTACTCAGTCGAAGGACTGGCCTTTGCCGTAAATGACTCGACCTGCTTACCAGGCATGCGATTTGATGTGACGTCAGCAATGACGCATTTGGCGACTGCACCTTCTGACAGAGCGATGGCGTGCGCAATATGACCGATGGGACGTGACATGCGCGTGGGCCCGTTATGCAGTGCTGACCGAGGACGGTGCCGTTTGGACTGGATTTGACCGCTCTAGCGCGATTTTCACGGAGACGTGATGATGACTCCTTGATTCCTGTGCGTAGTGGACGGAGTGGCCGTCGACGGTTGCTCTCCGTGCTTGCCACGTGTACGGCAGGATTTCCCGCGGAGCGCACAATCGTGGATTAACGGTTGTGATTGATTTTGATTTGTGGTAAATAGTAAGGGCGGTGCCGGCAGAATTTTTTTACTTGCCATTTACTCCTTGCACCGCCCCTGTTCCTCTTCTTCCTCGCGCTCATCCTCCATTGCTCTTGCGCCCAAGCTTTCTGCGCTCCACCAATCCATCCGTGACGATGAAGAAAGGAGCTGGCTCGAAGTGAGCTGCCGCGACTGCTGCTGCTGCGACTGACGCGGCTGCGGTGAAGGGAAAGAAGATTGCGGCCAGCGCATCTGCTTCCGCCACCGGCCTGAAGAAAGGCGATAGGGACTGGGTGAAGTCCTCGATCAAGGAGACCCACCTCGACAAGCTCCGCGAGGATGGCCTGCTGCCTCATGCGAATCAACTTTCTGTCCGTGAGCCATCGCCCAAGGAGGTACTCCCCGAACCTCGCGGCAATGAGCGCGTTTGTTTTGCGGAGATTTTGACTAGGGGGTTTGCGTTCCCCATCCACGATTTTGTTCGTGGTTTGATGTATGCATACGGGGTGCAAATCCATGATTTCACCCCTAATGGCATACTACACATTGCGTGTTTTATCACGCTTTGTGAGTGCTTTCTGGGGGTTTCCCCTAGCAGGGCGTTATGGAAGTCCATCTTCCTCGTCCGGCTGAACAAGAGAAGCGGTCGCACCTATCCCTTGGGCGGCTGCGGGATCCAGGTGCGCAGCGACACGCGCTACTTCGCCCTGAAGCCAGTTGACTCGGCGCAAGGGTGGAGGAAAAAGTGGTTCTACGTCCGCGTCGACCAGGAAGGAATCCCGACGTTCTCGACTGCCAGTTCTCTTGCGAGGACCAACGCCTGGGATCATCAGCTGTCGATTGAAGAACAGGCGGAGGCAGCGCCTCTTTTGTCGAAGATTGGAAAGCTGTTGGGCAATGTGACAGGTGCGCACCTGATTGCCACCTTTGTGAAGATGCACGTGTGGCCAATCCGCGCCCGAGCTCACCCCATGTGGCAGTATGAGGGTGTGCTCGACTCCAGTCGAATGAGCCAGGAGGAAGTGTCAAAGAACGAGGTGGTGGCGCATGTGTGATCCATTACCAGCATCAAGTCAAGCGACCCCTGCAATGTCGACTGCCCTGTCACTCCATATGGGCCAGACAAGCCTTTGCCAGAGGTTAGTACAACCGTATGTATTATTTGTCATCTGGCATTACCACTCATTGTTATTGCTTTCTTAGCCTTTTACTGTTATTTGTGATATGCAGTGTCATTCGACTGCGTCAACCCTTCCTCCCCTTCCAGAGAATGTCCCAACTCATGAAATGGAGGTGCAAGAGGTAGAAACAAAGGGAGGGGATGAATCGCCTCTACCTTCAGCTACCACATCTCCTATGGAAGAGGTCGAAAAGGAAGAGGTAGACGAGGTGCAGACTGAGGGGCTGGCCGCGACTGATCATGTGAGCGAGGTTCCCACTCGCAAGCGTCGTCGGGTGGCCCAAGGTTTGTCCTCTTCTGTGAGCTCACCCGCGAAGGAAGCGGATTTGAAGGATGATGGTGACTCAGGTTCCCCACCTCCTGCCAAGGCTACTCCCCTAATCGTGTGCCCTTTGAGCTCAGCTCCTCCTCCCCAGTCGGGTGAGGCGCTGCTTTTTGGAGGCCCAATTTTTGACGACCCCGACAGTGAGGAGGATGGAGAATACAGGTGTGCTCCTTTGCTACTCGTACTGAGGTTTTGCTGGTTAATACTTTTGCTTACGTTGTTTTATCTCTGTCATTCATAATACCGAGCGTCCTTCGACTCCTCCAGCCGATAAGACTTCGACTCTGGAGCACCCGAACGCTTCTCCGGTTGCTCCAGAGTTTATGCAACCAGTAGCCACGGCTACTGCTATTGAAGCGGCCAAGGTTTCGAGTGCCGCGACTCTGGAGGTCGGGACATCTGCCGCAAAGCCTGCGCCTTGGATTGACCACGTAAGTGTCTTTTGTCGAGTCCGCATATCCGGGACTGGTTGTGTAGAACTTTATGCTGGTTTTATGTGCTTGCAGCCCTACTTCCTCAACCTGGTGGAATCAGGCAAAGCTTTTGTCCAGGTGGAACAGGAGAGGGGCAGTCTGCGTGCTGACCTGGAGAAACTCAGCCGTAAGTTTGTTTGGTTCTGTACGTGAAGTTCTTTTGCGCTGCTTCACGTTGTCGTGTGTGAATTACATCTTGCCATCCAGTTCAGGTGATAAGAAATCGGCTGAGTCCCGGGTGAAGGAGCTAGAAGAGGCTCTTGCTGACCAGCACGCCGAGTCGAAGCAAGCTTTAGACGCCGCCAAGGACTCAGCCGCCTTGCGCGAGAGAGGATATGCTGAGCGACTGGCTGGCCTCGCTCGGGATGTGGGAGGTTAGTAACTTTTCCCTTTGACACTTTTTGTGTAGCTGCTGAGTACTATGCAATAATTTGTGCTCTTTTGTATCTTTGTTGAAGGAGTCATTGGCGCGCCAGCACCGGAGGACGTGGTCAGTGATGAATTTTCACTTGAACATGTTATAGGGGATCTTGGAGCTATGTTCGTCCACGCGAAGGACGCTCTTGCCAAGTCCACCAGCACCCTCGGCGCCGTGTACAAGAATGTGCTCCCCCTAGGCGAGGTACCGGCGACTGTGGATGGCTTCGCCGACATTCTGGGCTCAGGGACTTCGACTATGGCGAGCTTTGCTCGCGCCCTCACGGTACGCGGCTCGGAGTCTACCCTCAAGCTCATATTAGGTCATGGGATAGAGGGTAACTTCGAGGCGGCTATGTCTGAGTTCCCTCGGAAGCCGAACGGGAAGATGGTGTCACTGAAGCATGTTAGTGAGCTAGCCGCGCGACTGGCTAACATATTTATAGCCACTATGGAGCGTCGGGCAGCAGAGATCGCCACTCGCGAGAGCAGGACTAGGTCGGAGTCTATGTCGTAGATATAGGGTAGCCGAACCTTTATTTATGTCCTGTAATGATACCTTATGATCACGCGAGTATGCGTGTTCTTTTGCTACACTTTGTATGGATGTCGTCTTTTATGCCTTTTGCGTTTTCACCTGAAAGGCTATGTGCTGTAACTCGCCTGAATTATATGCTTTGTTTCTCATTTCTGATATGAGATTTGTGTAATGCTTTGAACAGCCACGAGAATCCGCTACTTCAGTTGGTTCATCGCAGCCTCAGACTGCCACCCGATCACAGGCTCAGGTGGCAAATGATGCCAAAGTAATGGAGTATATGAAAACTCGATGCGTGAGACTGGAGCAAGAGCTAAAGAGTGCCCAGCGCGAGCTGAATACGCTGAGAATGAGACTAGCTCCGGCCACACAACGAGAGGATTATATGCTTGGCGAGATGGACCTTGTAAACAAGCAACTCGAGTGTGCGTACAATCCTTGCTCTGATTATGGATTGTTTGGCTACTCTTTTTTCGTTTGACTCGATTTGTTCTTTTTGCAGGTTTTGTCTCTGACTTCCAAGCAGAGCAAGCTCGCGTTGAAGAGCATTTGGATAATGCTACTGACAACCCGACAACTGGTCGTCAGCATTTTTGGCTTGATAGGTTCCGAGCACGCACACTCGCTACTTTGAAGGATCGAGCTTGGCGAAGCGCTCAGCTACTCGAGTTATGCAGGGCGGCTTTGATTCGCATCAACCAGACCCTTTTTCCAACAGGACCACAACCACAAGGAATCCATGCATTGCTCGATCTTTTCCGTCAAGCAGGCCCCATCCGGAAGCTGCTTACCCAGAAGCTTGTGGTTGGAGCCAACGCGGCGATGGCGTATGTGCGGAGTCGACGTCCCAACTTGGTGTTGCCGCCACCCGCCATTGGAGCGACTCTGTCTCAGGAGGACCTTGATGGCACCATTCTATCTGTGAGGATGCTGATCGAGCGGACCCACGACCAACTCTTTGGTCATGTGCTACCATCAAGGATGAGCCTGAGGACTAGAGGTTTTTTGTGTATAAACTTTGTAGAGGGGGCAGCCCCGAGTGTAAATTTGCCACTTGTATATAATATGAATTGTTTACTTTGTATTTCCGCAGCCCCCCGAGTTTATCGAGTGGGGTTTATGATGTTTCGAGTGTGAACTAATAATTGCGCAACCCCCGAGTGTTAGAGTGGGTCTGTGAATTATTTGTGATATCTAAAATTTCGACTTTTGCTTTGAGACTCAGCCCCCGAGCGTGCGAGTAGGGTTTGGAAGTTTTGCGTTCTTGTTTGAACTTTTGTGATCCAGCCTCTGAACGTGCGAGTGGGGCTGAGGCATTACTCTTTGAGGGAGCGAAAGCTCGTGTCTTTGATGGCGCAGTCCCTGTCGTGGGTTTGTCACGTCAGGTGTCATAGATGACTTCGTAGGTGTGGGATTATGCGAGTCAAGCATCTCCGAGCTTGGGATCGCAGGAACAAAGATCAACACAGATTTACCCAGGTTCGGCCCCCTCAATGTGAGGTAAAAGACCTACTTCCTGCCTACCCTAGATTGGTATTGATATGATAATCGAGGTGTTACAATGGAGGCGATCCGATCTGGTACTCGCCGTATGAGCTAGGGTTTGGGGCTTGATAGCTTGACCCGCTCTAAGTCCTGCGAGTCCTCTTTATATACACAGAGGCTCGCTAGGTTACAAAAGGAAACTTCCCCATAAGGAATACATCCACAGAGGCCTACTCGGAGACTACTTGGTCTTCACGTCCTCCGGGATATGTCTTCTAGATCTTTCCCTTATGGCGGTTCAATATTGGGCTTGCTCCCAAGTGGGCCTTCGTCCGTGCGAGTAAGTTAAGTCGCACTGGGCCGCGGGTTAATCCAGAAAGTATTCCCCCGACATTAGCCCCCAAGTTTAGCTTGGATTTCGAGTGAAGGCTCCTTCGTCTTAACAAACCCCTGAGCCGCGCACGTGAATTATCCCAGCTGAACTCCAATTTTCTTATTTCCAATCTGCGGCTTATAACTCTTCTTGGCGGCTCAAGAACGCGACTTATCCTGCCTTGACGGTTGATTTTCAGATCTAAACGTCTTCCGCGTCTGGGTTATTTATCTTGGCTCATCGTTTTCCCCAGCGTTCTGCATCAAGTCCTATATTACGCATCCGCTACTCCTTTCCGCCGCCTCCAATCTCGCTTCTCGTACTCACAATCCTTCGGTGGATATCTCCATCGATCTGAGAAAAATGTCTCGCCGCAAGTGCAACTGGGAAGGCTCGTGGGTCGACGAAGATTTCCTGGAATCCCTATCTGCACGGGGCCTTCTTCCGCCAAAAGATCAATGCGAATGGCGGGCGGCCGGTGAGGAGGTAATCCCCAATCCTCAACCAGGAGAAGTAGTGATTTTTGCGGAGCATGTTGAGCGCGGGTTCAAGCCCCCGGGCTCTCTCTTCTTCCGCTCCTTGATGCAGCGGTTAGGTCTCCGCTTCCATGATATTGGCCCTAATTCGATGTTGCAAGTGAGCAACTTCCACGTCCTCTGCGAAGATTATCTGGGTATCCCGCCTTCAATAGATTTCTGGCTTGCTCTTTTCAATTGCAATAGTCAAAGGGAAACCACAGATGGTCCTTTTCTCCAATGCGGCGCCATTTCCTTCCAACGCCGTAGGGGTAGTATCTTCCCAAAACTAACTCTTGCCAAGAAAATCAAGGAGTGGCAAAGGACATTCTTCTATTGTAAAAACACTTCTCCTGAGGGTGAAATTCCTCTCCCTCTTTGGTCTCCTCTTCCCTTCGAGGCTACCGATGCTTTGTCTTCCAAACCTGATCCTTCTTCGTTACCCTTTGTCGAATCCCTTCTAGACAAGGTGAGAGCGCTGACACTCCATGGTCTCACTGGATTAGATCTCATATCTTGCTGGACTAAATGGCGAGTTCAGCCTGTGAGTCGCCGCTCGCGGCTTATGATGGATTTCACTTGTCATGCAAATGACGTCGATCGCACTTGCCCTGAAGATTGGGACAAAGGGGAGTGGATAAATTTCATTCGCCGAGTGACGGACGAGGATATTGACTCGTATGACAACGTCGGACTTGCTCCCTTCTGGGCTGAGCACAAGCCTTTTGTGGTAATGTTTACTTGTCACTTGTTTCCTCGAAAATTCCTTTCCAAAATTGATTATTTCTGACCTGAGCTCCTTTTCAGATCGATCCCTATTTCTGGGTTCTTCCTTCAGAGGACGTCGACTTGAACCAAGGAACCTGGCTGAGTCGTCAAGGCAAGCCGCAGCCTTTGACGAAGATACAGTTATGCACGAGGGTAGTGCTTCTGAAGAGGAACAACAAATGGCCGACGCTCTTTTGTCTCGACTCCAAATACACCTTTCCTGGAACTTCCTGAGGTGCCTCGCAGGTCCTCGAAACGTATTTTATGCCAGAGCTCAGAAGACCCCACGCAGCCTGAGAAACGTCGCAAAGCCTTGGCATTACTGCAGAAACAAGAGCTGCCAAATCTTTAAAACTCGCTGATCCCAACAAGGCTACTTTTTCTTCCGAGCTGTTGCAAGGATTGCTTCTCAATAAGCTCGGGTAATTGTTTGCGACTCTTCTCCTTTCTTTTTGTTTTTACGTATTTCTGGCAAGGAATTGCTGATCACTACTTCTTTTCATACTCTGTAGGTTCAGATTTGCAAGGTTTATCTTCTCCTTCTTCTGGTTGCCTGATGAAGAGTATCCGTGTCGCCTCTGGGTATGGTTCGCCTTCTTTTAATGTTGCGGCTCTGCTAGGTCAGCTTATTAACCCATCAATGTTTTGCAGGGCTATGTCTGAAGAGGCTCCCAAGTCTAATTCCCATCCCACTTCTTCTCAGCAGCTATGAGCGAGGATGATGCTGCTGATGAAAACGTGGGAAACAGTAATGGTGCGACTCAACCAAGGCCCTCCCTGGAGGAAGGTATTGCAGACGCGGCTCCTGCCGCGACTCCAGTCGCAGCTCCATCCACAACTCCTGCTGCTGGTAGGGTATCTACTGAAAATAGAATTCCAGCTCCAGGAAATAGTTCTAAGTCAATCGCAGATGCCATAATTTCTGCTGGAGACAAGCATGCTGCTCTGCTGCGCGGCTTAGTTGAGCAATTTTCTTCAAGTCGCCAGGTACATATACCGTAGCCCCCAAGGATCAAAACCTTGTGTCATCGCACGGGGTGTTGATTCTTTTCCTGGCTTCAAATCTCGAGCCCCCAAATTCCTGGATAATTTACCTATGCGTTTTGCTCTGTTTGTTTTCAGCGTGAACTGTCCTTGCTTGATGCTTCTGGCTCAATAAAGGGTAAAGGCATTTCCATAGACCATCCTGAAATGATGCAGTCTCGCCTGGAGCAGCATAATGAGGTCATTAGGGACCAAGATCAGGAAATAAAATCTCTCAAAGGTCAACTCGACTCCTGCGAAGAGCAATTTAAAGAACTTGAAGCTGATATGCAGCAGCGACTCATGGAGAAAGACGAGGTCATTAGATCTTTGCGAGAAGGGCTGACTCTTAAATCTGAATTGATTGATCGCCTGAAGGGAGACCACGCAAAGGAACTCGCCGCGCGAGATGAAAAATATAACTCGCTGCTCAAAGCCTTTGAGGGTTTTGGCTCCATGGTCAAATCAGCCGTCCTGCAGCTTGCTGGTTGGTCTTTATTCCTTTAATCATACATATTTTGGGTAACCAACGTTAGTCTCTGACTTGTTTCTTGCCTTTTCTTTCTTTGACATAGGACCTGAGGCCCCAGTGTCCCGCTCCAATTTGAAGGATCAACTGGTATATCTGTCTGACCTCAGCCAGCGCTTCTTAAAGGTTACCAAGGAAGTTATGACGGTAATCACTCCTGCGACTGATGGCCCAACATCTTGCGAGTATTGGATAAATAAACTGCTCAAGGCTCCACATTATGTCTCTGATTGGAAACGATCCTCTGCTCGCGCCGGAGCCGCGCATGTCTTGACATTGCTTCGAGCATATTATCCAGAGATAGATGTTGGCAAGGTTGCTCGCCACGGCCTGGCGATGAGCGCAGATGATACTGAACTGCCAATAAGCGAGTACTTCGATATCTGGAAAGGGATGCGCGGGTATGCCACAAAATTTGTTGATAACTTAGACTTGGGCACTTATCTTGATAAATTCAATCTTGATGGGAGCAAGGTGTCAAGGAAAAGTCCTCAGGAGCTGAGTCATCTCGGGCTGCCACTCCAGCAACAGTATCTGGTGGCCCTTCTGCTCGTCTGGCGGCGCCCTGATTATTAGGACACCTGCGACTGCAACTGCGAGACAAGCCGCGCCAATTCCCACTCCTGTTGCTCGGAAGAGGAAAAATAAATAATGTGGGACATGCCCGTTAGTCTGTAAGATATTCATGTATTATAAACAGTATTTTTGACCTATAAGCAGGTTCTTTTCTTGATAATTCCATTAAGTAGACGCTCGCGCGGCTCAGTATTTCCTAGGAACATGTGTGTTCAGGGTCGAGAGCGGCCATGATAGGCAATCAAGCTCGATTGACGCCACACCCCAGTACTTTGGTCGCATAATGCAAGACGCTTCTAGCTTAAGGATTGCCACTAGTTTGGCAAAATTTGAGGTGCGATTGGTACTCGCGATGCTCGTAAGGAGCCCTCAAGGGTCAGTGATATATGAAATTCAAAAGACTCAGCGACTCAATGATAGTTGAGGCGAAACGACAAACCCTTGAATGTCAAGGGTGCCGGCTTTATTTCATAATCACTCGATGTTTTACAGGGTGTTACATGATGATGCAGGCCCTTTAATGCGGGTTTTCTATTCCCCGCAGGCCATGCATACTTGATACTCATCGCACTTAGTTGCGAATTAATACTCCTAACGGAGTGGGTTGAACACCTGATTGGTTCAATTTTGAGTCGCTAAAGCGACTCGGGTCGAGCATGATAGCTCCGATGTATATCTCATGTTGAAGCAGAGAGCAACTTTGTTAGCGATTAGCCGCACTGAGCTGCGACTTATGTTGAGTTGAGTTTGCTTTGTAAGGTCTCACGATAACTGAGCCCCTTTGGCTGGGGTTGTTGATCGAGGCTGGGTTATGCACATGCGCCATTTCTTGTCTTCTTTTTGTATCAAGGCGACCTCTGGGGCATTATCTTGCTGATGCGCGACTTCTCGGTGGGTATTTACCATCCGGTGGCTGCATCCTGTTGGCCGCTTCCGCGGTACCTCCAACGCGACTCGTTTTGAGCTGCGATCACCGATCTGCGACTGATACCCATGTGAAGAGTTGGCGATACAAGCTTCTTCTGCGAGTACTGAGCCTGCGTTCTCGCATTCTAACGCTCTCTGTCTGTCTCCATATATTGTAATAACACCGTTTGGTCCTGGTATCTTTAACTGTAGGTAGACGTAGCAGGGGCGAGCGGTAAATTTGACATAGGCTTCTCTTCCAAAGATGCATGATATGAGCTTTTGACTGCTACAACCTCAAAGTCTAGGAGCTCTGTGCGGAAGTTCCGCTCTGTTCCAAAGCTAACTTCAAGTGTTATCTTTCCGATTGGTCGCGTAACAGCTCCTGGGATTATGCCTTGAATTTCTTTCCTGGATGGTCGCAGCCTTGTCTCGGGTATATTCATTCTTCGGAGCGTGTCTTGATATAGGATGTTTACTCTTCCTCCTCCGTCCATTAGGACCTTACTTAACTTGTATCCCGCGACTTCAGGCGTGACCACAGAGCTGGCTGTCCTGGATCTCTTACTTCTGGGGGGTGATCGCCGCGACTCCAAATAACCGATTGCTCTGTCCAGCGACGATACCTTTCGGCGTTGAAATCTGACCGCTCTTCCGGCTTCCATCCGTTGTTTGTACTTCCACTGTATGAAACTGTCCTATGTTTCTTCTAGGTAAAACGTCAGGCCTTGACGAGAGCTAGATTTTCTTGTGCTGCATCGATCCTGCGAGCCGTCTGGCGTGTCGCCTTCTTTCCACCTCCGGTAATAATGACATTGCGCCTTTGTGTGACCCGCTGGCCTGCCATCTCTCCTGCGATGTAAGTCGCAAGGCACGTCGAAGATCCCCTTGCAGTTATTAGGGAGTAAGGCCTTATCACTCTTGCTCCTGCATCTGGTGTGCGACGTTCATCGCGACTTGTAATTTCCCTGTTGGGTTCTGTGATAAGCCGCCTGTCCCTTTATCTGTCTTTGCGTACTTGTCAGCTTGCCAAAAGCTGGTCGAAACTATCAATCTTGTGCTCAGCGCGACTTAATTTGTGCACCAACGGCTCAAATCTACAGTTCTTTCTCATAGCTTGTATTGCAGCTTGTACTGTTAAGTTTTTGGCGGAGCCAAGGATCTCCGCGATTCTCTTGATCCAGTCGCCGCTTGATTCGTCCTCTTTTTGAATGCATTGTCTAAGGTTTTTCATATCTTCTGTTTGGAATCTGCGATGAACTTGTCCTTCAAGTCTTCCCATGTGCTTATTGATTTTGATGGCAGCCTTAACAGCCAATCCCTAGCTTCTCCCTGTATTGCCAAGTGGAAGTATTTCGCACGTATTCTTGAGTCACATCAGCCCCTGTTATGCTTGCCTCGTAATCTTCTATCCATAAGGCAGGGTCTTGGTCACTGCGATAGGTGGTGACTCGCTGCGACTCGTCGAAGTTCGGGGGGAAACGAGTGAGCCGTATTTCCTCTCCAAAACATGCTGGTCCTTTCAATAATGAATAGGAGTTTACTGGCGCTGAATCTTCATCTGAATCAGTTTCAATCTGGGATGGCTGAGTCGCTCCGGACGTCCGCGACTCGCCTTCTATCTTCTTTTCTTTTTCCAATGATACCTGCAAACCTGCTAGCTGGTTGACCACTTCTTCGACGCTGCACTTTCTCCTCCCCATGATACCTCGTTTTGCGGCTCATTGGGCGTGACTCCATACATATTTGCTTGTTGTAAAGCAGCGTTTGCAGTAGGTCGATCGCATAGCGAGCTTCCTTATCAGCTCGTGTGTCTCCAACCGGTGCTATCTTTGACAATATCCCTATCGCGGCGTGCACGTTGCTCTCTGGGTCGCCGTGGAACTGTGATTTCATCTCTCCTCTGTCCATCTTGATCTGATGTTTTTGCTGCCAACGACGGAGTCGCCACTCTTCTTCTTGGAGTTTCTTGCGCTCAGATGTCGTCTTGGTTCGCACCGCCTGGTGCTTCGGCTGGCAGCGGGAGTCGTCGACCTTCTTCTTGGAGTTTTTCGCGCTCAGCCGCGAGTCTTTGTGCCTCTTCACAGAGCTCCGTCCTGATAGCTTCAATCTCTTCAATCTTGAGGTCTCCTTCCTGATTTGGTAGAGATCCCCAAACAGGTCTTGACGGGACGGGGATGGGCAATCTTGCCGTAGCTTGTTGTAGCTCCTCCAACACGCGGACCCTGACCGGCCGCAGCTCCTTCACCGATTCGCTTCCTTGAGTCGCGTCCATAGATCTGCGACTGACGGATCCGACGAAAACTTTTACTGATCCGATGGGAACGATGTATCCGAACTCGATGCGATCTGCCTCGGGTCCCCACTCTGAGTCGTCGATGAAGGGGACCCCATTGATGTCTTCAACTTGGCCGATGGCGATGTCCTTGAAGCCTGATTTCGATCCTGCGCGGAACGTGACGCTTTTGACCGCAGGCCCCACGGTGGGCGCCAACTGTCGTGGGTTTGTCACGTCAGGTGTCATAGATGACTTCGTAGGTGTGGGATTATGCGAGTCAAGCATCTCCGAGCTTGGGATCGCAGGAACAAAGATCAACACAGATTTACCCAGGTTCGGCCCCCTCAATGTGAGGTAAAAGACCTACTTCCTGCCTACCCTAGATTGGTATTGATATGATAATCGAGGTGTTACAATGGAGGCGATCCGATCTGGTACTCGCCGTATGAGCTAGGGTTTGGGGCTTGATAGCTTGACCCGCTCTAAGTCCTGCGAGTCCTCTTTATATACACAGAGGCTCGCTAGGTTACAAAAGGAAACTTCCCCATAAGGAATACATCCACAGAGGCCTACTCGGAGACTACTTGGTCTTCACGTCCTCCGGGATATGTCTTCTAGATCTTTCCCCTTATGGCGGTTCAATATTGGGCTTGCTCCCAAGTGGGCCTTCGTCCGTGCGAGTAAGTTAAGTCGCACTGGGCCGCGGGTTAATCCAGAAAGTATTCCCCCGACAGTCCCCGAGTGTTTCGGGTGCAGCCGAGGTATGTACTAATGAGTTATGCGAATAGTAAATAGAGAGATAGGAGGAACATTGATTATATTCCACTTTTGAATGTTAAGCTGCAGGCCGCCTCATTAAAACCTTCCAGCCCCCGTAGATACCCTGGTAAGGAAAAGAGCGCGTCTGAAATATGCAGCCATCCGACATATCGCCTATTACATTGTATGACTGAGTAGCCAAAGCATAGAAACGGCGCAGGTGCGCAACGTTCCAAGGATTATTCGAAAGTTCGCCTGTCTTTGCGTTCTTCAGTCTGTACGCGCTACCGTCGATGACCTCGGTGACGATGAAGGGTCCCTCCCATGGGGAGGCGAGCTTGTGGACTTTCTTCTACTTCAACCGAAGCACCAGGTCGCCAACCATGAAGGACCTGGTGCGCAGTCGACGGCTATGGTAGTTGCGGAGATCCTGCTGATAGACAGCTGTGCGAGCAAGGGCCGTGTCGCGTGCTTCTTCGAGCAAGTCGACTAGATCTTCGAGTGCTTCGTCTGCGTCGTCTTCATTGTATGCTGCCACCCTTGGTGCATCGAACTTTACATCGGATGGCAGGATTGCCTCTGCGCCGTAGACCATGAAAAATGGCGTGAATTGTGTTGAGGCGTTAGGAGTTGTGCGCAAGATCCATAGCACCGACGGAAGTTCTTCAACCCAGGCACCCGCGGCCCTTTTGAGTGGCACCAGGAGGTGTTTCTTGATTCCGCTGCACACGAGTCCATTGGCTTTTTCAACTTGGCCATTGGACTGCGGGTGCGCCACGGATGCATAATTGAGCGTAATGCTTTGCTCTTTGCAGAAGGAACAAAATTCTTCAGTCGTGAAGTTTATGCCGTTATCAGTTATGATGCTGCTTGGGACGCCGAAGCGGTAGATGATGGTCTTTATGAAGTTAACTGCCGTAGTAGCAGTCGAATTTGTGATGGGGACTGCTTCGATCCACTTTGTGAACTTGTCGACTGCCACCAGGAGATGAGTATGCCCTCCATGCGAAGATTTTTTGAGTGGCCCAACCATATCGAGCCCCCACTGGGCGAAAGGCCAGGCCAGTGGTATTGTCTTCAATGCTGATGCGGGTGCGTGCGGCTTTGTAGCGAATTTTTGACAGCCGATGCACCTTTTGACTATGTCCTCCGCGTCCTTGAGTGTTGTGGGACAGTAAAACCTGCTCGAAAGGCTTTGACTACGAGTGATCGGCTGCTGGCGTGATGTCCGCAGGTACCTGCATGAATATCTCGAAGGATGGCTTTGCCATCTTCGAATGCTATGCATCGTTGGAACATGCCTGATATGCTTCGTTTGTACAACTCGCCATTGATGATGGTGTATGCTTTAGCCCGTCGAGTGACACGTCGTGAGTCGTTTATGTCGTCAGGTAGGTTGTTGCGGAGTATGTATGCCAGGAAAGGTTGAGTCTAAGTTGGCTCAACGAGGAGTACCTCGACTAGCGGGTCCTCTGTGCTGGGTGTCTTGCTCTTGGCTGGTGCGGTCGATGTAGGCGGTGCCCGTTTTTCCTTGATTGATCTGTGCTCAATGCGCTAGAGGAAGACGCCAGGTGGAACTTGCGCCTTGGTCGAGCCTAGGTTGGCTAACATGTCTGCTTTCTCGTTGCTTTCTCTTCCTATGTGTCGCAACTCGCAGCCTTCGAAGTTGCCCTCCATTATGTTGTACAGGTCGCGGTAGGCGATCATGTTGTCCGCAAAGGCGTCACAGGCCTTCATTGTCTGCTGCACCACCAGATTCGAGTCACCGTAGATCATTAGTCGAGTGCACCCGAGAGCTTTGGCCATCTGCATGCCATGGATCAAGGCTTCGTACTCGGCCTCGTTGTTGGATGGTAACTCGAATCCCATTTGCAGGACGTAGCGAAACTTGTCTCCTTTTGGAGATATGAGGATGACACCTGCGCCTTCATTTTTCTTGGACCCATCGAAGTACATGGTCCATGAGTTGGACACATCCGGCGCTCCAGGCAACTGAGGTTCGATCCACTCGGTTGTGAAGTCGGGTAAGACTTGTGCTTTAATGGCCTTGGGTGATCGTACCTGATGTCCCTTGGTCCTAGCTCGATGAGCCATTTGGCGACTCTCCCAGTTGCGTTGGGGTTTGTGAGAATATCCCTGATCGCTGAGTTACTGATTACAGTGATCGGGTGTTCTGCGAAGTAGTGCGTCAGCTTCCTTGATGACATGAACACGGCGTAGGCTAGCTTTTGATAGTGCGGGTACCGCCGTTTGGATATGGAGAGGACCTCACTCAAATAGTAGACTGGGCGTTGTATGCTTTTGGCGTGTCCCTCTTCCATGCGTTCGACCACCAGTACGGTACTCACCACCCTGTTGGTAGCCGAGACGTATAGGTATAGAGGTTCCCGTTCCTTGGGTGCGACGAGGACTGGAGGGCATGTGAGGACTCGCTTGAGTTCCGTGAAGGCTGCTTCGGCTTCTGGCGTCCACTCGAACTTGTCTGCTTTCTTCTTTAGTTGATAGAACGGGAGTGTTTTTTCGCCTAGTTTGCTGATGAAGCGGCTGAGCGCCGCCACTCGACCTGCTAATTTTTGTACGTTATGAAGCTTTGAAGGCCTTTGCATTATCAAGATGGCATGTATTTTCTCCGGGTCAGCCTCGATTCCACGAGCTGAGACTAGATAACCCAAGAGCTGCCCGGCTGGTACGCTGAACGTGCACTTCTTAGGATTGAGCTTGATGTGGAAGTGTTTGAGGTTGGTGAATGTCTCCCGTATGTCGTCGAGTAGTGTGTTTTCTTCCCATGTTGCGATGACAATATCATCCACATATACTTGGACGTTTCCTCCGATCTGCTTTTTGAGGCAATCTTGCATCATGCGCTGGTATGTTGCACCCGCGTTTTTGAGCCCAAAGGGCATGGTTGTGTAGCAGTAGACCCCGAGTGGGGTTATGAACGCCGTTTTCTCTTCGTCTTCTTCCTTCATCCTTATCTGGTGGTAACCTGAGTAAGCGTCCAGGAAGGACAGACGTGCGCATCCAGCGGTGGAGTCGACGATCTGGTCGATTCGATGTAGCGGGAAGTGATCCTTTGGACAGCATTTGTTGAGGGCTGTGAAGTCCACGCACATCCGAAGGATATCTGTATGCTTCTTTTCTACAAGTACGAGGTTAGCCACCCATTGTGATTTCTTGATTTCTCGGATGAACCCTGCCGCGAGTAGTCTATCAACTTCAGACTCGACGGCGGCTCTCTTTGGGCCGGAGACGCGGCGCATTGTTTGTTTTACTGGTTTGGCATATGGAAACAGTTGGAGAGAGTGCTCGGCGAATTCCCTGGGATACCTGGCATGTCGGCTGGACACCACGCAAATATCTCCCAGTTCTCACGGAGGAATTCGACGAGCGCGCTTTCCTATGCGATAGGCAGACTCGACGATACATTGACTGTCTTGGACGGATCGGTCGGATGCACCTGATGTGACCTTGTGTCATTTGTTGCGTTGAACGCTCTGTCGACTGCCAATTTTTTGTGTTCCGGCATGAGTGTGCGGTCGTTGGAAATCGACAGATCGGCGAGTGCTTCTTCCATACCGAATGTCTCAGAAATTTTGCTGAACTCGCGGTCGCAAGAATCGGACCTTTGAAAGTTTCCAGTGACAGTGATGACTCCTTTCGGCCCTGGCATCTTTAGCTTGAGGTAGGCATAATGTGGGACTGCCATGAATCGAGCGAACGTTGGGCGTCCAAGTATGGCATGGTATTGTGACTTCCAGTCGACGACCTCGAACTCAATTGATTCCGTCCTGAAGTGACTTGGGTCCCCGAACGTGACGTCGAGTTGTATTGTGCCTTCGGGGCTGACTGCTTTGCCTGGGACGATACCGTGGAAGGTATTTGTGGACTTCGGTAGATTTTCGACTGACCTGTTCATTTTGCGGAGTGTGTCTGCAAAGATGATGTTGATGCTGATGCCTCCATCCATGAAGACTTTGGTCATGGCGTAACCTCCAATTTGCGCGTCGAGTACCAGAGCGACGTGCCCTGGTCGAACTACAGCTGGGGGGTGGTCCTCCCGGCTGAAGTTTATGGCAGTTTCGGATCCCTTCAAAAATTCAGGAACAGCAGGAGGTGCCATGGCAGCCATGTTCACCTGTCGAGTGCGTAGTTTTTCTGCCTATTGGAGGGGCGACCCTTCTGTATCATGTACATCTGCCCCTGAGGTTGAGGGTACCGATCCTCCTCTACCCGAGGAACAGGGTGTATGGCGCCCGCGACATGTCCACCTGCGGCAGGCTGTGGTGGTGGTGGAGGTGCCATCAGGGCAGGTACGGTGTTCGGCTGAGGTGCAGTTGCGGCTGGTGCCTTTCTGAGATTCATGTATTCAGATGCCAATTCTTCGAATTCTCTACAGTTCTTCAACGAGTGATTGGAACGCAATTTCCCGTCCTCCCTTTGTATAGGTGGAATCTGCAATAGTCATCCATCTTGTCAACGAATGAGCGCTTGTTTTGTGCATCAGAACGTGGCTTTCGCCACTCTTGCTTCTTGTAGCTGTTACTTCGTTGCTCGCGGTCTCGACTGTCCCGGCGATCGTCTGGCCTCCGGTCGCTTCTGTCTTGGTCGTCCCGGGTTGTGTGAACCCAGCCGCCATGAACTCGGATTTGTCGTCGTCGTGAGACATTTGGAACGCTTGCGCCTCCGATCGTCTCTATATGTGTCCCTGCGGCTTCGACTGCCGCTGTCATGGTTGTCGCGTGGTGAGGAGGCGCGGGTTGCTCGCCCCGAGTCTTCTCTATCTGCCCACTCAGTCGCGATTTTTATGAGGTTAGCCAGGGAGGTTGGCTTTTCTCGACCAAGAGCTTCTTTGAAATCTCGCCTGGCGAGACCCATGATGAAGGCGTCCATGGCCCTATCTTCCGATATTGCGCCGACTGAGTTGCGTATGGTGGTCCATCGCCGTATGTATGATCTCAACGTTTCGGTCGCTCGCACAGAGGTTCGAAGTTTTTGATGAAGTCTCTGCGGAAGTGATCCCACGAGTCGTATGTTGATGGAGGTAGCGCTTTGAGCCAGTCGCGAGCTGTACCTTCGAGCATGAGTCGTATGTATTGCATTGCCGTAGTATTCGTGCCTCGTTGGCACGAGACGGCGAGTCTGTAATCTTCTAGCCATCCTGAAGGTTCCTGTCGACCCGTGTACTTGGGTTGTTCAGATGTTAGCTTGAACCCTTTGGACATCCTTGTCTCGCGGATGCGGCGAGTGAAACACAGGGCTCCGCATGGCTCGGGCTCCCGGTCGGAATATGAGTCGCTACTTGAAGACCTTCGAGATCTGCTTCTGCTGGACCTGTGTCGGCGTGTGCCTTTCCATGTTTCCTCCGAGTGGCGACTGCGACCACTACGATCGTGTGCTGCCTGTCGCGAGCTGACTATGTTGCGATCTCGACTCCCTCCTGGAGTTTTTGCATCCGGATGTATGGCCTTCACCGCTAGGGCCAGTGATTTGAGCTGTTGGCGATGCAGGGTTGCGTTGGGATCGTCTGACGGAGGTTGTGTTGCTTTGAGGTAAGCGCCCACAGAGAAGAGCACCCGCAGCTGTTTTGGGTACCGGGATCCCTTCGTCGTCGTGTGTCATGAATGACAAGCCTAGGTTGCGAGTAATTGCCTCTCTCTCATCTTCCGAGAGGCGCGTCAGCCTCGATCCGCCTCTTGGGTTCGCCCGCCCTGTGGAGCTAAGTGATAGTTGTCTTCTTCGTGCGCTCGAGATGCTGGCTTGCCTTTTGCGCTCATCGAGTGCTGCTTTGATGTTTTGCAGGCGAAGTGATTCCTGCCAGTTGAAGTACTGGAAGGTCAACATCTCTTCCGGAGTTGCGTCTGTTGGCATCATTGTGCACTCCTTAATTACTTTGTCTGCTTTTGCTGCCATCTCAGTAGTAATTGTCAGAGTTGTGACCCCATCCGGCATAGTTACCGTGCATGGGAATTATGTAGGCCTGCGGGAGGCTGCGGCTTCAGATGATTCTCCGTTGATGGCAACGTAAACCTGGTGGGGGATGACCCGCGGGTACGTGTATGTGCTGCCAAATCCTGTTATGGACTCGACGTCTTCATCAAGGCTCATGTCGGAGTAGATATGCCCGTCGAGTGGTCCGTCTGGACGGATCTCGTTGTCGATGCGTTCATCATCTATGCTTATCTCGGCGTCAGCGAAACCGTTGTGGACCTCGGAGTCGAGTTTGTTGTTGGTGCAGATCTCAGAGTCGACGTTGCTGTCGTTATGAAGTTTGAAGTCGTCGAGGGAGATTCCGCAGTCGAAGGTGTCGTCGAGTGGAAAATCGAACTCGAGATCGTTTTTGCGATACGCTGATTCAGCTTCCTCACCTTGGAGTTCTTTTACCAAGAACTCGTTGATCTCTTGAGTCGACATGGTTGTTGCAGATGAGCAGGCTTCAAGAATCGATGATGGGACGGACGCAGTCGATGGAGCCTCGTGTGCGGCAGTCGCGAGTTGTTGTAGATCTGTCAAGTCCTGCGTACCAAACTTGTTTACGAAAAAATTGAATGTTTCAACAGTTAAATCCAAACCTGACTCGAGACCAGCAAACGTCTCTCGGTCTTCTGGCGAGTGTGGAGCAAATGCGCCTTTTGTTGGTGAAGTTGGCGGGCTGCCAATTTTCGAGTGAGTCGGCGAGTCGCCGTATGTCGACTCAGTCGTTGAGTTGTGGTTTGTCGATGTAGTCGGCGAGTTGCCGTTTGTAGATGCGATCGGCGAGTCGCCGTTTTCCGATGGAACCGGTGAAACCGCGAGTCCAGCACTATTCTTTCCCACAGACGGCGCCAATTGACGAGGGGTTAACTCATCGAATCCCATGGTTAAGGATCTAGGGTTGAGATTACGAGGGAGAGAACGTGGTAGAGCTGGTAGTTTCGTCGGCTGACAAGCAAAAGTAAGGATTTACCCAGGTTCAGGCCTCCGGAGAGTAACACCCTACTTCCTGCTTGTCTGGTATTGATCTGAGGGTATATGCGAGCTACAATGGAGTCCCGACGAGATGTCGATCTCGCTAGGGTTTTGGTGGTTCAAGTGTTGCGTGTCCTGGATCGGCGTCCCTCCCAGCCTTTATATAATAGGCTGGGTCTCGGGAGTTCGCAACCGACTCAGATTACATATGCCTATGCCTAATCTTGGAGGATACTCCATCTTCTTGGGCCTTCTGTTATGGGCTTCATGTAGGCTCTTGATAGTTGGGCCTTAGTCGATACGTGCACCAGGTACCCTCATGGTAGGGTATCCGAGAGGTATATCCCCGTCAGCCATAGTTAAAGCAGATCGTAATTGCAAGAATTTCTTAACATCTTGATTTAGAATTTGAGTTTGTTACAAAGTACCTGAGGGGGACTAGCGTCAACAACTGCACACCACCATTGCCATTATAAAGTTGAACACTCTTTGGTTGAACTTGTCGCTCTATTGAGCAGCCATAGGGAATTGTTGGCTAAAATATCATCTCATTAATAGGTTGTTGTTTTTTAAATAACTGTTTCTGGTGGACTTGTTTGTGGTTGAGCTTGATGATTGTTTCATGGAATTTGCTCGTACCACCCTGGAATTGATGTTGTTATTGTGCCTGCTGTTAGAAATTTGTCGGGCGAGAAGGGGGCGCGTGGTGAGGTCGACCTACACCCCCGCTCGCGCCCTTGATTTTTCATCAACCATAGGAGCGCCAACTTGGATTTTGTGTTGACCTCTAGAAGATTCAGTATAGTGTTCTAGAATAACAAATAGGCTTCTCTTAATAGATTCTAGGACAATATAACTAATAATCTGGGATCGAAGCACCTCACCATCATCGTTCACATTGCATATATCATCAGAAACGCTATCCTCATCACAATCAAATAACCTTAATTCATGAATCAGCTGAGAGCAGTAAGTTCTGCCAGCAGGCACCTTCTAATGTAGCTGGGCAAGAAAATTATCCGTGAGAGTTTTCAAATCATCATCATCAGACATAAGGTCCCAATCATCATCTCTTGTATAGTAGGTGTGAAATAACATATGAACTAGTTATATCTGGTATACACTCATAATGTTCTTCCCCACCATGCAGACTAAGCAAATCACTATGGGAAACAATTGTAACTCGTTTCAACGACAACTATATTCAAGTGTTTTCAATAGCCTTCTATGTAGGATTTTCCAATTGTTCATTGATCACTTCCAAGGAAGCAATAGAGATTCCAGTCCAACAAAAGGACCACTTTTATTGGAAGATCCCCTCACATTTAGAGAGGAGTAACCATACTATCTTTGTGTATGAGTTTAGTCAATATCCATGCTACCTTCATTTTCTTCTTCCCCATACCCATCCCCGAGATCAACATATTCATCACAAGGAAAGCCATGATTACCAGTTTGTTAACAAATTTCCCCTATTCATAATTGATATTGTTTAGTTTGTTTGAGATGGCTTATCACGTGTGCCACACAATCATAATTGATTGTTGTTACGCCTGTTGCTACAAATTTGGCAGGCAAGGAAGGGGCCGCGCTATTGAGGTTGACCACGCCCCCCGCTTGCGCCCATGATTCCCATCATCCAAAGGAGCATACTGAAGGATCTCCCGTAAGTTGGCTCGGTCAGCAAATTAGCAAGTCAATCCAAAAAATATAGATTTCATAGCTTCCCCCAGATTCCAATTTTTTTTTTTTTTTTTTTGAGAACTTCCCCAGATTCCAACTAATGCGTTGGTTGATATGGTATCACAGCCCAACTCAATTCCAGATGGAAACGCCTTCGCGTACATCCAAGGTATGTTTATATACATACACACATAAAAAACCTGTATTATTTCGGTTAGATAGTCTCGATCAGCACACGATTTTATGGACACAACACGCAAAAATGGGCGCTGCACAAATAGAATAAACAATAAGGCACCAGTTCCATCAGATAACGACGGGCATGAACATAGAGCTGCACGCTCAGAATTCTTCAACCATTGGGAAAACAAAGCAAACCTCGCCAGCAGCAACATTGAAAGATGATTACAGGATAACTTGGGAAAAGCATTGTGTTCACAACCAAATCTCGCGCTCAGGGGAAACAACAGCTAAGAGACCCACACTACCGACGGCTTCCAAACACAAATTCCTCAGATAACTTCCCTTTCCCCTGATATTATAAAGCATGCATTTAAATAGCACCAGAAGCCCATGGAATTTTCTGCCTTTGCTCAGTACCCTCGCCCACGGGCTATTCTTCCACGTCCCCTTCCACCATATCCACCCCTTCCACCTTCATATCCACCCTTCCACCTTCATATCCGCCCCTCCCAGCAGGAGCTTGGTCATATCCCCTTCCGCCTTCATAGCCACCCCTACCAGCAGGAGCTTGGTCATATCCCCTTCCACCTCCATAGCCCCTTCCTCCAGCAGGAGCTTGGTCATATCCCCTTCCACCTTCGTAGCCCCTCCCACCAGGGGCACCACCACCTCGGCCGCGTTCATACCCTGTATGCAGAGATATAAGTTAAGAACAATACTACAAGTGTTCTTGTCACTTCTAGATACAATGGCACATTAAAGAAAAAATGAACAGGAATGGCTCTACAAATTACCCTCAAAGGAAGTTCATATGGTCATGATATTTAGGACAGTACTAGGTGATTACTTGGCAAACTAACAGGTAAACGGAGTATCTCGAAAAGGTGTGAGTCTGACACGTAACTGGACATCCTGGAACCTTTTTATATGCATGCCAGTGACATTATCAGATCATCACAAGAGGCATTGCCTCATGTGAAGAATCTTGGGATGCATGAGCTATTTATTTGTTCAACATATTGATGCATGCCAAGGTAAGATTTCAATGTGTAAAGCTCATGCTACACAAAGATGAGAAGCCCCTAATTATAATACCAGATCAGAACAAGAGTTAAAAGTACTCAATCAGGAAACAGGTATGTTATAACAGGCCATACCCCCACGGTAACTCCAATTGCCTCTTCCACGGATACCACCCCGTCCTCGGTTATATCCACCATTTTCTGGTTAATAAATCAACTGAGTAACCTTTTTTTTCTTAAATAAGCAAGATCAGCAATAGAATTTTACAAGCTACCCTTATATACCTTGATAGTTTCCTTGTCGGCCTTGGTTGTAGCCATATCCACCACCATACCCACCTTGATTATCATAGTACCCACCATCCTGGTTGTATCCGCCTTGATTATCATAGTACCCACCATCTTGGTTGTACCCACCTTGATTGTATCCACCTTGATTGTACCCACCTTGGTTATACCCACCTTGGTTATTTCCGTATCCATAACCTCCTCTCCCCCAACCCCTACCACGTCCGCGGCCCCTTCCTCTGCCACGACCTCGCACATAGGAGTCTAACAAAAACATGATTATGATAAGTTTGAGTAACTGAAGTACAAAAACCAGTGCCAACTATCACTATTATACCTTCATAATCAGCTGGTGGCTGGCGAGGTTGACGCAGCGGTGGTGGTGCCTGCTGAAGGCGCTGCTGTTGCCTGGGCTGTTCAACATTAGATGGGGTTTGATACCTACAAGAGAATGTATCAATATTCCAAATCAGTAACATGATCCATGCACAATGACCTTATATTAGAAAGGTAATTTGCACACAGCAACAGGAATGCTAAGATAATAGCGGACATGCATCCAACTTACCCTGGGGAGTTTTGGTCCAGATCTACTGGAGACAAAGTTATTGAAATCATTGAAACATGTCGAGTCATCTCCAGTCTGCAGAACAAGTAACCCTTATAATAAATTAGAATCCTCGGTGCAACGGAAGTTTATGTGATGATAGGATGGTAGAAGAAAAAGAAACTTAACGGGACAAGGCCTTCTTCAATAGGTTCCCAGACATCAGTTATGCTGACAGAACTGATGGTGGTATCTTGGTACAACCCAGGGATTCGTTTCTGTTTCCAAGAAAGCTGTCAAATATGGTTCTGTAGAATGCGACATGCATGAGAAAAACAAGAGTGAAGAATTACCTTGATAATCTCTGTGACAGCAACAGACTTGCTGATTGCCTGTCCCATGGCTTTCAGAACAATCTCGTTAATCTTTCGATCCTGATTCAAAATATTTAACATGTCAAGAATCGAACAATAAAAATATATTAGCCAATCAATTTATAATTTCACAGGGATAACACAACGAGCAACAAAATACACAGAATAGACTTCCCAATCTTTACACCCAGCATCACTCTTCCGGTAGGTTAACATATATGCAATTGAATGCATCCAAGGGGTAAGTCACAGAAAAACTAACAGCCCACACCACTGCACCCTATCGCAATAGCTTAGCACGTTTTACAACTGATCTCCAACTGCAATCACCAGGCACCACAGATTTCACAATCTCACCGTTAGACATGTGATATTATGTTTCCAAGGAATTAGCAATTGAAGACACCAAAGCATACAAAAGTAGGCCTACATTGCTGAATTTATATCCAGGTATGTAACTAAAATCGGCAAAACATACCAGATTGGAGGGTTAGCCGTGACAATCTCAACCCAACGGAGCGTACATAGGAATCTCAATATCCGACACATCAGACCAGATTTGCAACGAATTAAGTGCTAAAGCACACCAAGTCGACCCCTCGTTCCCGGTATTATTTATTCCAAAACAACAACAAATATGTGCCCGCTCATCCAAACACCACATACGAACATCGAATTCGTGCTGCAATCACCCCACTTCAAATCTAAACCGAGCGGTTCAACACAACCTCGCCACGACATTAGACCAAACCAAGCTAGCCGTACGAATCGGTCCACCTCTGACTCCGAACCAGACGCAGCAAAGGACACCGCGACCGCCAACACGCGCCGATTCGCATCAACACGCATACGGAAGCGACGGAGACGGGGCGGGGGAAGGGGAGCACAGACCTGGAGGAGGAGGTGGCGTAGGAGACATAGTTGCGGATAAGCCCCTGGGCGGTGATTCGGATCTCGTTCTCGGCGATGGCGGACTCGGGCCGCGGGCGCTCCACCCTCTGGTACCTGTCCATCTCGGCTCTCCCGGCGCCGGCCGCCGCTTGGTCGCCGGTAGGGTAGGGGGAGAGGAGGGATTGGGTTTGTGGGGGAGGCGGATTTGTGAGGGGTGCGGCGCGAGGTGGGACGGTGGTGGTGCGGAGGGGCTAAAACCCTAGGCGGAGGATACGTGCGCGCTCGTGGGCGAAACCGAGCCTTTATTTTTCTAGGGACGAGAAAAATATGGGAATCGATCGGCAGGTCCTTCGGACTTATGGTTTTGGGCCGTTTCCAGGCCAGGCGACGGGCGTAGGTTCTAGAATCAAGGAGAGGAGTAGGTTCCGACTTCCAACTGTGCGGTCAAGGAAGCTGTGCGATTTCTCTTTTCTCTTTAACGGACCAAATCCGGGTGCTCAGGGAAACTCTGGAATTCGCCTTCTAAAAAAGTAAACTTAAAAACGCAAGAAATTTTCGTAGACTTGTAAACAAGCTCAAAACGCTTTCCTGGTGGACAAGCGGATGACTAAGACAAATTTGATGGAAGTACCCCAAGCATGATTCTTCTATACTTACTATTAATCTATACTTACTACTTCCTCCGTTCCTTAATCCAAGCCGTATAATTTTCTGCACGGAAATTAGAACATGGCCTGGAGAAAAGAAAAGCGTGTCTTTCTGTTCTTAGCATCCTTGCATTACTCCAGCAAAACAACGAAAGATTACTCATCTGATCCTTACAAAGAAAATCGCCAATTCTTAGCATCCTTGCATTACTGGAGTAGATAAATTACTGTGCTGGTCAAGTGATGTCGGGAACTCGGGGGAGATGATTCTAGTGAGGAAGTACAAACTTCAAGCTAAAGGAAATGCGGCATTCTCTTTTATTATTTTTGCATCCTTGCATGTTTGGATTTTGATTTTTTTTTTGTTGCAACATCTGCTGTAACAGTGCTGAAATTATATCCATAAAGTATAAGCTAGAGGGAAAATCAGAGTGGGCTAGCATAAATAATTTACCATGCTCGAGTAGGGTTTCCTTTGCGCTATTTAACTTTTTTGCTGCAATGGTAGAAGTAGATGATTCCATTTGTCATAAAATTTGAACAATAAGTTGAAACAAATGACTTAACCCACGTAACTGGTGTAAAATATGTAACATTGTCATGTTTTCTTTTATATAATGTTCTATTGCGACAAAAGTTGTAAAACTATTTGTTTAAAATACAAACATACCGAGTGGGTAGGCATGTTTCCTTTGCGGTCTTTGAATTTAGGAAAAATAAATCGATGAGTTTGGTCATTTTACACAAGAGAATGATTAACCGCATAACTGATAGCAAAAGATTGAGATTACTCGTGCATTGCACGTGCCCACTAACTAGTGTTTATAAAGCTTCGAGTTTGTGGTTGTCTGTAACTCTCTTTTTTAGACTCTTTTTTTACTGTCCTTTTGTAGACTCTCTCGCCTCAGGCTCACAAATGAGATCAAGCACAGCAACAACATCTCCTATGTTGCATAGTTAAACAAAAGCATCTAAACGAATTATTTTGACATACAACTTGTGTGAACTATGATTCACAACTTATTCTTTTTTTTTGTTACTAGCTTAGCACGACCGGCTTACTAGTAGAAAGAAATGAGTTCGAATTTGAAATGAGCCACATTGATAAAGGATCTCCACATGCACTCTTATTCATTGGAGCGACTGTGCCTCTCTGAAGATTTGCTAAAAAAAAACTCCATATTCATTCACAACACTCTAATGTAAAACTCCACCAGAAATCTGGTTTTTTTTGTGTAGTTTCTTTAACACAGTGCCTTATTAATCTTTTTATCGATGTTCTTTACGTTCTCATTGGGACAACCTGGATCACGTCTTCCGCCTTCCAACTACTCATGTCTGGGACACCAAATTCTTTACGTAGCTCCATGTCATTGGCATTGAGTTGTCACTACTGGGAAAACCCTTATAGGTAGGTTACATTCTGTGGCGCACCCTTAATTGGTGCGCCACAGAAATATAGCCTGGTGCGCCACAGAAAGTCATATTTCTCTTGGTGCGCCACAGAATGTCACCTTTCTGTGGCGCACCACCAGGTGCGCCACAGAAAGTCACATTTCTGTGGCGCACATGGCCAGGTGCGCCACAGAAAGTTATCCGGGGGGGCGGGTTAAAATTTGAAAAAAATAATTCTGTGGCGCACCTGGCACGTGCGCCACAGAAAGTTGACATTCTGTGGCGCACCTGTGACATTCTGTGGCGCCACAGAATTATTTTTTTCAAATCCCACACCCCCCCCCCCCCCCCCCCCCCCCGCGTGGATCGCCTTTTTTGTCTTCCAGGAAGTAAAAGAAAATTCAAAAAAAATTCAATAAATAAAATCCTTTGACATGTAGTTAGGTATGAGTGTCTAGTAGGTATAGAAATTTTGAAATATGAATTTTGACCTTTTCTGCAACAAACAGGAAAAAAAACTTGTAACGGCCATAACTTTTGCATACGACGTCGAAATAATGCAACAAATATGTCAAAAAAAACGTGAGAAAAATCCGAGTTCGAATCCACCGGGTTTACCCGGTCAGCAATTCACAGATTCCTCAAATTCCAAAAGAAAAAAAGTTATTTCAAACAGACGATTTTTCGCAGCAAAATCAAAAAGAAAGAAAAAAAGAAAAAAAAAAAAAATTTAAAAAATTCAAAAAGTCCAAAAAAAGACACAGAAATGTATAACAAAGAAGATTGTTGAATTTTTTGGATTATTTTGAAGTGTTTTGACTTTTTTGACTTTTTTGAAATTTTTGGATTTTTTGAATTTTTTAAGTTTTTTTGGATTTTTTTTGGATCTTTTGAAACTTTTGAATCTCCTTTTGAAACTTTAGAAGTTTTTGAAAAATCTGATATTTAAAAACACACATTTATAACACATGCCACATATACACATACAAGACTTAAGATGGTTCATATCATATATATATCAATAAGAACTTGAGTAGCACAAGGGTAGGTGGACTGGGTGGAATTTAGAAGTTAAGCGTGCTAGGGTTGGAGCAGTTTGAGGATGGGTGACCTAGCGGGAAGGTATCAGTTCAAAAAATTTAAAAAATATGAAAATAATTCCAATAATTATGATTTTTCATATTATTTCATATTCTGATTTTTTTGAAACTTTTTATATATTTTTTTATTTTTTGAATTTTTTGAGAATTCTGTGGCGCACCAGGACATTTCTGTGGCGCACCAAGCCAGGTGCGCCACAGAATAAATTTTTGTGGCGAGAATTCTGTGGCGCACCCAGCAATTTGGCGGGTGCGCCACAGAAATCCAATTTGGTGCGCCACTAATAGGCATTTCTGTAGTAGTGTGTGAGTAGTCCGCCCCCTGCACTATGGGTTCATTGCAATAGTCAATGCGTAATCTCTCCCTATAAATGTTTTGTTGATCAATACAATATCCATGAATCTCCTAGTACTTGTATGTTAATTTGATGAGTTTGTAGTGGCGATGTAGAACATGTCCTATTATGTTCATATTGTGAATGACTTTATGTTTGATCTATATATGCATATTTGTTTCCAGTTACTTGTTTGATCTTGGCCAGTTTAGATGGGCAATCACTAAAAAGAGTGGTGTGCATTAGTTGGGTTTAATATTGCAAGTAATTTACCACAGTGACAAAAAGTGGAAAAGGCTTGTGAATGTTTGCCGCACTAAGGGTTAAAGTTTAGTACATAATTCATGATAATCCCCTAAACATCACAATATGTCATCATGTTTAAAGCAATTGCCCATGTTTGCACTTTATATTCAGATGGTGCAGACGAATCTCGACATATGGATGGGTTATTTAGCTATAGATGCAGTTGGATTTGGGCCTATAGTTTTTTTTTTGTATTTGCATCTTCACAACCTTCCGCCAACAAGACACACCCTTATTTTCCGAATGAATTATGATCTAACTCATATCAATCTGACCAAATAAATTCTAATCCGCAACGACAACGACTCATAAGATACTATGTCGGATAATCTGGAATCAAATCATGATACGGTTGAACTCGCAGGTTTGACTCCACCCACCCCCACTACCGGAGCATTGAATCTTGGCCATCATTCGCTGCCCTCAAGTCCTGAATGGTTTATTTGTTGGTTCCAACGTATTTATACGTATGTCTTTATGTTTTATCAATATCGATTAACACTCCACCTCACAAAATACTATTAATAATACTCCATTGTTGTTTCGTATGTGTTTTAAAATGAATGTAGCATCAACAATAGTAGGAAAACCAGTCTCCGTCCCCAACAGGCAACCAGGAGGCGACCCAGTTTTGCCCCTCCCTCCGCCGCCGGCAAGTCTGCTGGTCCCTGCCTCCTCCGTTCGTCGCTCCGACGACGGCAGGGGGCGGGGACATCGGTGCTTCGACCTTGGCGAGTTAAGGTTTGGCTACGTTTTTTCAGAGGCGTCGCATCGGTGGCGAGGACGCCGCCGCGTTGGAATAAGATGCCCCTGTTTCTCCCCCATCTCGGCGGTGCTCTAATCGGCGACATCGTGAAGCAGGTGGCTTGGTCACCTCGCCGTTCTTTAGATCTGACGAGATTAGTTTCTCGGTGTGTCGTTGGCGTTTGTCGCTATTCCTGACGACGCTGGCGGCCAGGACGAGACGGAGTCTCTGGAGCGAGGAAGTTGGTCCGGAGGTGGTGGATTTGTCGTTTTTTCTCGACTTCCCCCGATCGACGTGCCACAACGACATGTGTCTCGCTGCTTGCAGCGGTCCTGTACATCGACTCACAAAGTCTTGTTGGCGATTGTGCTTTTTTGGATCTCGCAATGGTGGAGGCTCGACGTCTCTTCCGGCGTCCGTCTCGGCGGCGCTGGGATCGGGCGGCGGCCGCTGGCTTCGGCGAGTATAGAAAATCCTAGGGATAGTTCTGTATTTTTCTATCTTTTATGGGTATATCTGCAAAAAAAATTAGGACAATCTTGTTTTCCTGGTCAATCTGTTAGTTTCCACGTGTGCTTGGTCATGTAACTTGATTTTCTATCAATGAAATATGTTGTTGCGCTAAAAAAATGAATGTGGCATCAAATGTTTTGCTAAAGTCAATAATATTTTTCATCAAGGTTTTAAGAAAAGTCTCACAAATTTTGCAAGGTTCACTAAAAGGTGAGACATATTTAAAATATATTATGAAACTTGGAATAAAATATTTCTAGAGAGTGTCAAGTCTATATTCAATATGTGCGCATGTTTCGACAAACTTTTTTCGGACTCTCTTGTTAACGGAGCATTAGGAGATAAGTTGTTAACTCGTTTAGTGAAAAGTTGTCATAAGGGTGACAATTTTATCAATCTTCTTGTGGCAGCTTTGAAGACAGAAAAAATAGTCGAACATACCAACATGAGGTCTTATTTCAAAGATTCCGTCGAGACAAAGCTGATTGTGAAGACGGATCGTAAATCTAATTTACATTTTGGGAGTTATAACATTTAAAAATAGCATTTAGACTGACAATGTCAACATTTTGTGTAACTAATATATTCATGTTAAATGAAATTTCCATACCATACCACAACAAAGGTTCCCCTTTTTCTTTTCTTGCGCCTCTTCTCTTCCAGAATTTGTGTATATGCGATCACGAACTTGAATTTATAGATACAAGCTGAGCGGAAAGTGTGACTGGCTCCCGAGAGCTCACTGGTCTCAATTCTTTAAAAATTTGAAAACCATATTTCTAGGTCCCAAAAAAAAGTGAAATCTGGTATACAAGTACCATTATGTACGTACCTCAGAAGTTTCGCCTTCTAAAATTGTATTCCGAGCTACTCAAAAAATAAAAAAAATTGGGGCAAAACCTACATTTTTCCCTTTTTTGTGTCCACAATTGGGGAAAATCTGGTATACAATTTTGAGCTATACGATTATTTTTGCACTGAAAATTTTCTTATACATAGATTTAAAAAAAATCGAGCTCAAATTTTACATTACCAAAACAAAACTTTGTGCTCGGATGACACAAATCTACAAAGAGATGCGTCCGTATAAGACATGGAGGTCCTTGTTCAGAATTCAGACACTATTTATCCAATTACTCTAAGATAATCCGCTGAAAGATAATCCAAACTTTATCTGTCCATTATCCTCTTTTCTTTGTATCAAAAAATATCAACTATAGACTTCAATTGGATTTGAATCCAGTTGTCATCCTCTATTCGTATCCTAGTTCGTCATCCATTACAATACAAGATAAGAGTAATTTTCCTTCTCCGTTCAGGCTCGCCAATGGTGCCTCCATGATTTTACTCCGCGCGTAAGAGACGGCGGGCGCTCGCAAAACACTTCCTTCATGAGACTGGGTGAGAACGAACTCTAAATCCGGTACGACTCTGTTTCTCTTCTCCTTGGCCTGTTGCCCCCATATAACGCACGTTCGCGGGGGCCTTGTCCCTCCCACGTACTCGTCGATATAGCAACTAGCTGAACCGACGAGCAGCACGTTGATACCGAGTTTTAGACCATGGCGATCCAGGCGAGAACGTGGGTGGTTTTCCTGCTGCTCGCGCTGCTCTCCTACTCCGTCGCCGAGGCCTCGCACACCGTCTTCCCAGACCTGCAGTCCCTCGACGCCGCGGCCGAGCGCGCCGTCGCCGTCGACGACCCGCTCCGCACCGGCTTCCACTTCCAGCCCCCCAGCCACTGGATCAACGGTACACCTGCCTACAATGATCGATCGGCCATGTTTCGCTGGCGTCATCTTTCCCTGACTCGAGTGCGTGTTGTGTGATGTGTGCAGATCCTAATGGCGTGATGTACTACAAGGGCGTGTACCACCTGTTCTACCAGTACAACCCCAAGGCGGCGGTGTGGGGCAACATCGTGTGGGCGCACGCCATCTCCACGGACCTCGTCAACTGGGTCACGCTCCAGCCGGCGATCTACCCGACGGCGCCCTTCGACGTCAACGGCTGCTGGTCGGGCTCCGCCACCGTGCTCCCCGACGGCACGCCCGCCATCATGTACACCGGCATCGACGGCGACGGCCGCCAGGTGCAGAACGTCGCCTACCCCAAGGACCTCTCCGACCCCTACCTCCGGGAGTGGGTCAAGCCGGACTACAACCCCGTCATCGCCCCCGACGCCGGTGTCAACGCCTCCGCGTTCCGCGACCCGACGACGGCGTGGCGGGGCCCCGACGGGCTCTGGCGCCTCGTGGTCGGGACCAAGGACAACCACCGTGGCCTCGCGGTGCTCTACCGCAGCCGCGACTTCCAGCGTTGGGCGCCGGCGCGCCGGGCGCTGCACCACGGCGACACCGGCATGTGGGAGTGCCCCGACTTCTACCCCATCGAGACCTCCCCCGGCGCCGTCCTCGGCGACGTCAAGCACGTGCTCAAGGTCAGCCTCGACCTCACCCGCTTCGAGTACTACACGTTCGGGGCCTACGACCATGGCACCGAGACGTACGTGCCGGACGCCTCGCTCGCCGACGGCAACGACGGCCTCCGCTACGACTACGGCAACTTCTACGCGTCCAAGACGTTCCTCGACCCGGCCAAGCAGCGCCGCATCCTGTGGGGATGGGCCAACGAGTCGGACTCCACGGCCGACGACGTCCGGAAGGGCTGGGCTGGCGTGCAGGCCATCCCGAGGAAGATCTGGCTCGCGCCGGACGGCAGGCAGCTCATGCAGTGGCCCGTCGCCGAGGTCGAGTCCCTCCGCGGCAACCACGTCAACATCACCGATAGGCTCGTCGAGGGCGGGAGCTACTTCGAGGTCCAGGGGCTCATGTCGCCGGCGCAGGCCGACGTGGAGGTGTCGTTCGCGGCGATGGACCTGGACAAGGCCGAGCCATTCGACCCGGCGTGGCGTGGCTCCGACGCGCAGACGGTGTGCGCTGCGCGGGGCGCGGACGTGAAGGGCGGCGTGGGGCCGTTCGGGCTGTGGGTCCTCGCCTCCGACGAGCTCAAGGAGAGGACGGCCGTCTTCTTCAGGGTGTTCAAGGCCGAAGAAGACAAGCACGTCGTGCTCATGTGCAACGACCCCTCCAGGTCGTCCTACGCCGACCACCTCTACAAGCCCACCTTCGCCGGCTTCATCGACGTCGACATCGCCAAGACCGGCGGCAAGATCCCTCTCAGAACCTTGGTACGTCGCCTACACTACAGCATCTTGACATTTGTTAGATGTTCCTGCATTAATTGATTTATTATGGTGCTGTTCAGATCGACCACTCCATGGTGGAGAGCTTCGGAGGCCACGGCAGGATGAGCATCCTGTCCAGAGTGTACCCGACCAAGGCCGTCGGCGACAAGGCGCGCCTCTACGTGTTCAACCACGGCGAGTCAGACATCAAGGTCACGCACCTGAATGCGTACGACATGCGGTCGGCCAAGATCAGCACGGAGATGGATCAACTGATTAGATGATCGACGCACCTCGACGTGGACGAACATTGCACTTTTGCTTAGCTAGATTGGGTATTAGTAGAACGAAACGCGGGCTTTGCCGCGCCGCGTGGAATCACTGAGTTGCAACATGGGTGTATAAAGAATTTGTGTATATTTAAGTAGTTTTGACATGATATACACTTTGATTTTAGAATTACTCTGACACCAATCTGATCATATTCACTGGTTGCACCGCAAGCGCTAGTTTTTCTTAACGGTTTTTGCTAATTCCATTGGATATCATCGTGCTATCACTGAGTTGCAACATGGGTTGTAGCAGAGAAAAATATGCTGCTGGACCGTTAGATTTCTTCATGCTTCGTGCTAATCATAAGTTGCAACTTAGGTTGCAACTAGAATGTGCTAGTCATGAGTTACAAGGGTTACAACTGAAATTTAATGACTGACACTTGACTGAAAATGAACAGTCATCTAGTAAGAATTACTCCCTTTTTAAGTTATAATTCTGGGAAGATCTATAGAAAAAAGAAAATTTGATGAATACGTTTGAGATTAAAACTAAAATCATGGTGTAGTTCTCATTGGTTGTCCATACAGAACATAGAAATTTCATTTCTTTCGTAATATCTTACATATGTTTTTTCGGTGCATGGATATTTCAAATGAAATACCATCATGATTTCAGACTTGCTCCATTCATTTAGTATAGCCTCCATCAATCAATATTGTAATGGTTTTCTTTGTTCTACATGTACCATCCAGAAGAGTTTTCCCGAACATACATTAGTTTTTTTTTTGAGAGATGAACATACATTAGTGAAATGCATTTTTTTTAGTTTAAGTTGGTCGATATCTACCACTCGAATAGATAGAAGGGAATTGTGTCCCAGTTTATAAGAAAAAACGGGTCCAAAAATCATACAAACTATACACTGTACAACGTCCTGTTTATGAGAAAAACATGGCCAAAAACCGCACAAGCGAGGGGGCCGGCGCCCACACGAGGCTAGCCCACCAAACGCCACAAAACACACCACCATCTCCTGGACGCTGCCCCGACTTACACCACTCGACACCAAATCCGCACACGAGCCACAACGCCACAACTCAGCCGTCTCTTAGCGCTTCCTACCCTCGCTAAAGACGACCGCTCACAGATCTCAACGTCGCGCCAAATCCAGGGCCGTCGCCCCGGCGTAGCAACAAGATCAAGCCGCACACGAGTCACAACGTCGCGTGAAATGCATATATTTGTCACATATGGGCCTGTTTTTTCTGGGTCCGATCCCGGCCCACGACTGATTCCCTAAGAGTCACCAGCAAGGGTACCGTGGGATAGAGCTCCATTAGGTAGTTATTGCTGAGAGTTTAGTATAAGGCTGACTGGTGGGGTTTACCATCCTGTTCCTACAAACAAGGGAATTGTAGTTATTGCTGAGAGTTTAGTATAAGGCTGACTGGTGGGGTTTACCATCCTGTTCCTACAAACAAGGGAATTGTAGGGTCTTCTCAACGATTGAGATCTATGCTATGCTGCTGGGATGATCCAGCCCTTGGCTCATTGCCATCTTTCACCGCTTAGAAATTGCAGCTGAGTCAACTTGTCGTTTAGCTCTGCCTCGATAGCTCATCTTTGCGGGTTGTGCATATGTCAAGAACGGCTCACGTAATAAGATATACAGTACCAGACTACCAGTTATGCATGTCATAGACGGACCAGAGTTTGTACGTAGGTGCCCAGGCTGAGCTCGATGGGAATCCCAATGACCCAATCCGTTTGTATTTCGTACGTGGGTGTACGGAAATTCCCATCCTACTTGAACCCAAATTAACGATAGGCTATACAACAGAACAAGTCAATTTTATCCAGCAATGCTAGCTAACAAAACGACTAATGGCCATTTATTAAAATATAATTCCTAACACGTTTAGCCGCATGAAGATAGATCGATGTTTGCATATATGATGTATTGATCAAATGGTCTATTATGTGACCAAACATATTTAACCCAATATTGTACAGTGGATGGTTACTCTAATAGTTTGTTGTAGATACATAAATCAAGATTGAGAGCTCCATACTGGACTACATGTTTCATCATCAGAAAGAAATAAGGACAGACCTAAAACAATGCCTTGTAGAACAAAAGGGAAATGTAGTAGAAAAACGAAGAGTTCTCTCCTCATCATTTATTGGCAGGCTAGATAAACTTTGACAGTGTCTTGATGTAACAACTTTATAGTTAGGAATACATATTCCTCATGATGACCTGCAACCCCAACTGGGAAGAGATTACACATGAACAAGAATGTGGACAAACACCACAAGATCATGCAAATATTGTCGCCCTTGTTTCTGGGGCGAAGCTAGAAGAAACGAAGAAGCAACTATTTGAGAAGAGCAATCTTGGAATATTTTAAGACCTACCATTTTGGGACATAGGGAGTATCTTAACGTAAGGGAAATTTTTTGTTTTTGCCACACTAGTTTTCGCCCATTTTGCTTTTGCCACTCTAAGTTTTGACATTTTACTTTTGCCATTCCAGTTCCTGGTAATTCATCACTTTTGCCCTCTATGGGACAAAAACAAAATGAAAATGCCGAAATTTCGTTTTGCTTTTGCCCCTATTGATGTTGTTTTGCTTTTGTTTTTGCCCCTCAAAATGGCAAAAGCAAAATGTCAAAACTTAGAGTGGCAAAAACAAAATGGGCAAAATCTAGTGTGGCAAAAACAAAATTTTCCTAAGTAATGAATGGTTAATTTATGGAATCAAAAACACACCACAAGCCTCTTAAGACGCAGGAAAAACAATGTGACCGGCGAAAACAAGTTTATTTATCATGCTATTCTCTTTACGTTGAATCCTGTGAGTTTTACTAAAATTTACGTGACTATATTTTCATGTCTAATTCCATGCAATAATTTTTTATTTCATGAACTGACGGGGGACTTGTGTGATGATAACAAGCACAATGCCTAATATCGTATATTCATATCGAACAATAAAACTTACATGCGCAAACATGCTACAATCTGCACTAATGTTTTTGATTTGTGATTACACTAAGCAATGTTGTTTGAGTATCATGCATGCTTTGTTAAATTTGACTTGCTAGATAATTTTGACCATGAAAAGGTAGTGTCATTTCTTCCGTTTATACTCATTTTTTTATAAAGATGCTTAGTGAATTATACACTAGAAACTGCTATTGAGACATTCTCTTTGCAAATCTTTACCATAAATAGTTTTAAGTTATAGATTATGCATTGTAGAAAATATAGTTCTAGAACAAATGTTGTTACAAAATACAGGTTAGTATCTTTCAGTAAATTCACTACTGACAAAAACCAAGAACTAATATTTATTAATGTTTCAAGTTATGTAGGTAAACTATGTGAACAAACATAAACATGGACTTGTCATACCATAACACGCTAAAAAAAGACCCAAAGAAGTATAAAAATTTAGTATAAATTGTATTCATATTTATTCGTCATGGGCCCAATGACAACTATGATTTGTACCCAATTCAATAGAAAATTCATGCATTTTTCCTCTGCTGCAGCCAAACAACTAGTTTGACTGGTTCCTGCGTTTTCAGTTACTGTAGTATTTCACATGTCATGGCATTACATTTCTACGTTTTTCCTATTCGTATGATCTTCAATTCCTGTGAAACCCTAAACGAGAAGGTAGGATTCTACATGTCATGACTTTACATTCCTACGTTTTTCATATTCCTATGATTTTAATTCATGTGAACCAAAGAGGCCCTAAATGAGAAGGTAGGATTCCACAATATTACATTTCTACGTTTTTACTATTCATATGATTTTCAATTCCTGTGAAAAGAGAGGCCCACGAGCAGGAAGAGAGTAGGTATAGTACTGTAGAAAATTTTGATCAGCCACTCAGCCCTCACACTTCTTTTGGGCAGTTTCTCCAGAAACTGCCCCCCACCAGCTTCTCCCAGAAACTCAAACCCCAAATTTTTTTTTACTTCTAATCTAGTTATGGTCTAATTAGATTAGAAGCAAAAAATATTTGGGGTTCAGAGTTTCTGGGAGAAGCTGGTGGGGGCAGTTTCTCAAACTGCCCAAAAGAAGTGTCCCGAAGAAGTACCCATTCCCGCCGCGTCCTCCAGAGTCCAGCCAAACCAAACAAGCATGCGCCCGTACATCCCCAAGGCAACCTTCGCCTTCTGCCACTCCCTCCTCACCTCCCGCTTCCGTCCATCCGCCGCCTCCCCCGCCCCGCCGCTGCTCCCCGTCCAGGCCCTCCTCACCACGGCCGGCCTCTCCCCGCACCACCCCGAGCTCTCCCTCGTCTCGCTCAACTCTCTCCTCCGCGTCCTCTCCCGCGGCGCCTCCTCGCCGGCCCACCCGCTCCTCGCCCTCCGCATCCTCCTCCTCATGCTCTCCCCCGCCTCGCCGCTCCCATCCCCGGACCACCTCTCCTTCCCCTTCGCCCTCTCCGCCGCCGCCGCGGCCCCCGTGTCCCTGCCCCCGGGGCCGCAGCTCCACGCGCTCCTCCTCAAGAACGCGCTCTTCCCCTCCGACCACTACGTCACCACCGCGCTGCTCCAGCTCCACGCGCCCCGCCCGGACGACGCGCGGAGGGTGTTCGACGAACTCCCGAGGCGGGAGGCCATCCACTACGACCTGGTGATCGGGGCGTACGCGCGCGCCGGGATGGCCGCGGAGGGGCTGGCGCTGTTCCGGGCCATGTTCGCTGACGGGGTGCCCCCGGACGCCGTCGTGCTCACCACGGCGATCGCGGCGTGCGCCCAGTCCGGCGCGCTGGAGAGCGGGGAGTGGGTGCACCGCTACGTGGAGCGCAACGCGCCTGGGCTGCTCTCGGACGCGTTTGTCGGGTCGGCGCTGGTGAGCATGTACGCCAAGTGCGGGTGCTTGCAGGAGGCCGTGAGGGTGTTCGAGGGAATGCCTGAGCGGAACGAGTACGTCTGGGGCACCATGGTCGGTGCGTTCGCGGTGCACGGCATGTCGAGCGAGGCAGTCGCGTGCCTGGAGAGGATGGCAGGGGAGGATGGGGTGCGCCCGGACGGCGTGGCAGTGCTTGGAGCGTTGTCTGCGTGTGCACACGCGGGCAAGGTCGAAGATGGACTCAGCCTTCTCAGGGAGATGCGCCGGCGGTACGGCGTCGCTCCAGGGCACGAGCATTACAGCTGCACGGTGGACATGCTGTGCCGGGTTGGGCGGCTGGAGGAAGCGGTAGAGCTAATCGGGAAGATGCCAATGACCCCGCTCGCATCCGTATGGGGATCTCTCCTGGCAGGCTGCCGAATGTATGGCAACGTTGAGTTGGCAGAGGTGGCAGCCAATGAGCTCGAGAAGCTAGGCGCCGGTGCCGACCAGGGCGTCCACGTCCAGCTATCCAACATTTATCTTGATGCCAACCGCAAGGATGACGCTCGGAGGGTCCGAAAACTGATCGGGAGCCGGGGGCTCAAGAAGGTCCCGGCGTATAGCGCAGTAGAGGTCGATGGCGAGTTAAGCTCGTTCGTCGCTGACGACCAGGCGCACCCACAGCGCTTTGAGATATGGGACTTGCTTGGGCTGCTCGCAGACCAGATGGGGCGGAAGCCAGAGGAGGAGGAAGAAGGGACAGCCTTGGTTACGATCTTGTAAGTTTGTGTAACAAGAAGAAATCGAAAACCATGTAGCAATACAAGCAGTGATACTGAGAAGCAAACGGTATTTATTCATTTATGACCAGGATATGAATATGAATGAAATAACAGAAAAAAATGAGTACACATTCAGGCTACGAACTAAAGTTATTTTGTTCAGGTTCGAGTTCGTCCGCCTGGGCGCAGGTTGTATGCGTTGATAACTTGATATACCATGGAAATGTTCCACAGCACTTAGCCCTCCTCTGATTATACTTCCTCCTTTGGTTATACCTTTTTGAAGTTTAGTGGTAGTTTATGCTTCGGTTTTTAGAAAATACTGGGTTCCCCGTTCCATTCCATAGAATGAAACAGCACAAACAGCGCGTGAACCAGTTATTACAGCATCCGGATTCTAGATGAGTCCAAGAATCAGGTAAAATAAAATTCAAAACGATGTTTATGCTTCGCCTATCTACGAGTAATTACGTAAAAAGCTTTTGTGATGTCCCAGAGTGGAAGAGGATCGATCAGAACATAACAGAAATTCAGTACAAAATTGGAGATGAGAAGAGACGAACAAGGTTGACACGCCGCTGCAACCTTGACACGCTCGTTCCGAGGGCTGCTGATTCCCTCATTGAGTGGTGGCCGGATGCTCGTCGTCGTGCGCCTACTCGTTCTCGGAAAGGTTTCGACTCTCTCGTCCTCCTCATCGTCTGGTCGCTGTGGAAGGAAAGAAACAACAGGGTTTTTCAGCGATCAGCTGAGATGGTGAGCTTGGTCTGCCGTAGGATCGTCGACGAGATTGAGCTTTGGAAGCTCTCTGGCGCTGTTGGGCTGAGACAAATTTGGGAGTAGTCTGTTAGGGTTTTGGGCGCTGTTTCCTTTTTGTGTGTTGAGCTGTGGTCGCCCGCCACACCTTACATGCCTGTAACCGCATCGCTGATGCCGGAAACACTGTAGTCCGTTTTGTTCTCTCTTTCTATCAAAAATGACACGCAAGCATTTTGTGTGTCCGAAAAAAAAAAGAGACGAACAAGGTGATGAGATACAGACGAGAGATATTACAAAGAAAAGGTCGTTTGTAGATTAGTAATAATAAATAAAATAGAAACAAATATGACCATGAACGACGTCTAGCATCTGATCGAGAACGTTAGATATTTTATGGCACTAGTCAGTTTGAATCAGTGAAGCTACGACAAATTGTGGCCAGATTACAGGGAAATCATAAGAGTGCTAGAGGAAGTTCTCATTTTGCAATTAGCATATCAATTTCATTTCTGGTGTAGAGAAGACAAAGTTCTGTCGTTTGCTCGCTTACACGCAGCACAAAGGCATAGACAAACGACAGTTGTTGCAACATAACAGTAGTACCGATACATTGTTTACATATGACAAAATTTGCGCACTTCAACACGGTAGGTGAAAACTTGTGCGGTGGAGTCCACTAAAATACTTAATAGTCAAGTAAAAAAAGAATACAACGAGGCTACTCAAGAAACAAAAGCCACTTGCAAAAAAAGCTAACTCGGCCTAGTTGCCGTCAAGAGATGATACCAGCACACATTATGTACTGCTACATCTTGGGAGTGACGGAGTGTCATATCAGACAGCTTGCTTGGGTATGGGAACATCTCATGGCTTTGACGAGAACGAAAGAATGGGCTGCCTGGTACGAGTGCCACAAGTTGAGATCCTACTGTGGATCATGTCCCATAAATGTGTTTATGAACCGGTGGGCCGAATCCTTCGACAACATCCATCCATTGCTTCTCTACTAACAGAACTGAACTGTCCAATAGGTGACCAACAAACAGTGCCGGATCTTTAAAAGCAAAGAAGTCAAAATTATTTCTCTTCTCTTGTTTCAAACCTTCATCACGATCTTTTCGTTTAGCCTTCATTTTTGTAGCCTTTTGTGGGTCTACCTTTTCTGCCGATACAACCGAAACATGTGGCAATTGGTCACCCTGGACGATTGGTGATCCAAAATCAATAAAGCACATTGCCCTGCAAAAGAATAAAATTGTGCGTTCAGTATCACATTAGCAGTCTTCTGGCAACAGGTAAAACGCCAGCACAGATTACAGAGGCATAAGGCCTGCAGAGTACTGCGCTTACAACAGCATAACACAGGCAGCATAAGCGAAGTAGACAAAACACTTCAGCGACAGAAAATAGATAGATTCAGCAAAACACTTGACCAATAGACATACTAAATTAGTGAAACACTTGATCAATAGAAGATTACCTTCCACTGTATACCCAAACTGAAGATGAACATAGTGGAGGAAACGAGAGGCCAATGACCTCTCCAGGAAATTCCTGGAAACTTCTGGGTAAATGATGCGTATAACGCTTAGACCATTCACCTAGTTGTTTTGCTTCCACATCAAATACATATACCTCATTTTTTGAGGTAGTTACGACAAGGGCATTGTTCTTGGGACAAAAGCCACCAGATGTAACCGAACCATCATTCATTCTTGGTATGAACCAGTGTTGCCTGCAGATAGTAGAAGAATTTCAGGCATGGTACAAAAATAGGCGACCGGTGCACTATCGTGTAAACTAAATGCAATTCTGCCAAGTCACAAGCAAAAGGACTGCAAATAAGAATTTTTGAATGGGGAAGATTAGACAGTGTATAGTTGTAAATTACTACTCAGTCCGTTCCTGTGAAGAAGGCGTAATTTCGTCACAAATTAAGGGGCAGGTTGTAGTTTGCCCTGTTTCTCTCAAACTAACCTAAAAAATTGGGAGAGAGCACTTAATTGTGGCGCTGGGCATTGGCCATGCATGGTGCATGCATGCATGCTCGCCATGCGTGAGAGAACCAAGGAGACTAAAAAATCTCGCTGGACTCTCCTTAATCGACGAGCCAAAACTTTAACTAATCGAGGAGCCAAAACTTGCACGCCTTAATTAGAACAGAGGATTATCTTACTATACATGAAGCATATCCAAAGGGAACAGAGGAGTATCTTACTATACATGAAGCACATCCAAAGGGTCACACACGATTGAACTGTGATGAAGCATACCTCTGGACCTCGAGGTTAAATATGTAGATATCCCCGAAGCAGTTAACTGCAGCCATCCACTGCCCATCTGTGCTCAGGAACATTTTCGTCACAGGTGGTTCTTTGGAAGTATTTGTTCCATTCATCTTTCTCGTAGGCTGAAATACAGCTGAAATTTTCTTTGCTGCAATATCCACGACCTGATTTGTGAAGTAAAAACGAAGTTCAGAAATAAAATAACAGAGAAATGAGAAGACACAAAAAACAATTACTGTGGACATAAAACAGTCAAGATCTTCAAATAAAATGCATTTCGACCAAATAAGTCAAATAAATGGGGACACGCATCTCATGAAAAAATATACTACATCCCAACTCAAAACCTGGTGGTTTTATCATGCGTGCGAAATTCAACAACAGCAAAGGTACGTGTATAACGCCAAAAAAGACAGAAGTGAACCTCATATCAATTTGCACATTCAGATTAGTAAGCCATGTATGATAGTAACAAGGTTCAACATCTGATGGTTCTATACTGAACTAGACAAATGCCCACGCGTTGCTCTGGTATTAATAAATATAACGTTTTCATATGTATTTTTGCATTATCAATGTAATTCTATTGACAAATATATATGTCATAAGAGATCATCGCTCTAATTATCATGTGTACTTAAAAACTGTAGCAGACATACGATAGGACTGGGCCTTTCCCTTCTCTTACTTTAGCTTGGACCTCTCCATCTCTCAATACTCTTCCATCGAAGGTCAAAAAGCTGGAGAGGCGGAAACCAATATTGTATCAGTAGACTTGCGGTTTGTCCTCCTGGCCATTTAATAGCTAGCTGCAGTCTTGGCTGTGAGGTTGCGTGTCCCAGGCTTCCAGCCGCAGCAGCAGAATTTTTTATTATGTTATATATTACAGAAACAGGGCAGCGAAGATGCACGCTACATAACTTTATATTTAGCCACAGAAGCAGCGCAGAGAAGAGGCAAGCTGCAGGGTTTTTTATTTCGCTACATAAGCCGATAAGCACAGAGTAGCGATGAGGCAGATGCACCATCGCTGGGAGGAGGCAATTGTTTTAATCTGTCACTGCTGGAGGGGCGGGCAGATGGACTGTCGACACCAGGTGCCTCTTTCAAGAGAGTACATATAAGTCTGGAATTGGATCTCTAACGTCCATGGACTTTGGACCTGAAATAAAGTGGATCTAACTGGACTAGGCTTGACTGGATATGGACATTAACATGATATTAAGTCCAATCACATTGGATAACCTTGGATCTTGTTGTTGGATTGGACGAGCGTGGCTATGACGTCGTGGTGCTTGAAGAGACGCTCCGCCTGCGGGATGAGGGATGAGGTGCCCGGCACGTAACCTCTTTTTGTTTGCATGGACCTGGTAAGTAACCTTTTTTTTGGACTGCAATTAATGTCATCATATATAAATTAACTGTACGTGTACGTACCTTGGACCTCGTTGAAAACTGAAAATAGCTATCGCATGCATTTACTGTCCATTGAGCTTTGGATGGCCAACGTTACGGCAACGGGGACTTGGATGGATTTGGATAATACAGAGTTAATCGTGGATTGGAGATGGACTGGACTAACTTTTACTGGACACTAGATGGACTACCACGTTTTGGATTTGGAATGTTATCCAGTTCCAAAATTAAGTACCTATGTAACCACCGTCAAATGTACTGTTCTAGATTTATATCTTGAATCTACCAAAATTAGTTCTTATACGCTACAGCAATAATAGTTTCAGGCACAATGCAGATTCAACAACAGTTACAAAAACACACTACATATGTGAAGCAAACTGCAGACAGAAAATATAATCATCTCCAATAAATATAAGGGGCAAGATAAAAAACTTACATATATTTTTCCTTCCTGGCCAGATAGTATCAGACTGGACGAGTCAACAGTAAACATCATACTCAGACAACAAGGTAGTTTGTTCGGCAGATCAATTTTGTCTAGAAAGTACTTCATTCCACCCTTATGTCTTAGTGAGAAAAGGGAGGGCTTCACACAATCTGAATATGCAATTCGTGTTCCATTGTTTGAGATGGCGCTAGAAATGATTTTTCGGGACCGCTTGCTTTTGATATGACCAATGGGTCGTAGCTTAGCATCTCCTCTGGGTGATGTACTTGGAATCAGTTTGTTCTGAACTGACACGAGTAGAACATCCAAAAAGTTCGCAGACTGGACAAGCATCACAGAGTGTCCATTAACTGTGCTATCTCTTGCCAGATTTACCAATGGGCGTTGAGGTGCAGGGCAGAAGTTATGAGGTGCAAACTGAGTAAACTCCCGTGCTGAATAAGCAAACAGCTTGGTGTCATCCCCACCAGAAATGAGCATCGGTACACCCAGATGTGCCCACTTGTGGTAACTGAATTCAATAGGCTTTTCACGCCGGCGAATCTTCACGGCCTTTTCCTCAGGTAAAGCATCTAGAGAACAAAAGACAACAGATCTATCAGTGTAAGCTCAGTTGGGAGGTACGATTGCAATATAAAGCTAATACAAACCTTCTTTGCAAACTGGTACGGCCATAGTCAATGCCCTTATATCATGAGAATGGGCTCTAACATATCCCACATAGACCCACTTGTGGGTTTGCTCTTCAGGCACCATCTCATTATGATCACTGAACTTGTCTTTTGATGCCTTGTACAAAATTACCTAGAGATCCACCATTGAATTAGGAAACGAAGGAAAAAAGGCAGGTAAGACATGTCTCAAGATTTCTGAATTGCAAGAAAATGGAACACCAAATTTAATTGCAAGTCTCTTTTCAACCTATACGTGGTGTATCTACTGCACCTATAGCATCTTAAGTGTTCAAAGGCAAAACACTACTGCACCTATAGAATCTTCATTGTTCAAAGGCAAAGCAAAACTGAGAGGGATAATTTTTCGCAAGTGTAGTTAATCCACCTAACAGCTGTTTCAGCAATGCTACCAACCTGCCCATCAGATCCTGCAGAAAATACCCGGTTCTGACTAGGCACAGTTGCTAGTGCATTCACATCTCCTTTATGATAAGTGTGAGCTTGCAAAAGAGTTCCATGGCGGCTATCCCAAAATTGAACGCTCCCAGAACTATCTCCGCTAACAAGGGTTCCACACCTGCATAGCAACAGCAATAGTCAACAAAAGGTAGTTGAGGGAGAAGGAAATTAACCCTGAGAATATGATTTATCTCACCTCAGAATTAGTAATGACCATATACAAAGTTCACGTCCACTACCAACACCTCCTAATCCAGCAGTGATGCGATACTTCTCATGGAAAGATGTTAAATCCCAGCATCTAATTAATCTGTAAAACATAGTAGAAGAGAATATCACAAAAAATGAACCCATAGTGACTACACTACCATATAACATGTGATGATCCAGAACTGGGAATAATCTATAGAAGAGAAGGAAAGATGCTGCACAGTCCGCTTAATACACATGAAAAGAATCACCCCATCCATCATAAAAGCTATTTATACCGGAGTGGGATGTTAACATACCCATCGCTGCTTCCAGAAAATATGAATTTGGTATCATTACTCCATGTCACACTCAAAACTCGTCCTGGAAAGAAGCCCAAAAATAATGAGCAAAGTTGAAATTACTGGCAGAATAGGGAGATGAAGTATATACGACGCATACCGCTCACTCTTGGAAGAGATCTATAGTATGTCAATGAACCAGATTCAGGCACACTATACAAGCGTACAGAGCCATCGTCACATGCCAGGGCCAAACGCGAAAATTCATTCACACGGTAGGAAGAGCTTGTCTTGGCAGAATCATCTTCATCATCAGAGGTGTCACCATCATCAACATAACTCAAGTCAGAGTCGGTGCAGCCATTCTGATTTGCATGGCCATTAGCGGCACATCCTGAGCTTTCATTTCCAGAAATCAATTGATTATATGTAGGCTCCATGGCCATTTGCCAGACCGGTACCCCAACAGTGTCTAGCACAGTCTACAAAGGAGAATAACAAAATCATTATGACACATCCACAAATTACAATCACTAACGGAAATATATACAAAGTAAACTAAATCTGATGCAACAAACTAACGGTATTTATGCCGATATACTCCCTAGACATTGCAATTTTCTGCACCCAATTTTTACAACCCAGTAACAACCCTCAACTTTATGTCATTGCTATACAACATCCCCAACAAGTTGGAAGCAAATCCCCCAACGTTTGCAAAATGGCAAGTGCATTCGAATTGAATTGAAATGTATCACAAGCACGCGAGAGTCGCAGCAGCGGGCACCTTCTGCCGCAGGTTAAAGAGATCCATTCTACGACGGACCCATCGATGCTGGAAGAGAGCAGGCGCCCCCTGCGGCGCTCGGCACCCACACGAGCGACGTGACCCTCGACTCCTCGCTCCCCTGTATAGTCTGCGGCCACAGAAACCCCGAATCAGGTCACGGCAAATTCCCCGCGGAAAACCACGGTGAGAGGGAAGCAGCGTACGAGCTGGTGGTGCCACCCGACGGAGCCGGGGGAGACGAGCCAGAGCTCGAGGGAGCCGTCTTCGCGCGCGGCGGCGACCTGGGAGGCGCAGGGGGAGGTGGCTAGCGCCACGATGGGGGAGGGCGTCCACGCGACGGCGGCGCCGCCGCAGGCGTGGACGCGTAGCCTATCCATGGGCGTCGGTGGCCCGATACTGGCCGATGCTCTCGCGATCCGCGCGGTCTAGAAGGTTCCGGGAGGGGAGCGCGAGGACTACGCGGCGATGGCGGGCGAGGAGTGGGTTGGAGAGAGAGGCGGCGCTCCGCTCGTTTAGGGTTTTGCGGAGAGGGGAGGTGAAGTAGGGTTGGCTTTGGGAGCGGAGGCGTGAGGGCCACGGGAGATGAGGCTACGGCGGTGGGCCTTTTTAAGCGGCGGGACGGCTTAGCGGGCTTGACATGATTTTGGGCTATGTTCCAAACTTTCCAACCGGAAATGCGTCTCGCCGTCTCGGCACCAACGGGAAAGAAAAACCGGGATTCACGATTTGATCCACTCCGCAGCTCAAGTGTGGAGTGGGTGGTTGTCACCATCAAGTGATAGGCATGTCCAGAGGTAGCCAGGAATGGCTGACGCCCCGGGTCAAAAACTAAGAGACAAAAATCATCCAAAAAAGTACCTCACTTTCAATGCATACGAGAAGGCAAACTAAATTGGAAAACTAATAAGAATTGGAACATGATATTCAGTTTGATAACAGGAGACAATGTATAGCAAAAATGATACAAAAGATCGTACCAAATCAAGGATTTGGTTGATCTGAGCCTCCCATGACTATATCTTCAATAGCTAAACCTTCAAATATAAAATTTGAAATTCTAATCAGTCCATAAATGAGAAGTAAGATAATTAATAATTATGCAAAATATAATTAATAATTCTAATTCAAGTCTAAACTAGCCTATCTAAGAGAAATAAGAGATTTAGGAGGATGGGGGCAGAACAGCAAAAGGGGCGATTATTACCTCGGGGCAACGGCGTGGAGACGCTGACGCGGGGTCGTTGGTCGGCGACCGGAGGCCGGAGATCGATTAACGGGCGGCGAAGGCCCTCCTCGACGAGTGGGCGGCGTCGCGGCGGCCGGGCTGGACAAGCGCCGATGGGGCGAGTGGGAGGAGGCGGCCGGCGGCTGACCTGCTGCTATGTTTCTCTGTCTTCCCGCACGACTGCGCGAGCACGGACGCGAGCGAGCGAGCGTGCGTTATCCAGACTCAGGTTTCGTCAAATCTTTCTGGTAGGCTGACTTCGCCCTACTGGGCTGGGCTGCGCCTCAGGCCACATCTAAAATATAGCTGGGCTAACTTTCCCACGCCCCGGGCCGTGGCCCGTGTAGCCTGGGGCCCAGCTCCGCCTTTGGGCATGTCCACAACATATACTCCCTACAATCCGAAATTGCCTTTCCATGCACGCGAGCCATCGAGTGCGGTCACGGCCCGCCCTCCTCCCCTTCCTTTGACCTGATCCTTTTCTTCTCTCCACCCTTTCCCAAAACCGAGCCGATGTCGGCGACGCCGATGCCACTGCAACTGGCAGGGATCTAAGGCGGAGAAGGCGCCTGCGAGGATGGGGCGAGGTGGCACCAAGCAATGGACTTATCGGTGAGTGTTGGGGGAGCGTTGCCGGAGCCAAAGAAGAAGGGGGTGCGCGGGGGGTGGGGGGCTTAGCGGGATGGTCGGTGACGACAGTGGACAAATGGAGGGGCGATTTGAGAGGGCAGGGCGGCGAGGCGGTCGCGGGAAGGCCGCCGCCCCCCGGTGGGGTGGTCAGCGGTTCGGCCGCCGGTGGCTGCCGGAGTGAAGTCGATCTTCTTCCTCCCGCCGTCCTTGTCATTTAGCTGTCGATATCCGTTAAACTATACTCGCCCCCTCCTATCCGATAAGATTGTCGTGAGAATGCTATGTATCATGTACAAGCCGTATGCATAACCTGCGACATTTTTTCCTGGTCAGAGGGAGTAATAATTTCCATGCGTTATACAAGTGCTTTGAGAAACTTCACTGTTTAAATAATTTCCATGAGTTATGCAAATTTTTGAGAAACTCCATTGTTTAAATCATAGTGCCTTAATTTAGATGGATTTCATAGTTAAAAGATGATTTGAAATAAACACCAAATACCAAGTAACAAAGTATGTGGAAATGAGAAAACTTAGTTTCTTCCTTAAGGTCCAAATGACACATGAAAAACGGTGATTAAAACGCAAGGAAGTAAACCTTACAAGGATAGTGCAAAAATTACATGCCCGATGGACCACAATATCATAAATTATTGTACTAAAGTGTGCCAATGTGATGTGGGTATGGTTTGACCTTCACAAACTGACAGCGAAGAACATGAGGGGGAAAACAAAAGGGATTGCAAAAAACCAAGTGGGGATAAATGATAAAGCCTGTTCAAATCAATCACCCGGGAAAAAACTTCAAGTGAAGCCTCTAGATTTCAAAAATCAATCCAACCTTACCCTTTTTGAAACGGATTCCTCTTACTGGCATGTCCACCGATCGAATAGAATCCCGAATAAAAGATTGGCAATGTCTTTTAAAATCACTCAGTGAAAGAGTAGCTATTTGAAGAGATACATCATCTCCATGGGAGGTGTTGGGATTCCACACATGGGGGAAAAGGGGGATCAAACCTAAATTCAAGTTCAATTCTAATATAACCCTATACCTGAAATTAAGGGGTCCTATTTATAATATAAGTCACGAAGGGGTAAGTGATGGGTGGGGTGGATACAATGGTTTGTTTACCACATTTGGATGCTGGTTTTTACTGTTTACATTACGTCACATTGCTTAAGGCAATGATGAGTACTTTGAGATTCATGCTAGATGGCGGTCTTGGAGTGGAGTATTAGTTTGTATTAACGATCAATATATGTTGAACGTAATTCATACATGAATAATGCCATGAATAATCATAACCATAAAGTAAATAGAATTACTCCCTCTGTTTAATGAATGTAAGGTTTATAGTTTTATTGCACGAATATTAAGACGTCAGAATTTTGCATACGGCGGACTCAATTTCCCCTAGAAAAATCAGGAGAGAGGAGTCCCTAATAGTCACAAATTAAAAACAATTATTTAAATATCTTTGTTATAGATTGGAACTCATTCGTGGATGTGTCAATTTGTCCATAAATCACAATATACCCCATATCTTGGAATTTTCCTCAAGAAACTATACACCTTACATTGAGAAACCGAGGGAGTACAATTTAATCCTTGTCCAACTTTAATTTGTTTACCCAAATCAAGAATTATAGATGTGTTCTGGACATATTAGTGGGTTCCAGAGGAACGCCATCGACATGAAGATCGTGTTGCGACAACAAGCTGGGTAGAGGGTGTTTCTTCCTCGGGTACCTCTCTACCCATTCGACGATGATATGTACCCGTTCAGATTAGAGACGAAGCAATTCACGACCGCCCCGACGATCAAATAATGCCTAAGGACAGACCATTCCGATTATCGATGTATACCTACTAGAATCGATGTTCTCTCATGGTCAGCTCTACACCGCACTGTTCCACACCACCAAGACTATCGCCATCAAGGACAAGGGAAAGGAACATACCAACAATTCGAAGAAGCGCAAGAGATCCGAGTTTCTAGTAATGACCACACGAAACATAGTCCATAAGGAAGTTCTTAGCACTTGAAGTCGCTAAACCAAATTTGAGTAGCTTACTTGATGATTATTATATACCTAGCATTAGTGGCGTCTTCAAAATGTGATGCTTTCAAAATAAAAATTTAAATACTTATGTGCATTCTATGTTTACACATGTAACAATGTATCATGACAAAAAAAAAACTTAAAGAGTCATTCAACTATAAAAATAAAACAAACAGAAAATAGTAATGGTGGCAAAACCGGTCCCACATGTCATCCTAAAGCACCCCTTCTTCCTCCCCTCCCTCTCTCATGTGATTCATGAGTGATGAGTCACCATTGCCCCACCCAGTGCCTCACCGTCACAATCCAGCATGCAAGCGTCCAGAAACTGCAAAGCCACAAAGATCTGGAGCAGAAGTCTCCAAAGAAATTTGGTGCACAACGATCTGGAATATGCCACCCAGGCCTGAAATCCCAGAACCATTTTGGTGCCTGCCCTGCCGTGCCATGTCCCACATCCCATGAGACACGAGAGTGACGAGAGCTCGTAAAACTCCAAGCAAGCGAGAAAACAAACAGCCAGCGGGATCGGCAAGGAGAGACGACGTGTGGACGTCAGGCCCTCGCGCCGGATAGCGTAGCAAAACCTATCGCCACGCACACCAAACCCGCACGCCAGCTGACATCTTCTGCCCCACGGTTCCCACCGCCCACATGTCAGTGACGGCATTACGAGGCAGCGCGAGGTGAATGTGGTTTAAAGCGTCGCCTAGCTTCTTGTTCCACCATTCCCATGCTGCCGCTGAGCACCGGAAAGCTTTGGGACTCACGAGGGCAGCCGAGAGCGTAGGATTGGACGCGGCCACCGCCCAGCTCCGTTTGCATTTGCGAGGTGAGGAGGCGCGGCAGGAGAGCAAAGCTAGCTCACGGTTGTGGATCGATTCGGCGGCCGCGCGCGATGGACCTGCGCGTCGCTGCCCCCGCCTCCGTGGCCGTGGCCGAGCGCCGGGGCGTGCTCGGCGGCAGAGGTGCCAGCCTCCGGGCGCTCGGTGGCCGCCGGCGCAGCCTCTCCGTGCGGACGTCCGTCGCCACCACAGAGTCCGCCGCCACGCCGCCGTGGCGCAGTCAGTGACACATGCTCCGCCTCTCTCTGTACTTATTTCTGTGCGTCGCTAGCTTTGGTATGACTGTTTGAGTGTGGGGTTTCTGCAGTCGGAGGATGAGGATGTGGAGACGAGGAACCCGAGGACGGTGGTGGCGGTCATCCTCGGCGGCGGCGCCGGGACCAGGCTATTCCCGCTCACCAAGCGCAGGGCCAAGCCCGCGGTCAGTGCTAGTACAGCTTAATTACTTGCTCGATCAAGCTTCTCCAGCAGTCGCAGGGCCAATATTCGGCAAATGTGAGGAGACCGATCTCATGGTTGTCTAATTGCAGGTGCCGATAGGCGGCGCGTACAGGCTGATCGACGTGCCTATGAGCAACTGCATCAACAGCGGGATCAACAAGGTGTATATCCTCACCCAGTTCAACTCGGCGTCCCTCAACCGGCACCTTTCCAGGGCCTACAATTTCAGCAATGGCGTGGGTTTCGGAGATGGTTTCGTCGAGGTGTGAAATTCTGACCACGCATACTTTACGGGATGTCAAGTACTGCTGCAAGGAAACCTTCCCGTGCTAGCCTGATTATCTGAAATGGGGATAACAGATAGGGACTTAACTGAATTTCAGGTTCTGGCAGCAACTCAGAGGCCTGGTTTGGAGGGAAAGAGGTGGTTTCAGGGTACCGCCGATGCGGTTCGGCAATTCGATTGGCTTTTCGATGTAAGTTTTCTCTTGCTATGGTGAGATGCATACAAGATGTTCATTTTTTCATCACTGTGAACCCTGAATCGTGATGCAGGGCGTGTGCACGTGCTAGGTACAAAAATGCTGATACAGTGTTGTTTCATTCTGTCGTAGGGTCAAATGCACAGAGCCATTTACCTCTCTAGAGAAATACAAAGCCACTTTAAATACACTAGCACTTGTGTTTGGTAAATTTGGTCCGTTGCATACTTGTGTCATGAGCATTATTTGTGCCCCTGTTAATCTGTTATACTGATTCAGTCCGAGAATCAAGAGATCCTGTGTTCAGATGTACTTTCTTATTCCCTGTTGTTTCATCTTAGTATGCTACTGAAAAACCTCATGCTGTCCCTCACGTGAACTGTAAGCCTGTGCGTTTTTGCTTTCTAGGATGCCAAATCTAAAGATATAGAGGATGTGCTGATTCTTTCTGGTGATCATCTCTACCGTATGGACTACATGGACTTTGTTCAGGTAATTACTGCATGTAGATTACTTTTTGCAGTTGTCTGTCAAAGTGCATGGTTAAATTGTTTTTGCCATTTCGATATGCAGAGTCACCGGCAGAGAGACGCAGGCATCAGCATCTGTTGCTTGCCTATTGATGAGAGGTAATTTATTTATATTTCTGTAGCTAATATACATAGTCAAAAGTGTCCTTCCACTATGCATCATCTAGCTGCACGGGCCGGAAGAAATAAATTTACCCCTTTATTTGTTTGAATTATCCTTGCTTTGTTAAGACAGATGTTGAATTTTTAACATATAATAAACTCTTCTATTTAGTACTTACTCTGTTAGTTTGTTGCGGATTCGCAATAATAATACTGTTTTTCAATGTCAGTCGGGCATCTGATTTTGGTCTAATGAAGATAGATGACACAGGAAGAGTTATTTCATTTAGTGAGAAACCAAAAGGAGCTGACTTAAAAGCAATGGTAAGGTGTATCGATTTCTTCATGCTATTCACCTCACCATTCCACCCCTCAGAATTATATTCTAGGTGGCCAAGTGCGCAATGTGTCAGTTAGTACAACATTTGAAAATGTCCATTTAATTAAAGTAAAACAGAAGTTCATGCGGCTTTATATTTTCTTTGGCAGCAAGTTGACACAACTGTTCTGGGCTTATCAGCGGAGGAAGCAGAAAAGAAACCATACATAGCTTCAATGGGGGTATACATATTTAAGAAAGAGTTACTTCTGAATCTTTTGAGGTATGCCAATTCAACTTACTGGATCTTGTGCGAGGTTCGTCAAAAATAAAAATAAACTTACTGGACTTCAAAATAGTTTCAGTTAAGTGTTATATTCGACTCTTTCATGAAGAAAAGTCTACTCGATTCTCCAAATATAAGGGAACTTCCAAAGTTCCATTAAAATGTTGTTTGACATGCAAAATACTAAATAAGCTGTTTCATGTTCAAATATTGTGTGTTGCAGTCTTTTGGAGAGTACCTTATGTTGTAGTAACGTGCATTTTTTATGGAACAACTTTAATCAGAAGTAGATCTTAATATGTACTGCATTGTTGTTAGGTCAGATGGCGTTTTCCAACTGCGAATGATTTGGGTCTGAAATAATTCCTGCAGCAGCAAAAGAGATTAATGTAATGGTACGTGAACATCATAAGCCATCATTAGTAGGCACGTTGTGTAAGTTTTGTTGGGCAGTTCAAGAAACATAATGACTTTCACTACTTCATGTTTCCATTGTTACCTGTGAAAAAAAATAGTATGCCACATACCTAGCAGTTAGCATGTGATGTTGTCAGCATCATTTACAGGTTCATTGTTCAATTGTATTCAGGCAACTGTTTCAAACAAATTGTAGTCAGGCAGCGTCATTGCCATTTAGTTCCCTAGTACCGCCCTTATAATTTAAGTTTCATATTTTGTATATTTATGTTTTATTTTTTCGTTAAACCTTAGCTTTCATGTCATGCCACTGGTAACTAATATTCAATTCAACACCTCAGGCATATCTTTTCAACGATTACTGGGAAGATATTGGAACTATTAAATCTTTCTTTGAAGCAAATCTTGCCCTTGCTGAACAGGTATGCCTGCTCTGTGCAAACTAATGGAAAGCTGTCCTTTTTCCCTTTTATCAGTCCTTGCCATTCTTCTTTTCCTACACTTCACTGTTCACGGTTTGACATTAGTGTTATTCAATGTATGATGTAATAGTGACTATTGTGCAATATTGTTGTTTATTTCTATGGCCCAATGAGGCAGTAGACATATCACATATATACTGAACAAGGTAGAAGAATTACAGAGCGCACTCTACAAAAGAGATAAATACAATGTACTAATGCTGATAATATGTATCAAGCAATACACCTTTTTTGAAAGAAAACATGTAAAAACTTGAACCTTTTGTAAAATGTGACCATCTTTTAAATTTAACAATGCAGCCTCCAGGGTTCAGTTTCTATGATGCTAGCAAACCGATGTACACATCACGGAGAAACCTACCACCATCTATGGTCAGCAATAGTAAGGTATGCATTGCCTCTGTGTGCTAGTACGACTTGCATTTCGCACTATTTATTTCTTGAAAAATCTGCCCATACCATTTTCGTACCCAAAAATTATCTGCATTCTCATTGTCATGGTTCCTTACTTTTTCGTTTTTACTAATATCGTATTATAAGTGTTCCGTTACTCTTAGCCTAACAAGTGGATACCATTGCAGATCACTGATTCAATCATTTCCCACGGATGTTTCTTGGATAGCTGCAGAATAGAGCACAGTGTCGTTGGAGTCCGTTCTCGAATAGGTTCCAACGTGCACCTCAAGGTCAGACCTCTTACTTGCAAAAAGCATAGAAAGCCAATATAACCAAGAGCTATAACCAAATGTAGTCTTCAAAAGTTACATGAAACTTGGTGTTTCATTTCTGCAGGATACGGTAATGCTCGGTGCTGATTCCTATGAAACTGATGCGGAAAGAGGTGACCAACTCGCCGAAGGAAAGGTTCCGATCGGGATCGGGGAGAACACGTCGATTCAGTATGCACGCATATTTGCTTCCTAGCTAATCGCGCACCACATTAGACATCATCGTGCATCATTGTTGACTCCAAATGTCTACCTTTTGTTCTACACAGAAAATGCATTATTGACAAGAATGCGAGGATAGGCAAGAATGTGACAATTGCTAACTCTGAGGTATGCATGATGATCTCTGCCACTTATTTCTTCAAGAACAGTGGCATAAGACTAGTGGCTACCAGTATATGAAATCAATAAGCAACAGATGCAACATGCGACAGACTGTGATCTCCGCAATGTTTTTACAACAAACTTTTTGTAGTGTTTGCCATAAGCCAATTATTCACTTCAGTGCACCACCCTTCGGAGTGGGTGTCACGAGAATGCCTACTGAAGCTGTGGTTCGCTGTTGGGTGTTTGCAGGGTGTACAGGAGGCAGACAGGACAGCGGAAGGCTTCCACATCCGATCCGGAATCACGGTTGTACTGAAGAACTCGGTGATTGCGGATGGATTAGTCATATGAGCTGAAAAACAAGTGCTCCAGTTCAGCAAGAGAGGCCTGACACAAGGATTCGTGGCCGGAACAGAACGACCATTAGGATTTCGTTTTACTCTTCCAATAAGATGTGTAGCAATCGTGGGCTACTCCTTGTGTATACAAGAACATTCTGGCTCAGAAATTCGCGTGTCTCGCAGTATTGTCATCAAGCTCAAACATCGTTGTAAAAAATGAGATCAATGCTGAAAACTTCAGCCTTTCATTTTTATGGGCTTATTGCTCCTTGAACAATGTGCATTAGAAGCTTCTCTCAGTTTTATGTTTTGATTTCCCCCGTAAACTAGCAAAATGGCTGTGCGTTGTTGTCGTTGATTTTTATACTCCCTCCGATCCGTAAAGATTGGCGTGAGCAGTGTAGAAATTTGTACTACCCTAGTATTGTTTCCATGACAATCATTTCGGACCGGAGGTAGTAACTATTTTGGCTAATGTCTCACGAGTGGGAAGATCTTTTGATTTTGTCATAAATAAAACTATCATTTTTTTCCGATAAAGTGTGTTTTATTACTCATAGGGTATTATCCAAAAGAGTTTACACCCGGCCTCGGTATAGTTATGATGAACACAGCTAGAAGAATAAAAGACAACAAAAAAAATGACGACGGAGTACAAGAATCATTAGAGCTTGAGAATGTGTCTATAGTGTTGAAGAGCCAATCACGTTGCCATCCATGTGGAATATAGATTAGATCCATATATAAAAGCTGATAGGATTCAGCCTTCATTTCACTGTCCACGTCGCCCCCAATTCGTGCCCGTCCGATCGGCGCCATCCGACGGCCACGATGCGTCCACGCCTGCCTCCCAGCGCGCGCTACAGTACTGCGCGAATTTCTACCTATCGGAGGGCGACACGTCACCCGGTGGACGGCCGGTGGAACCGGTGGACGGCCGGTCATCCCGCGCACGGATTTTGGCGCAGTATTTTACAGAAAACCGCCCGCAAAGGACCTAACCACAATTTCCGGAAAATCCATGGACGTTTTTGCAAAATCAACCGCAGAAAACGCCCTCTTCCTCTCTCTCTCTCTCCCGCGACGCCGCGGGTCACCGTCGGCGCCGGCGCGCATCGCCGCCGCCTCGCGCCTCCCCGGCCAAATCCGCGGCCACGGAGGGCTCCGCCGCGCCGCCCTCCACCTCCTCGACGAGGGATGCGTGCCGGAGCGCCGCATCCGCGCGGGAATCGCCGCCGCCGCGCTCGGCGGCCGCCGCCGTGTCCGTGCGCCGCCGCGGACGCTACCCGCCTCGCTGCTCGCGCCGCCGCCACTCCCCTCGATCTCCTTCCCCTCACCGCCGTACTTTTTCCCCCACCAGATCCTGCTCGACCCTAGCCCCTCCGCCGCCAATCTCTTGCTCTTCCTGCTCCTAGGGCTTGGGGCAGGCGTCACCCGGTCGTCCCCCTCCCGACCTCAACCCCCACGCTTTGACCGCATCGATTTCCTCTCCCGACCTCATCCTCCTCCTGCTCCCTCACCGCCCGCGCCGCCCGGGAGGCGATGCAACCAAAGGCAGCGGCCGGTCTCGGCGCCTGCGAGGTGGAGCCCGGGCTGACGACGGTTGCGGCGGGGCGTCCAAGAAGAAGAAGGTGGATGCGATGCTGTCCAACAGCCTCATGGCCGAGCGCCGCCGCTGCAAGCGCCTCGGCGGCCGCCTCTCCATGCTCCGGTCACAAGGTCAGCAGTCGGCCGAGGATTCCGTGCACGGGTACGTCCTCCTCCAACTATGCTCCCTTCTTCCAGTGACTACTCTTGGTTGGTTCATCTCAACTCCTGCCTCCACTGAGTCGCACCTCTGTCAAGCAGTAGACGCAGATGGGGCGACGACGGGGACGGCCGGGCGCCCGGCCAGACCAAGGAGCTTACTATTCTTGGATCGAAAGGAGATGCTCTACTACTCCTTTTTCCTGGCCCTTTGTTGTGGTTCTTCTGCTAGGTGATTTAATTCGATTTATTAGTCAGATTCTACTAACTTTGTGTCTGCCTAACGAGTGTTTATTTTCAAATTTATCAATTTGTTCGTATGTCCTAAAGTAATTTATTCATCTGATCAACTCATCTAACTAAGATGGGTCGTCTTCTTCTTGCTGATTAGCTCATACTTCTGATGCCTTTTAAAGTTTTGCCGGTTAGTTTGAGCTAGAATACCGGTGCTGACTTTGTGATGCTTGCATGTGTGCCGTGTGCTTCAGGTGTGACTGACGTGGGATGCAGCAAATGCTTCACTTTGGATAGCCCTATACCACCGAGGGCGCGGATTTTGGCTCACCGATTGTAATCTGCGTTTAGAGGTTATTTATCTATCCTACACCTTGGCGTCAACAAACAATATTAGATATGTCATCCAAGCTTTCGATACCAAGACGTTAGTTGAAATGGCATTCATATGATATTCAGATGCTTATATTAATGCACAGTAGTTGGAAATTAGAGGTACGGGAAATTAGTTTCCTTAGATATTGAAGGTACCAACTAAAATTACTTTTCTCATGGATGTAAATCATGAATGAAGCGGGGTTTGCCATCCAGTTGTTCCTTCCTCCGTGTGTTAAAACAATATTTGTTTTTTTCCAACAGTTAAATAACGAACTTTTGTCCTCTAAGAAATCATTGTAACAAATGACTCTTTCAGTTTCACGTGCAGCAAGATATGTAGGTGGCCTCTCACCTTTGTTTCAGCTGATTTCCTCTTTCTACATTACATTGCTACTACTCTATCATTTAGTTTTGTATAATTTTCTAGGCAATGTATAGTCATTCTGTGAAATGAAAGAAATAGGGACAACCTGTGTACATATAAGTATTCCATTCTGCATACAGTTTATGTATTATCTCTACCGTTAGTTGTATCCACGTGCTGCCACAACAATGAGTTCTTTTGTTTATTTCATCATACAGTTTTTACACCAAATTTTCCTAATTTTTCCATGCATGTCTGTTGATATCAGGACAACATTTTTGTTCTTCAGGTTAGTTATCCTTTACGCTACCAGTTTAGCAAGCTCTTCATATACAAGACTGAGTTGTACAAGATAGTACTAATTTGTTTTTTAGATAAAGCCAGTATAAGCCCAACTATGAATTAATACAAACAATACAGCTTTATTGAAATTAGTTTAGCTGACTGGGTTGTTATTTTGAGCCTACCTTCCATTTTCCGTTCTAGAAATCACTACTCACGGCGTCCAGTCATGTTGGAATTTTTTTGCTTGGATATTAAGTTGTGCTTCGAGGGCTTCAAATAGTTAGTCTGCTTATTATCTTCCTTGGCTGATTGCAAGGTGGTAAGTATCATGGGCTCAAGGTACTGTCGTCAGCACTTCAAAGTTTTGATGCATCTTCTGATAGGCAATTTCAAGTACCTCAATTTACAAAGGTTAGTTCAATAGGGAGTTCAAGATATAATGGCCTTATGGGTTCATAATAGGGTTTGCCTGGCTACCTCTCCTAGATAGTGCACCAATATGTTACTGCAAACTCCCCATTATTTTGGCCATACATGCACTGTTGGTGACTTATGTATACATACATATTAGTAATATCTTCTTAATGATATGTCGTACAAGCTTATTGTTGTTGCTTTTGTTGGTGCAGAAAGAACTACCGAACTAATACTTCTCCTACGAACACACCGTTAGGCCTATGTTGATGATATTTAGCTAATATTTCTTTCTTACTTCTGTGGGGAATATTCTTGATGAAATTTATCCTTTCTGATTCTTATACATAGAAGCACCATTTAATTGATGCTACATTTCTCTATGTCCACATGTTTTTTCTTTATTTAGAACTAGATGTATCAACATAACTTTGATAATAACTTGCGGTCATACTTTTGGCTCTTTCAGGATGAAAGATGCTTACCCAAGTATCTGCTTTTGGCATATCCTCTAGCCTTTTTCTCCCTTTGTATAAATCCTTTTAGTCATTGGTTCCTACTTTTTTGCCCAAATGTTCACGTATATCTTAAAGAATTTTATACCAAAAACTTACGTACTTTTCTATGCATTCTGAAAATACCTCCACCACTGAGTGAGGCGACAGTTACTTTTTCTTCAACTTACAACGTCGTGTATTCCAAGCAAGGTGTTATTTCAGTGCTTACAACTATCTACCTTATATTATCTTGATGCTGCTATCTATAGTTCATCTTTCCAATGTATGACAGTGCATATTTTCCGATAACAATACAACGATGCATTATATTGATTTTTCTTTGTAATGACAGCGCTACAACTGTATGCTTCCGTTAGTTCTAAGGCATGTGTGTACTAGGTAGTCTGCACTCGGGTCTTTTGTGATGACCCGTTTTGTGTCATCCCCTGTTTATATCGAGGCACAACTACTCATGTTGTTTTACTGAATAACGCGTCAATCTATCTTTTACTGGATCATACAGTCTGTCCTAACTGTCCTGTATTATCATCCCATGGGCGCATCGTCAATCTTCGACCAACAAGTTAATGTCCACAGGTTCGGCGTGTCGCAGCGCCAATTAGCTTTTTGTATTAGCTGAACCAATAGCAAATGTTGAATGTTACAGTGAGGATATTATCCAAAAAGTCAAAGGAAATAGAGTTAGGGTCAGGAATTTGTGATGGTAGATTTTCACAGTTGTTGCCTGAACCATGTATTAATGATATGTTATTTATTGAAAAAAAATGGAAATGAAATTATTGGAGAGCCAGCAACAATTGAACCCCAAACTGGTGCACAATGATGCTTACCCTTCTTACAATTGTGTGTGTATTTTTGTTTTGTGATGATTATCTACTGAGTGGCTTGGATAGTCCATCATATTTTGCCTCCTGTTGTGTGCTTTAGGAATTGACTATCTTAGTGTTCTTAGGCTTATTAATTTTGTACTTCAACTTTTCATCCCTGCAGAATTCATGATGGCTTGGGTCTTCTATTGGCACTGTAATTGGAAACATCAAACCGTCCATTGGTAATATTCATATCAGACAGGAAGACACATAGAGGTACTTAAACTTATGTTTACTGAATAGTGAAAGTATCTCTCAGTGTGCATATCAATAGCAATCCAGCCCACCCTTTCGCAGCAGGTTTGGTACTTTCAAAGTTAAGCAGTTACTATAGGTGACCATGGGAAGGAAACTACTTTGTTTGTAAATCAGTGGATTATTTCTGTTGGGCATGGACTTTCAAGCTAATGCGTCAGGGCTCAGTCGCTTATTTGGCTTGGTGAGTGTATTTATAATCTTTATGGTTTATCTAACATGTTAGATAGTGGAGTTCAGAAAGGGATGATTAATAAAAGGACAATGACTGAACTCCTTAAAATGTTAGTTTGTGTGAGGGCTCCCTATGCTAAATAATACTCCCTCCGTTCCAAATTATTTGACTTGGTTTTGTCCAAATATGGATGTATCTATACTTGTTTAGTGTCTAGATACATCCATATTTAGACAAACCCAAGTCAATTAATTTGGAACGGAGGGAGTACAAAATAAAGGCACTGCAAGTGAATACTGTTACATGAAATTTCCTTTCCCGTGAAATTATCATCTTTTGTTGGTGGGAGCACCAATACTTATAGTTATTCCTTTTGAAAAATGTGAAGGCCATAATATATACTAAACATCAATACTTTCTCACTTCAAGCCTAAGGACAATAGTGTGTAAACCTCTTTGCTAATGTGAGTTCTGATGGTATACCTATGTATTTCCAAATTTTCTCGATCTACGTTGTGTTAACACAAAAAGTACAACCCTTTAACTTCATATTCTTTTAACAAATATTTTTGTTCTTAAGCTATTGTTGGTCTTCCATTTGTCACTGCGGGCAGGAAGATTTATTGTTGAAAAATAGAAATTCTATTTCAAAGCATCCTACATTACTCGAAGAACTATATTTCTTACTTTATATTATTATAGGATCATATGACGATCTCCCAAAACTTTTGTCAAGCCATTTTTTACATGTTTTTGTTTTTTCATTGGTCATGTAAGCATTCTAAGCTCATGTTAAGACCATCTCTGAACTAGATGGCATGGAATTGAAACTGTGCTTTTCCTATTTGATGCGACCACATGAGCAGGAACAAGAGGAGGCAACCTATGTGTACCTGACGAAACATCAGACTCCGAGGCAGCAACCCAACACACATCACACTGTATTGCAGAATATGAGCTAGATGAGCTGAAACTGAAGATAAAGAAGAAGCAAATAATATTCTTGAATGGTCACAACACGAGTTTCCTCAACAATGACTTATTTCAAATGTACCCCCTTGGCTCGCAACTATTTGGCTTACAAGATATAGGAGGATGATTAGAGTGTAACATGCTTTACCAAATTCAATAGTGTATCACTAACAATAACCAAGTTTGCTGATTAATTTGTAAACATTATTTAGACACAATTAAGAATATCATCTTTGACGTCTGCAAGTTTCAGTTTAATAGCCTTTTTATTGTGATTTCTCTCATATAAAGATGGTGAAGCAGTGTATCTTTCTTATAGCCTTTTTCTAATACTACTCTTAGACACCATCCTCAAATTTGACATATAACGACGAACTGACCAAACTTGACATACAACGATGAACTGACCACGAGCGCGGCGTGTCGCCGCGCCTAATTTCCTAGTACTTACTCTATACAACGTGATGTTGCCTCCCGAGTCGTCCTAATCGTCCCCCACACTGTTGCTAGCCAAGCTACACTCACCTTCGGGTGGCGAGCCATGGTGACGCTCGAACGGGCATACGGATGGTCCTTGCGCAACATCGTCGTGCAAGATTGAGTTTCTCTTGGCTTTGGTTCCAGGAACCTTGCAATGGTCGTTCATCTACGGTCCTGTGTCGCGGACGGTGTCTCCACCCTCTCTTTCCGTATTTTTTGACAAATTTGGCCCTTTTGAGCAACTAAACACGTATATGACCTCTTCTCAAAACTATTTTCAAATCTGACCTCTTGAGGTCGGCGCCAATGAGGATGGAGCCGAACTTGTTCAGTTCGGCGCCATCCAGAAAGTTACATAATTTTCTTAAGGATTTATAATTTTTAAAACAGGGGGTCGACGCCAACGTGGATGGAGCCGACATGTACAAGGTCGGCGCCATCCTTGTTGGAGCCGACCTCAGGGGCCAGATTTGGAAATAGTTTTGGAGAGAGGCCTGATTTGCGATTAGTTTCGCAAAAAGGCCATATTTGGCAAAAAAAATACTTGCACTAACGATGGTAGGACCAGTCCCCATCATAGTTCCTCCTTTCTCTCGCCCGAATTGATTAATCTCATCACAACTCCTAGATCCGACGTCATTCTCATCGCGATGCCATGTTTACCTTGTGCTGACGTAGCACGTTCTCGTTGGCCAATATTTGGCTTCCTTGCTCCCTACTATTTGTTTCTTCAGTGCTCATGTGAGCTATCTCTTGTCGATTCGTCCTCCTCGTCTTTCTCCTATCTACTACTCCCTCCATTCGGATTTAATTGACACACATTTTGTTACACACAGATGTATCTAGACATCAAACAAGTATAGATACATCCATATTTGGACAAAACTAAGTCAATTAATTTGGAACGGAGGGAGTACTAGATACGCCCCTCCATCTTCTTATGTCCAGTTAACAATTCCTTGATTCATCTATGTGGTTGTCTTTGTTCTCGCGCAATCCACTCCCTCCTTCGAGACTTCATCCCCTTAAAGGGAAAACCGAGGACGTCTTCTCGAGCAACAACCATTTGGTTGAATCTCCTTGCCCTATTGCGCTTGCTCCAGTTTTTCCATTTCCAAGGCTTCCTATCCCATAGAGCGAGTGGACACTAGTGGAGAATAGGCCTATAGTCCCGGTTCTAGAGGGCCTATAGTCCCGGTTTGGCAACCGGGACTGCCAAAGCGGGACTAAAGGTCCCTCTTTAGTCCCGGTTGTACCACGAACCGGGACTAAAGGCCCTCCACGTGGTCGCGGTACAACGATTGGGCTGGAGGAACTTTAGGCCCCCTTCTTTTCAGCTTGTTTTCCAGATTCTCCCAGAAGCTACCCTCCATCAGCTTCTCCCAGAATCTCGTTTTTGAAATTTGATTAAACTTCTAAATTTGTCTTCTCAATACTTATTTAGAAGTTTAAACAAATTTAAAAAATGAGATTCTGGGAGAAGTTGATGGAGGGGAGCTTCTGGGAGAATCTGAAAAATAAGCTGAAAAGAAGGGGGCCTTAGTCCCCAACCGGGACTAAAGATTATTTTTTGAAAAAAAAATTTCCAAATTTTTGTTTGAATTTCTTTTTTGGAATTGTTTGACTCGTTACTCTCTCACTTGGACCATTTTTAACACTAATTACACTTAATCTTTAGTCAAATTCTAGTCTTGGTCAAACTTCCCAGTCGGTCACCCATCCTTACACTACTCCACCCTCAGTACGCTTAACTTCTCTGTTCCTTCCTGCTGTGGTCCCGCGAATCTGATTGTACCTTGTTGTCAATACTACCATATCAATCCTATTAACTCTTATACCATTGTGTCACATGGCTGTATTTTTTGAAACCAAAAACAATTATTTAAGTAAACAATAATGAATAAGTAATAATAATATTGAATTCCAATGAAAATAAAATAAGTAATAAAACTATTTTATTCATTTATTGCCATTTATTCATATAATATGGCATAATTAATATCTTTAAATCTGTAAATCGCAATTGGACAAATAATATATCCATTATTATCAGAAAAATGTGAGGAATCTAAATATGAAATAATTTAGTTTTTAAATATTTTATTCAGTTTTGTTATTATTATCATATAATATGGTATATAATATATCTTTAAATCTGTAAATCGAAAATCGATAAATAATATATCCATTATTATCAGAAAAATGTGAGGAATCCAATATGACATCATTTTTAATTTTTGATTTTTTTTTTAAATATCAAAATATCATATAATTTTGACTCTTTTATTATTTCAAAAATCTAAAAAAACTCAAAACGGCTGAAGGCAATTGAATTTGGAATGCTAATCTTTTGCCGGTTCATGGCTCCAACCGGGACTAAAGGTCCCGTTCGAACCGGGACTAAAGCTGACCGACCGTCCTAGGCCTTCGAACCGGGACAAATGGACCCTTTAGTCACGGTTTGAGACGCAACCGGGACTATTGCTCCATATGGTGCTGGACGAAAGGCCCCTTTTCTACTAGTGGGATGGCGTCGACGAGAGTGGCAACCCTATAGTCATGATCGATTGGCTTGATAGATTGTCAACATCGTGTGAATAGAGTTTTCATATATGATCCCTATCTTTGGTTGTTTTAATGCTCTGCAACAATCCTCCCTTCTATGGGGCTTCCTCCCTTGGATGCCGAGTGGAGGGTACTTGCTAAGGGAAGCAACTAAGGTCATTGATCTCCTTGATATGTTACAATGTTCCTCCCACCTTTAGGGGGTCCTTTGGAGGGACAAGTGGATATCTTTGGCAAGAGCGAGAACTAAATAGCCACGCTGAACTGGCTTGACTAAGACTAGAGATGTGGAACAACAATTTCAACACATGCTCGTCAAACATGGATACTTGGTGGCGTAACCAGTAATTGGTGTTTTTGAATGTTAAGGGTGGCTGATTAAAATAAATGAAAAAAAAAATTCAGCATGTTGAGCGGCCGGATCACTGCCGGTCCCTTGCCTTCGCCCTAGATGGGGTCTCTCTCTAGCGTCCTTGTATGTTCCCTTGGTTGGTGGAACTGCTTGGGGTCTTGGTTTTTTCTCTTCTTCCTTTGCACCCATGGCCACTGTGGCATAATCTTCTTGTTTCGGTAGCCTTTTATACTTATGTTGCTTTATTATAGTCACTTTGGTGGAAACATTGTAACAATAATGTTATCTTTCGAGTAATATATAACAACCAATACAAATTCTCTTGACTACATTTTCAAAAAAAGATACAAACATTGAAATTGTTTGTGACATGGGAAGTTCAAATACCACAAATAAGAGATGACACTAGGAGTAGCCCTAAAGATGAAGTTCAGCGCACACATTATGCGTAAGAGCATCTCTAGCAGATACCGAATAAGGACCGCGGCCCGGAAAACTCCGGAGGATATAGGGGCAAACGCGTCGGCCCGGATAATCTTATCCGGGGTACACGATAAGCGGCGTGGAAGCCAGTATATAACCGGAGCGGAGGGGCGGATAGGGTACCAAAACACGATTCCTCCGGCCAACCTAGGCTAGCGCCGCCGTAGCTCCTCCCCTACTCCGACGAGCAATCGGAGCTCCATCGCGCCTTATCTTCCCCCACCACCGGATCTATGGCCGGCTCCACCATGCGCCCCTCCGGCGGCCGAGGCGGAGGCGGAGGAGGCCGCTAGCCGTCGGAAGACAAGGCGGCGAGGAGGGCGGCGGAGAAGGCGGCCATAGCGAAGGCGAATCGCTCAAGGGGGCGCCGCCCTACGCGCCTCGTACAAGACCCGGCGGTTCATAGGGCTCCGGATGATTGACTTCGGGGAGGGAAGCTTGTCCGCCGGTGGTGGGGCTCCGCTCGAGGGCGGCCGGAGGAGGAAGAGGGAGGAGCCGACCGACGAGAAACAGCCCAACCTCTGGGCCGAGATAGTGCAGCCCCCGCCGCATCACTCTAGTTTCATTTCCACATCTAGTTAGTTTAATTTCGCATGTAGTGTAATTTAATTTCAGTTCTAGTGTAGTTCATATGTAAAATTATCGCGCGAAGACATCGATGGTTGAATCAGTTTGAATATCCGGTACTAATTCCCTGTATTTGTTCTGCTAAACGGGAACTCGTACCGAAAAATCGTTATCCGGGGAACAGGATAATGATTATCCGGTACGAGATTATAGTGGATCTGCTAGAGATGCTCTAAGTAAAGCTACAAGTGAATGCAAGTCTAAAAGGTAATTCATGCTACTTAAAAACTTACTCCCTCCGTCCACAAATAACTGTCTTAGATTTGTCAAAAAGTGGATGTATCTAGACTCGAAACATGTATAGATACATCCACTTTTGTACAAATTTAAGACACTTATTTTTGGACGGAGGAAGTATAAAACTACTTATAAAACTTATAAAATCGCCCCTCGCAAGGTTACAATTTAACCAAAAGCGCTATTCAGTGTCTACCATTTCAACAGAAAAAAACGTTACCCAGCTCTATAGGCGGAATTCCGAAATACGTAACCCTCACACACACGGCCAGACACGTAAATGCGTGTACATAATCCATCACACGTGCGTGCTCCTCCCCGTCCCCCACACGTGTGCGCGAATCCGAGATTACCGGTCCCCCGCTCCCGGGTCCCGGCCCATCCCGACCGTCCGATCCCCAGCCGATGGCGGCGGACGATCCCCCGGCGGCCGCCGCTCCCGGCGACGACGAGGCCGCGGCGGGGGAGGCGCTCCTGAGCGCGGCGTCGGAGCAGCTGACGCTGGTGTACCAGGGGGAGGTCTACGTCTTCGACCCCGTCCCGCCCCAAAAGGTCGCGCCTCCTCCTGCACCGTTCGCTTCATCTTTTTCCGTTGAACCGCGTTGACTTTGTCTGTATATGCGTTGGGTGGTGATTGGCGAGCGCGGGCGCCGGGGCGCGGATTTTCGCGCAGAAGATATTTCTTTATCGGTAGATTCCGATGATTCCATCGATTCTCATGCTGCCTGCAGACTGCAGCGGAATGTAGTCATGGAGATTGGTGTGCATATATCTGTCAAATCGCGCCAACGAAATGGTGTTTTTTCTTAAAACTTCTGTTGGTTGAATTTTCAGAGGAATTGGTTATCTACTATGGATTGATGATTGAGTACTAGTTTTTTTTAGGAGATTGCTTACTATTTGAAGCAGCGAAGATTTACTTGCGCCCATGCTGAATTGAATTACGCCAAAGAATGTGTCCTCTTGTGACTGCTCTGCCGTTCGTGCTGTCAGGAATTGAACTATGGAAGGGACTCATATATTTGCATTTACTTGGTTAACTTTATCAGCTTGGCTATGCTGTGTTACAGGAATCGTGTTTGCTGTGCTTATTGCTGAACTGTGACATTTACTTAGTATGCATGGTTGATGAATAGTGGAACACATGCTGCAAGATTTGGTTAAGTATGATTGTTTTGATGTTTTGAATGTATTTTTAATTATCTAGTGGATATTATCAAGCTTGGTTGCCAAAAGTAACTGAGACCGCCATCCCTGTTCTCTTGTCTCCCTTGTATTATTGTCATATTTCTTACCTTTTTCTCCTTTCTGCTAGGGCTATGCGATGCCTTGCTGCATTTGTGTAGCCACTCGTTACAGTGATTTTGTAGGTGCCATAGTTGAGTATCACTATATCAGGATATGGCTCTGGAACACTGTTCTTGCTTTGGCAAAAGGTCCACCATCGTAACGTTGTTAGTTGGCCATAGCCTCCTAGGTGGTTATACTGAGTTGGGCAAAAATGGAAGTCCATTTTCTCTGTTTGTGTGCATGTGTGCGTTTGTGTTTTTAATTCACCATTTGACCTTGCACAGATTAATTCGAGACGATACGCTATATCTAATTTGTCTTCCTTGTTTTTTTTTTCCTGTTTCATATGTCAGTTGTGATGCAACCATATTAAGTTTCAAGGGTGGTCATATGATTAAGTCACTATTGATAAACCATTGGTCAAGTGTTGGTAGTAATCATATTTGTCATGGCCATTTGTAGTTGGTTCGCTGGAATAATTACTGTCTTACTGTTATACAGGTTCAAGCTGTTCTGTTGGTGCTTGGAGGGTGTGAGGTGCCTCCTGGTTTAGTAAGCATCACTGGGCCTACTTCATATGGTGAGAAGGTACCATCCACTGTAGAATCTCCACAACTAGGCTATGCAAATATTTCTGTTCTCTCCAAAAGCTTTATCTTATGCGTGCAGAGTACAACTGTGGCTGCCAAAAGGGTTGCTTCCTTACTGAGGTTCCGCGAGAAGAGGAAGGAAAGATGTTTTGATAAGAAAATAAGATACGGAGTGCGCAAGGAAGTTGCCCAAAAGTACAGACTCAATCCATGCCCATTCCTTCTAGGTGCTTTCGGAGAGTTAGTTAGCTTGATTGATACAAATGCTGCAATACATTATAGAAGATAGCAGGATTTGATTTTTCGTCATGCATTAAGACCATAGGATCTAGTCCAGTTTTCTGCATTCCCAATGCCACAATCTTCTATAGCACAAAACTAGAACTTTACCAATTCATCAACTTCTTTGGTTTCATATCTAGCCTACCATCTGAGATCACTTGTTGGTCTTGAACAGTTAGCTGAGCAAATTTTAAAGTTGCAGCTTGTTAATCTCTGATAATATGTCCAATTTTATTTACCAGTTATTTCAAATATTATTGACCATTCCTACTACAAAACCATATTTGGAATCAAAAGATCGCTCTCGAGGTTTTGGTTTAAACACCCACTATGTTAGTTATGTGTGTCCTATATGACGATGTCTTGGTGGTGGAAAGACTGTTGTATAGAATGAAGGTTTCTCAACTACATCTTAATTCATACATTCTCTGCAGCCATTTCTGCCATGACGTTTATGTTGTTTTCGTCTTGCAAATCGATAGCTATTGATTTGGAAGAAGGTCATCTGACGCCTCACTCTATATTGGTATTGGTGGTGACATAGGAGCGAGTCAAGTCTGTTTGGTTCGGTGTTCGCTGACTCATCCTTTCGTGACCTTGGTCTTCCTCTGCAACAATCCAATGAGAAAAACATTGGTCTGATAATATGTTTTGGGGTTGCAAAGCGGCTTCCCGCAAAAATGATATGTACAGTTTGAGCTTACCTCGTACAATTCAGTTTGAACTAAACTTTATCGGTCTTAATACGGAGCGGGGCGGATTGGGCGCCGCTTTGTAACCCTACTTGTACGCTTGTTTCTCATGTTCTAGCGAGGCATGAACAAGGCGAGAAAAAACGGGAAAAAACAAAAACATGTAAAAAATGGCTTGACAAAAGTTTTGGGAGATCGTCATATGATCCTATAATAATATAAAGTAAGAAATATAGTTCTTCGAGTAATGTAGGATGCTTTGAAATAGAATTTCTATTTTTCAACAATAAATCTTCCTGCCCGCAGTGACAAATGGAAGACCAACAATAGCTTAAGAACAAAAATATTTGTTAAAAGAATATGAAGTTAAAGGGTTGTACTTTTTGTGTTAACACAACGTAGATCGAGAAAATTTGGAAATACATAGGTATACCATCAGAACTCAAATTAGCAAAGAGGTTTACACACTATTGTCCTTAGGCTTGAAGTGAGAAAGTATTGATGTTTAGTATATATTATGGCCTTCACATTTTTCAAAAGGAATAACTATAAGTATTGGTGCTCCCACCAACAAAAGATGATAATTTCACGGGAAAGGAAATTTCATGTAACAGTATTCACTTGCAGTGCCTTTATTTTGTATTATTTAGCATAGGGAGCCCTCACACAAACTAACATTTTAAGGAGTTCAGTCATTGTCCTTTTATTAATCATCCCTTTCTGAACTCCACTATCTAACATGTTAGATAAACCATAAAGATTATAAATACACTCACCAAGCCAAATAAGCGACTGAGCCCTGACGCATTAGCTTGAAAGTCCATGCCCAACAGAAATAATCCACTGATTTACAAACAAAGTAGTTTCCTTCCCATGGTCACCTATAGTAACTGCTTAACTTTGAAAGTACCAAACCTGCTGCGAAAGGGTGGGCTGGATTGCTATTGATATGCACACTGAGAGATACTTTCACTATTCAGTAAACATAAGTTTAAGTACCTCTATGTGTCTTCCTGTCTGATATGAATATTACCAATGGACGGTTTGATGTTTCCAATTACAGTGCCAATAGAAGACCCAAGCCATCATGAATTCTGCAGGGATGAAAAGTTGAAGTACAAAATTAATAAGCCTAAGAACACTAAGATAGTCAATTCCTAAAGCACACAACAGGAGGCAAAATATGATGGACTATCCAAGCCACTAAGTAGATAATCATCACAAAACAAAAATACACACACAATTGTAAGAAGGGTAAGCATCATTGTGCACCAGTTTGGGGTTCAATTGTTGCTGGCTCTCCAATAATTTCATTTCCATTTTTTTTCAATAAATAACATATCATTAATACATGGTTCAGGCAACAACTGTGAAAATCTACCATCACAAATTCCTGACCCTAACTCTATTTCCTTTGACTTTTTGGATAATATCCTCACTGTAACATTCAACATTTGCTATTGGTTCAGCTAATACAAAAAGCTAATTGGCGCTGCGACACGCCGAACCTGTGGACATTAACTTGTTGGTCGAAGATTGACGATGCGCCCATGGGATGATAATACAGGACAGTTAGGACAGACTGTATGATCCAGTAAAAGATAGATTGACGCGTTATTCAGTAAAACAACATGAGTAGTTGTGCCTCGATATAAACAGGGGATGACACAAAACGTACGGTAGGGCTACCACGAACCGCGCACAAGATATATTTATCCCCGAGAAGTTTTATATGCTACCCTGGGAGAACCACTCACCATCACGTGCCTATTTTCTTCCGTTGTCTCCTATCCCTAGGTACCCTCCATTTATTTTTCCCATCTATCGAACTTCTTATGTTTGGCTAATTGCCACCTAGTTTTCTGCATGGAAGTGTCAAAGGATAGAGCTGGGAGGGGAGAGTTTTGGGAACCATAGAGCTTGTTGTCCGTTAAAGGTAGAGATTGTGCACTATATGTAGGGGAAGAGAACACCTACCTTAAGTGAAATTTCTTTAAGCTCCATAAATTGCATTTAACCAAAGTAAGGATCGAAGGACGAGTAGAGTATGGCCTAAACGTGGATTATTTATTCCATACATTGCACAATATATACTCAATTACTCATTATCACTGTCAGGATGAAACGGCGTAAAGGACAATTTGCCGGAAGGTCAGATTTCGCTGATGGTGCATGTTCTTCTGCAGCTTGTGTTTTCCCAGCTGATGGCGAGGGTGATAACTTTCGGGAAACCGAGTGAGTGAGTTGTGATGGCGTGTTTATGTGCAAATCATGTTTGACCAATTTTATGTATATAAAAGGCATTCCCCTGTGTTTCTTGTGGGTTAATACTGGTTTCCTTCCCTAGTTGTCAAAATTGTGGCATTAGCTCAAAGCTTACCCCAGCAATGCGTCGGGGGCCAGCTGGTCCAAGGTCCCTCTGTAATGCTTGTGGACTAATGTGGGCAAATAAGGTACTTTCCTCACTTTACCTTCTTTGATGCATCTCTGTTTTCTCTTTTCACAAGCATGTATCCTAGTTCCTAAATTTTAACTGGTTAACAAATTGCCTAATTAATTGCCTTCTGATGTTTCTCATCCCTGCTTGCCTTATGCCACATTGCTACTACTTAACCTCGTATAATTTCAGGGTACTCTAAGAAGTCCGCTGAATGCCCCCAAAATGACTGCGCACCATCCCGTCAATCTGAGTAAAATGGTGCGTTAGGTCTGTGATATGACTTCTTTGTACGAATATTTCACTGTTGATTTATGTGTGTTTCATTTTGCGCAGGATAGTGCAGATGATGACAAAGCAGTTATTGCTGCTGAGCATAATCAGACCATACCCAAAATGGACTCTGGGATGTAAGAATGCCCTCTTTCCTGCATCTCATACCATTTCTAGCTATGATCATGTAAACCAACCGCACTTGGAGATAAGCTCTAAAGCCTGGAACATAGCGAGTCCTCGTTTTAGGGTCAAATGGGAGAATTAATGGACTCAGACTTGAAAGTTGAAACACCAATGATCTATCTAACCTTCTAAACTTCTTGATCAGGAGTCCAGGACATGAACGGAAGCCAGAACTGGGCCCAACGACCGAAGACCAAACATGACAGATTGATGACAAATGTTCAAGTGTATGAATTGAGACATAGGTTTTGTCAGAGAATCCTGACTTTAGAATGATGTATAAGGCAACAAAACTAACAAAAGCACGCATCGACGTGTCATAGTTATCCCTTCATCTACCACATTGTAATACTCATCTCTCCATCTATTGGTACATTGTAGTGCAACAATTCTGCACGTTTGGAACGCACAAAGTTCACAATGAAATCAATTTTAGCATTCTTGGCAGTTGTCTACTATTTATTTCAAAGATTTACCTCAGATTTTTTTTAAGTACAGTAGAACCTAGTTACGGTCAGACTAGTGCAGCAAATCATGTTTCATCAAAATATTGTTTCATCAAAATATTGTTTCAATGGCTACAGAATCGGTTTAGATACAAAATGCATCAGGCTTGTAACAGTTGGTCCACAGCGCCTTGCGCACGACGCGCTGCATCTGCATGTCGTACGACGTCATCTCGTCCTCATCGGTGAGCTCGGGCCCGTCGGAGCGCGACTCGAAGCCCGACAGCAGCGGGGTCGCCTCCTCCCCTTCTCGCACGAGGGCGCGGCGGTACGGGCGCACGTAGAACTGGGCGCCGCAGCCATCCTCGTCGTCATCATCATCCTCGTAACCGGCGACGCTCCGCGTGCCGCTCAGATCGAACTCCCCGAACTCCATGTCGCTCCCGCTCTCGTCCTCATCGTCGTCGTCCTCCGAGTCCGAAACCGACTCCTCCTCAAACGCGTCGTCGTCGATGAACATGAACCGAAGGCAGAACTCGACGCCGGAGAGCTCGTCATGCTCCTCGCCGCACCTCTCCCGGACGCGCGACGCGGCCGCCCTGACCTGCGCTGCGACCTCCGGGCGCAGCGTCCGGTCGCTGATCCGGGCCAGCAGGTGCATGAACGCCAGCTCCGCCGCGCCCCGGCAACCCGCCAGGTCGCTGAGCGGCATGCGGCAGGCCACGTCCTCCATCGTTTCCACGTCCACGGGGCCGTCGCCGTAGTCGCTGCATAGCTCCACGAGCAGCCGGAGCGTGACCGTCTGCTCTGTTGAGTCGCACGAGTTCGCAGCTGGGATCTCGGCGAGCAGGACCTGCTTTTCGGGGTGGCTGAGCAGGACGTGCTCCTTCACGGCGGCCATGTCGTGGGAAGCTTAGCTACACGAACGGACGCAAAGCCTTCACGAGTTTGTTTTAGATGCCTTCACAATCACAAGTTTACGTACTGAGGGTGCTGGGCTTCCTTTATATAGGCTGATGACGGCGGTTGAAACAAGAGAAGACCGAAATCGAATCGGAAGAGAAGTCCCATACCGAAGCAGAGCTGTACTCGGATTGTAAGAGCCAAATAGTTTCCCACCGCGTAAAGCTGGGATCATTACGAGATCGCTCCGAACTCGGTGAAGAAACTGCGATCTAGGAGTCCGACTAATTTGGTTACTGATGGCGCATATGCCTGCAGCACTATGTTCTGAAAATATTTCGTGCACCAGGAAAACATCACACGTTGAACCGTAACTCAGCAGCCCTACAAAATGTATTCTGTAGTATTCAACTGGACAACATGAACTATATTCCTGGGTGAAGAAATAGCAAATGGATCCACCTCTACAAAGAATGTCAAAATAAAATCTCTTGGTGTTAACTGAATAACACCTGAACTAAGAAATGTGATGGAATATCGTGTATTCACGTTGAACTCCGGAATATTGGAGCAGATTGTGTATTTGGATGGAACAAATGGTTTCTTTTCCTATTTTCCTTCTATGTTTCTCATGGGGTCCAGTTGGAGTTGGAACTATGCCTTCTCCTTGGCTGCTCTGAATAGTTTGATAACGTTTTCATACACCACAAACGTCAGGGAAGCTGCTGGAAGGTTCTTCAGTAAGTTGGACGTGATGCCCCTGTAAAATCCACGGAAACCTTCGTACCTGCAGCAGAAATTCAATTCCAGTCGTTAGTGTTACTCAACATTGTTACACAACCAACATGCAGTAAACCCTTAGTGTAGACCAGCAAAGTTGCAATAAAGAACATGGCATGCTATCTAGCTAAGTATAGCAATATATTTAAAAAGATTATTGCTTCCCCTGTGACACAAGGTAACACAGTCAGACATGCAGCTCGATAACAACAGGTTTGTACAGATTAGTGAGGCATATAAATGATCAGTGGGCTAAAGTGTAGACCAAGCTTGAAAAAGAAGACAGCAAGCTCCTACATGTGTAAGGTGCATATTTATTACATAGGACAGTAAAAAGGTAAGCACTTATTTAACATCAGATTCCATGAAACACTAATGCCATCTAAGGATCTAAACTTTATGACACCGTCACACCAAAGCTATATAATTCTCTCACCTTGCAGTTTCCTTCACTACATGCCAACTGTCTGAGTACTTTGGGGTACCATCACTGCCAGGTCGTTGCTGAAAAGTTGCAGACAAGAACTATTATTATTACTGATGAAAACTCCAAAGAAATGAGATGAAGAGCTTCAAATCTGAAACCAACCTGCAAGCGGGCTCGGATAACCTGCAATTCCAAAAACCATAGTTGGTACTTCTAGTAAGAAGACGGCAGCATACATTTATGAAGTCGATGAGAATAGACAGAACTTAGAACTTGCCTGATAAGGATAAGTAAGCAGAATAGCAGATAACTTTGAACCAGCCCCAAGTGTTGCATAATCAACGGAATTCTGTTGACAATGAAGGCAAATGCATATCAGACAAATTAACTACCTATCTAGCAAATTGTGAATGTGCTTCAAAGCAGATATATCTGGACCTGAATGTTCTAAAGATATTCATTGCCCTAAATGAACTTATATAGCATAATTTTTCAATGTACTTTATGCTGAAAACGTGGTTTCTAAGAAACAATATTGGTATATTATGTATCAACTATATTTGACTAATTGGCGATCTTCACAGCAAAGTGAGAAGACTCTTATGTTTCACAATTCACATTTGTACTATGTTAAGCAAGCTGAAAGAGACATATCATCAGAAAACGGTTGATCATAAATAGCTTAAGCAACCTAGTTTAAGAAAATAACTAAATATCACAACTGAATTATCCAGGAAAACATAAGCATGCCTATAGTGCACCAAATTAAAGTAGATCTTTTGATGCACGAGAACATCTCATCAGTTGATAGATGGTACCAATAAATCCTCGCTGCCTCTGTTCTCTGCCCTTGTTTGTTTACTTTTGGCAAATATCATAGCTTTGCGAAGTTCCTCATAGGCTGTGAATTGTATCGCACCATGGGTCACCTTTGAAGCGACACAGAAATACACATTAATGCATGTTGTTATCAACCGTGTCAGAGTAGAACAGAAGAAATAATTATTTAGAACCTAACTGTTCAAGCTTATGCATCTTTACTAACTGAAACTAGTAGGCATCTTTACTAACTGAAAATAGCACAGTTTTGGGGAACTGGTATTCACAGGCATATTGAGTAAATTATAAACAAAGTACTGTTAGCTGCCCTTGTTAGTTCCTTTTCTCCCTGAGAACTGTAAAAACAATCTCCATAACGAAGTAATTTTTATTAAGATAGCAATTTTATATTCTCTAGTTGGATCCAATAAAAGATATTACCTGGAGCATGGCTACAAATCTTATAGGGTACACCTCAGAGAACCCATATGATGCTACAAACTCAAGTGCTACTTAAAAGAAATCAATACACACCATGAGTGGTAATGATGAGACATAATTTTGGGCCAAGAACTAAAAAACGAATAAATTGGGGTCACAGAAAATATATAATTCCAAGTCCAGGACAACCCAACACGGATTTGCACTCCTGTATCTAGTGTCACTTAAATCAGCATGCTAGTGTCACTTAAATCAGCATGGGGCTAGTAGTTGGATGACTATATTTGTAGGGTTCTACCGAAAAGAAGCACAAAACTAAACAGCATTTAATTAAAAAGATGCATACCAGCAAAAGTCCAGGCCCAATCCCTCTATAAAGTGCTAGCCATCCCTCCTCTTTCAGAATAGTTCTCAAAGCATCTGGCTTCACAGCAACCAAATAAGCAAGGTCACAGAAAATTTGAACTAAGTATAGACCAAAAGAAATCTGAGCATAAATAATGCACACAAACAGTTCATAGCAGGATAAATATTATAAATGATTCTCTTTTACACGAAGAAATGTAAATAAGCAGCTTCGGACAGAACCAAGAATGGCATAAGCCACTCATTTGCAACAGAAAACAAAGTCACAACTTTATTATGATAAACATTGGTACATGATACTGAGAAGATATGGTATGATAAGCATATATTACCAGAAAATCCAGAATAACGTGAAGTATGTCCAGGTGTTTGTAGTTGCATTCGTGTTTTCACCAGCCATATAGGATTTGTAAACAGGCACACCTGTATAAAAACAAGGAAAATACCTCTGTCAACGAATAAATAATATTTCAGTGAAAAGCAATTGAGGCGAACAAATAGCACTAACACATGTTGGTAGTCAGAAAAAAATGCCAGGTTAGGCATGCTAGCAAAGGCGTAAGTACATTTTTTTTTGTTACAATCGTCTCCAATCTGACAAAATCACAAAACCATACGAGAATAGAGTTATTGTACGAACCAAAGCACCTGCTTCTGCAGCTGAAACAAGATGGTCAAATGGACGGAGCTGAACATCCTTCCCGTGCAAGTATCTTTGTTTAGCTCTGTTATAACTGTCAAAATAGAGATTCTTAAGTTAGTCCAAATGCCAGCACTATAGTAACAAGCACTGAAATTGGTATGAGATAGCAAGGGATCCTCATATAGGAAGAAACAGCAAGTTGAATTAAATGCTGAAATTATCAGCTTACTTTAGTATACTTCAGCATTGAGAAAAAGCAACGAACACCCCCACACTACAACCATTGAGCAGAATGAACTGATGTAACTTACAAAAAGAAATATAGCCCCCAAGAAACGGTAGATCCAAGAACTGCAGGATAAAAGCCGGCATAAAGTCCCCTCAGGCCCTACATTAAGAAGTTAGATCAGCATACAGCATACTTAAGTACTTAACATATTAGAATAACCAAATTCGTTAAGATCTTACAACAAAGTCTTTGAAACATTTAATTTGCTAACAAAATAGGCGATTATTTAATATACTGTCATGTTCCAAAGTTCCAGGAAAATTAAAATGCAATTAAAGCAACAAATCAGTTAGGGAGTAATGAAGAAAGTCCAAGTGCATATTGTAGGGAATTGTATTATCCAATTTCACGAAAACCCAGCAGGATTAGCAGCACATGTGCATAGAATTAAGGTTTTAATCTATATATGGACGAATTTGACAAATTTAACGGTACACCAAACGATAAAAAAACGCGAGAGAAATTCGCACCTCAGATCGTGCGATGGTGTAGACAGCGTGCCCGGTGTTCCTGTACGGCGGCAAATCGGACAAACCCCTCCCGCCGCTCACTGAACACCAGCACGAGAGAGCAGGGTTACCGGTCGGTCGGGCTCTGCGTCTCCTAGGGCATAAGGGGAGGAGGGGGGTTAGTTACCTTGGAAGCGAGTGCGGACGACGTCGAGCGGGTGGAAGGCCGCGACGGTGGCGAAGCCGGCGGTCGCCCCGGCGGCGGCGTTCTCCCAGGTCCAGGGCTCCGCTGACCGCGGAGAGGTTCCCGGCTGCATCTCCGGCGGTCGGCGGAGAGGTGGTCGCTTCTCTTTGGGAACTCGCTGCGGCGAGAATTTTTCTGGGTGCTCTCGCTTTGACGACGACCCAGCTAAGCCTTTTGCTGTTTGGATGGGCCGGATTGGACCTTACCAATGTGTTTAGCCTTAAGGCCGGGCCACAAACATTGCGGTGGCAGGGAAGGGACAGGCCCGTCTAACGGATCTGAGCTCCGCCGGAAAGTTGACGAGGCGGTGATGTTGCCGAGGAGCTCCGCGCGAGGGATGGAGGAAGAGACGCGTTGACTTGAGCCGCAGCAACGGAGGGGACCGACGCCGTGGACAGGATGCGCCGCCGGTGTCGCCGTCGAGGGCTCTGAATCCACCGAGCTCGAGAGTGTTTGCGAGTTTATCAAGCAGCGCAGAAGGAAACTTGTTGTGGCACCGAGTATTTGCTCTCACGAGGGCTCCATCGGCCCAAACACGATGTTTAGGTCCCTTTGAATCGTATGAATTTCATATCATTTTATAGGATTTATATTCATAACTTTATGGATTTCTTTGGATAAAAAAATTGTGCCACTCATAATCTTATGGATTGGATTCTTAATGCCTCAATTTCGAAGGATTTTAAAAATCACGTAGGATTAAAACACTTTTTTTGTGTTTCATCCAAACGACTATTCGTTTTCTATGTTTTGCAATCTTCAATTTTGCAGGGAAATCGGCAGCAGCTCCCGAGCACCAGTGCTCTTGATATTTTGAAAATTTGAAATTTTTAAAAATATGTTTCAAAAAAATCCGAAAAAAATTCCCATGATACATATGCATGTTTCTTACGTGCGTGCCAATTTATGGTGCAAAAAACGTCGTATTCCGAGCTGTATAAAAATAACAAAATTCCAGTCAGTAAAAAGTGTGTAAAGTGTGTAAAATCTGTCAGAATTTTCACTTTTTTGCCTAGCCCAAAATATAATGAATTTCTTTACGAAATTTCTGGCGTACCTGCGGGATACGTATGTGTGTTGGTGTGATTTTTTTCAGAATTTTTTGAAGCAAAAAAGTGCGTTTTTCAAAAAATTCAAAAAACGAGCTCACTGGTGCTCGGAGCTGCAAGTCCGCGTCCAATTTTGCAGCGATAAACTTGTCATAATTCTATGTTTTCTTATTCCTATGTCTTCCAATTCTATAATCCAAAGATGCCCTTGAACATTGCAGGCATCTCTACTCGTACCCACCCGAGACTTCCAATCAACCCTCTCACATGGAGAAGAAAAAAATATATGTGAAAATGGGGTCACGAGTGCACATGCTTGCTAAGAGCATCTCTAGCAGACCCCTTAAACGGGCCGAACTTAGAAATAACCACCGGTTACCGTTTTTGCGCGAAAAAAGCGTCTGAACAGACACTGCATCCGACCCTTAAACAAATTAAGAGCTGGAAAAATATCCCCTCCAACTTGTTAAACACAGGCTGGAGGCCGACCCGGTGCCCTACATTGGGATAAAACCGTTGGCGGGAGCGAATATTCAGCACGCGCCGACGACCTTCCGTCACGGAACTCGCCGAAATCCGGACGTCTTCCGCACCGACCCAATTTTTGCGTGCACAAGGGCGTTGGCAGCAGATGCGCCGCCGTCCTGCAGTCATCGCAGCGCCGGCCCACCTCCGTTCCTCGTATCCTCGTCTCCCACGGAGGTGCTCGCAGGATCAAGCGCGTCGAGGTCGGTCGTGGTGGAGGTGCTCCTGAGTACACGGAGCGATCGATCGATTGATCCTGTGTGTAGGCTACCCGCTGCTGATTTTGCTGATTGGAGAGGCTAGCTACCTCACTGAGCAAATTGTTTGTTTCGTAAGCAGTGCGATGGAGCTGAGGAAAAGATGGAAGGAGGAAGACGAGGGAATATTACACGGCATATTCTGTTTTGCCGCTCAGATTTGCGGGGTCTATTCGACCGCAGCTCAAACCAGCTTTTAAAAAAGTGTTTATCATGCCCTTTATCTCGAGTTTAAAGGCCGGCGAGATAAGTGGTCTGCTAGATGCTCTAAGGAACTACATCTATAGAGGACCTTGGACCTCCCCTTCCCCGTCTACACTAAAAGGAAGGCGATTTGTAGATTCACCGGGCGCTCCACCTCGCCGTCGCCGAATCGGCGGTTCTCTCGGCCTCCGCCGGCCGCTCCGGCGGCGGGAGGTCGGGGGAACCCCGATTCGTGACGTGTACATAGTGTAGGAGGGCTAGGGTTCCCTTCCGGCGGCGTCGGGCGGAGATGCGGCCGGTTTGGTGTTTGTAGGTGGTGGATTTCCCCCCCCCCCCCGATGGCGACGTTCTTTCGAGCTTCGCCGTCGATCTACTGCCTTCGTCGCGCTCGCATCTCTACGGAGGTTCTGTGGGAGACTTCCCCGCGCTGGTGTCCGTTGGACGGCGGAGCCGACAGATCGAGATCTGGTGGAAGAAGATGCGGCGATTCGGATCGACGACGACGGCAATCTCCGGTGTAGGTCCTCTAGGACCGGTGCTCGGCGACTTCCCGTTCGCGTGGGGACTGCCTCCGATCCAAGGCGTCAAGGGAGGCAGCTGCGACGACGCGCCACCGACAGCTCCGGCGTGTCGCCGACGTGGTCAACTTGCAGAAGGACTGTGCTGTAATTTTGTTTTTGTTGGGGACCTTTCTGTAATGTTTCCGAATTAATGGCTTCTTTTACTCGCAAAAAATATGCTCTAAGAAAACAACCGTCACGTACGAGAGACAGGAGAGAGGAGGCGATCGTGGCGGCGGCCTAGGGTTTCAACCCTAGCCGCCGCCGCCGGTGATATCTGCAGCTTCTTCGTCGCCGCCGGCAAGGATTCGACGGGTCCTCGCCTCTTCTAGGTGCCGTTCTGGCACTAAAAGGGGTGGGGACCTCGGACCTGCGCACGGCGCTTTTCGAAGGTCCTTAATGGTAGAGTTTGGTTTTGGTCGTCATCTTCTTCGTTAATGGAGATGGTATCGTCTGCAATAAGTGATCTTCCACGCTTCGTTCGACGGCGAGATATCCTTCCCGACGTCAATGGTGGCTTTGGAAGATTAAGTCTGTCTAGGTATGGTTCTTCAGATCTTGGTTCGTCAGATCAATCTTGGATTGTTTCTCATGGTTGTCGCGAGGAGGTTTGTCCTCGCAATATCTATACCGGCTACTACGTCTTCGGCAATGGTGATTCGTTCTCTCGGCTCCCAACGACGTCGACAAAGTGGTTCGGTTATTTGTCCCTGGAATATCAGTGGTGGTGCTCTTGCCGATGTTGCTTGATTAATTTAATGGCTGCGTGCGTGCACAAAGCTTTGGCATTGCGGCTCAAAATTAAAAAGGGAGAACCTTCGGTGGTATTCACAGGTCTGTGGTTTGGTGGTGTTGGCGTTGTTCTACGGCTGCCTTCAGAAAAGTACAAGATTGTGTCATGGATGAAGAAAGAGCTTGAAGATCTCATAGATTTGCTAGTCTCTTTTAGTTTTGTTTTTGTAATCGATGTAATCGTGTACTCTTTGCTGGTTTAATATACGTGGAAAAATTCAAAAAAAAGATAAGTGTTTTTTTTCCGGGAGGACAACACCATGACAAGTAATCAAGCCGAGATGTGTACCCTCCGGCGGAAATTTCTACTCCAGTCGAGGGCGTAAGGTCAATACGGAGATTAATGTAGAATTGGCCAAAAAAAATACTACACGCCTTGTTTTTTTTTTTTTTTTGCAACTAAATAGCTTTATATATTAGACATGAGGCTTACAATTGATGTGGATACAGCTCCGAAGGAAACTAGGCAAAAAGTTTACCCAAATACATCTCCTTCTATCCTCACTAGCCTGCTTAGCACACCGATGGGCAGCCTCGTTTGCTTCTCGCCCAACATGCACTAACGCGAAGCTTATAAAGCTCTTACTAATCTCTGTAATTTCCTGACACACTGGTGCCAGATCAGCTCTATCATAATCAAGAGAATTCACCAGTTTGACCACCGCTTCAGCATCAGATTCCAGAATTATATTTCGGTGGCCAAGGTTAGCTGCCAGCTGAATACCATCACGAATCGCAATGGCCTCCATCATTCTGGCACTATGAGCATGTTCATACCAGATTGCCTGAGCTCGGATGAGAGCACCTGAGTTATCTCTCACAACCGAACCCGTCGATCCTTGTCCGCTATGCTCCCAATACCCTGCATCCCCGTTTATCTTGATTACCCCATCATCTGGTGGTCGCCAAGATACCCGTGATATAGGGAGCGTCTTCTTTTTGGATCCCCCCACAGAAGCTAAGTCATGAGCCATGTCTACTGCCCACCGAACTGAAGCAGCCACAGTTCTATGAACTTCACCATGACGCCTGTTGTTCCTTTCAGTCCAGACCGCCCAGCATCCGCACAAGATTACAGCAATGTCTTGAACTACACGCCTTGTTTGCCTACTCCGCGGGATAGGCATCGAGTGATTCAGTTGGTAATATAAAATTATTTGACTTGGAAAGCTTTGTCGCCCCTTGTTTCAAATAGAGGATTCTGGGTTAGCCACATTCAGTCTAGCGGTTAGAGGTTTATTGCCTATCACGTTGCATTGTCATCGACATGCCAACACGTCAGACTTCCCAGCCAACTGTGGCCGATACTCTACAGCCTGTAGTATACGGTCGAACAGGAATCAGCTGCCAGGAACATGCACGAATGCGACTTTTAGCGATATGCAGTACTGTATCTTGAGCGCGATCGATGGGCGATCGAAGAACCAAATCCAGCATCGCACGATAATGACATCCTCAAAGATCGAGTCCAGTAGTGAAGGAGGAATCCACGCTACCCTTTCAGTCACACGACCGCATCCTCGCTTTTTCCCACTGCTGAGAGAGTGCCTGTTCGCCGGTTCATCTGACGTCGGAGAAGAGAAAACGGCCCCTCCGCCAGTTCCCGGTCAGCTCTGACTTTTGCAGCTACGGCTCCGGCCGCTAGCTGGCCGCCGAGCGGCGAACGAGGCAAACCTCTCACTGGTTCACAGCTGAGTGCCTCGCGACACACGCTTCCTCGTACCTGGTCGTCGGGTCACGGCGTCCCTGCTGGTTAATCCGTTGGAGCTTTCCAAGCCCCAGGCCCCGCCGTCCGGCCTAAACCTGACCCGAAAGTAACGGGGGGGGGGGGGGGGGGGGGGCCGCACCGTGAAGCGAAAGACACGGGAAACACACGACACGCCAGCTCCACGCGCGCCGCGGATCGAGCGGCGCCACCGTTTTCCCAGCTGCCTCCTCGCCCAAGCTATATATCCCCAATCTTCCCCATCTCCCCCTACCAACCGAACGCACAAGCAACACCCGCCGCCGGACCGCCGCTCAAACCCACCGCCTCTCCATCCTCCACCGCGCCTCCCTCGCTCCCTCGGCAGCGACACACAGAGGGATCGAGATGGCCCGGTACGTGGAGATGCTGGACATGGGCGTGCGCATCGCGGCCAGGTTCCACTCCCACTGCCCGCAGACGGCGCGCATGTACTACAAGCCGCCGCACTCTACCTCCTCCTCTTCGTCCTCCGCTGGCGCGTCGACGGATCGGAAGGCCGCCGGCTTCGACCACGAGGCGGCGGCTGCGACCGCTGCATCCTTCCGGCCCTTCGCCGCGACGTCGTCATCAGCGGGGTTCGGCGCCGGCGTGCAACAGCCCGGGTTCGGCTTCGACACCGCGCAGGTCATCATCTACGAGGTCGTATGAACAACGAAGGCCGGCGTCCGGCGAACAGTTAGCTCTCTTGGACGAGAGACTTTTTTGCGACCAGGGCTGGAATTGGTCGATTATAGTACCTGTGTACAACACTATTCTTTGATTACAAGATTTTGTCCGCGCGCGTGGGAATTGATAAAGAAAGATTTTTGTCATTAATCTCGACTATCTAAGGATCGGCGGACTACACGGCACGATCGACCAAATTCGATAAATTGGCCGGAGTTGCTTCTGCTTGGACGCTTGGGTTGTTAGGTGCATGAGTGATGAGTCTGATGTTTGATGACCTTGGTCAGCAGTCAGTGGATATGTAAATCACATCGAATCGTACGAATTAGGACGAAGCTATATAGCTGGTTCGGTGTATGTTTCATTATTAGGCGTGGATTGATAGTTGATCAATTAATCTCGCGGTTGGGGAATATTCAACACGTTTCGAAATCAATCATGGATCATTCCAATTAGTATGATGGAGCTAATGATCAGCCCTAACTTGATACCCAAATCACATGGATTATGGTATACTCTCAAATAAAAAAAGGCAATGAATTTGTCTCATACAGATTAGGTTTTCCTTCACACTGTGTCACTTCCCCCTCTGACGTGCCCTACGCGATTCATGGTCACCATCTTCCGGGCCACCCCTTCGTGCCTCCCCACTTGCTCTCGAGCTGCAATGCGGCATGACCAAACCAACAAAAAATGCAAAAGGTAATCGTCCACATACCACGATCATCGCACAAACACATCTGCGGTCATTATACCGACATAAAGTGTACTAGTGGGCATCCCTATAAAGGTTGATTAATAGTGTAGTAACAAGTCTTGTTTGCGTGCCCGCAACTGAGAAATTCCAGCTTTTGAAGAAACAAAATTCAGAGTTCACCAATTCAATCTCTCAAATCAACATCTTTGCTCTCACATCTAATATTTTTTTAAAATACCCTCTATGTTAGTTATGTGTGTCCTAGATGACGACGTCTTGGTGGTGGAACCGACGGTTGTATAGAGTGAAGGTTTCTCAACTACATCTTAATTCCGATGTTCCCATCAACCGTTTATGCCATGGCGTTTATGGTGTTTTATCTTGCGAATCGATAGCTCTTGATTTGACAGATGGTCATCTGACGCCTCACCCTATTTTGGCATTGGTGGTGAGATAGGAGCGAGTCAAGTATGTTTTGATGCGGGGTTCCCCCAGCTCATCCTTTAGTGATCTTGGTCTTCCTCTGCAACAATCCAATGAGAAAACATTGGTTTGACAATATGTTCTAGGAGAGTTGTGCCCCTCACTAAAATTTATTCATCGATCTTATGTTATCACCTCTTGAGGTTGGTGTATTATAAGGGATGCCAAAATTTTGGAGGTTAATCCAACTTGTGGCAGGTTGGTTTTCTATAGTTACATTACGTGAGGCATGCACGAACACTAACATGAGAAGGACCAGCCTAATCACCCTATCACCTACCCATGGATAACGACGGTTGCAATAATCGTGTGCGATATGCAAGATCAACCGTATGTGATTATCTGATCTATACTAGTGTAGTCAATTATGCACTAGTGAACGCTACAACTTCATTATTCGTTTTCTGAAGCAGTGTGCAAATTATGATAGTAATGCCAAGATATTCGGGCTTTGCTAGACGGCGTTCGTTGCAATGATGCTAAATATTACGAGCGAAGGGTTAAAAGTCAATGTTTCTCTTTGTAAATAATAAGGTACGTAATAACATTGGTGTGAATCATCGTGTATTGCATTAATCAATGAGTGTGGCTTATATAGCCTAAAGGACAATGTTTGATTACAAAAGAAAACGAGCGTGGCTCCAAAGCGTGCGAGGGGGGCACGTGATCACGCAGTGGGAGCGTCCATCGCATTAGGCCCTGGCATGGAGATCGTGCCGAACGTTCCCGAGTGGAGTGCGCCTGTCGTGGGACTCGATCCAGCAGGTAGCGGCGCGTCACGTAAGGGTACAGTCCAACAGTGGTCCCATCTCACTCCGCTCAGCTCGATCCCATGGTGACTACACGAGAATACAACCTAGTTTCTGAACTAGGAAGGTCACATTGTGCAAGATTTGTGTACACGGTGTCTTCTATCCTCCCGAGAAGTTTCGTATGCTGCCTTGGAAAAATCGCTCATGAACACGTGCTTATTTTCCGATGTCTCCTATCCCTACGTGCTCTCCATTTTTTTCCCATCTATTGAACTTCTTATGTTTGGGTAATTGCCACCTATTTTTTTGCATGGAAATGTCAAAGCATAGATCCGGGAGACGAGAGTTTTGGGAACAATAGAGCTTGTTGTCCGTTAAAGGTGGACATTGTGCACTATATGTAGGGGAAGAGAACACCTACCTCAACTGAAGTTTCTTTAAGCTCCCTTCATTGCATTTAACCAAAGTAAGAACCAAAAAAACGTGTAGAGTACAGCCTAAAAGGAAAATAAAATAGTCGATAAAACACTAAAAGTAAAGGCGGTACACGTTGTCCTCATCACACACGAGTAGATGCACACATACAAATGCCCCTGACTTGTTGGCTTACTAGCATGCATCCCCCACAATCCGTACCACTACCCCAAGCGTCGCCATGGTAGGAAGCCGGACACTGTTTGCCACTGGTATGCATGAGGACCATCATAATTGAATGTCTACATGATTCCATGTGAATTGAATTTGGAGGTTGCACTGTTAGTGATGGAATTTTTGTTGCATCGGATGAAGCAATTGATGAACAAAATCACTATAGACAATGAAGGAGTCAAAGAGGGAAGAGCAGGAGCTACGCGTCGCCCCTATGTTCAGGATTTTCTCAGAATATTGGCAATGAAAGTTCCTAATTTATGGAATTTTAGCTAGTTTAGTCCTCTCATAATAATTAAAACACTAATTAGTCTAACTTTGCCCCCTTGAGTTCGATTCATGGATATGTCCCTGAGCCCAGAAGAACCGGACGACCTTTTTAATGGCCACCAAACCCAGAACAAAAGAGACACAAAGGGAAGTGCTATTTGAGAAAGAACATCTTCCTATAAAACTTGACAACTTGACTTGTAACGTAGGAGCAAACGGCCAGATTGCCGAGTTGCGGATTAGCTTGATTTGTGTCTGTGATTTGTTCTAATTTCAAGTAAATCCATGACGGTAGAGAGAATCTTACAGGAAGCTTCTGACTACAAATGATGGTAATTCTGCATTATTTTTTCATTGAGCTGATTATCTGTATTGTTCTTTTGTCTGAAGTAGTTGTTTCTTCAAAAGATAAGACACCAATAAGGACTAGTAGCACAAGAAAAATCACATGCTCCCTAGTCATAAAGAAGTTCTTTTCCCCGCAATTTAATGGACTGCTTCCTCATAAACCAGAGAAGTTTTTTTACTCACAAACCCACATGGCATGGGTGTCATTTTTTTCATTATCTAGAAGACATTACAAATAACAAGAGTCAAGTGCCCCCCCCAGGTCATGACCTTTTTTAGGTTCCATCTGACTATAAATGAGGATATTTCTGCATTATTTTTTCATTGAGCTGATTATCTGTATTGTTCTTTTGTCTGAAGTAGTTGTTCCTTCAAAAGACAAGACACCAATAAGGACTAGTAGCACAAGAAAAATCACATGCTCCCTAGTCATGAAGAAGCTCTTTTCCCCGCAATTGAATGGACTTCTTCCTCATAGACCAGAGAAGCTTACTCACAAACCCACACGGCCAGGATTTATCGTTGACCCATCAGATTTTCAACGGTAAATCCTGGCCGTCGGATCGCTGAATCCGACGGCCCAGATTGCGCATGGGCGCCCTTACGCATGGGCAACTTCTTTTTCGGCCCAATCCCACCTCTCCCCATGCCAACCCCACACACCGCGCTCAAATCCACCGCCTCTGCCTCCCTCCGCGCCTCCCTCGCTCCCTTGTCAGAGACAGGCAGAGGGATCGAGATGGCCCGGTACGTGGAGATGCTTGACATGGGCGTGCGCATCGCGGCGAGGTTCCACTCTCACTGCCCGCAGACGGCGCGCATGTACTACAAGCAGTCCACCACCTCGGCGGCCGCTGGCGCGTCCACGGACCGGAAGGCCGCCGGTTTCGACCACGAGGCGGCAGCGGCTGTTGCCGGCTTCCGGCCCTTCGCCGCGACGTCGTCGTCAGCGGGAGTCGGCGCCGGCGCCGTGCAGCCGGGGTTTGGCTTCGACACCGCGCAGGTCGTCATCTACGAGGTCGTATAAAAAACGAAGGCCGGCGAACAGTTAGCTCTTCAGGAGAGATCTCTTGGACGAGAGACTTTTTTGCGACCAAGGCTGGAATTGGTCTATTATACCTGTGTATAAACAGTTAAACACCATTCTTTGATTACAAGTTTTTGTCCGCGTGGGAATTGATAAAGAAAGATTTTTGTCATTAATCTCGAGTATCTAAGGATCGTCGGACTACACGAAACAATCGACCGAATTCGATGAATTGGCCGGCGTTTCTTCTGCTTGGACGCTTGGGCCGTTAGGTGCATGAGTCTGATCTCTGATGTTTGATCAGCTTCAGCAGCCAGTGGATATGCAAATCACAACGAATCGTACGAGTTAGGACGAAGCTACATAGCTGGTTCGGTGTATGTTTGATTATTTTTGGCGTAGATTGATGATTGATCAACCTTGCGGTTGGGGGAATATTCAACGTGTTTCAAAATCAATCATGGATCATTCCAATTAGTTTGATGGAGCTAATGATCAGCCCTAACTTGATACCCAAATCACATGGATTATGGTATAATGTCAAATAAAAAGGCAATGAATTTGTCTCATATAGATTAGGTTTTCCTTCACACGCTGTGTCACTTCCCCTCTGCTCTGACGTGCCCTACGCGATTCATGGTCACCATCTTCCAGGCCACCCCTTCGTACCTCCCCGCTCGCTCTCGAGCTGCAATGCAGCATGACCAAACCAACCAAAAAATGCAAAAGCTAATCGTCCACATACCACGATCATCACACAAACACATCTAGGGCCATTATACCGACATAAAGTGTACCAGTGGGCATTGTTAGAGTATACACGTATATGATTATTATGGTAGTATATGATAGAGTTAGGATTTGCATCCATCATATTCCGCATATCTCATAATTCTACATGGTAGCCGCAGCGGCACGACCTCTGACCTAGCCGCCACCGCCGCGCTTCCGCACCGCGCCGCCCCCGGGGAGACCGATCTCTATGATTTCTCCCGGGGGCCGCGCAACCCGTACGCAGGGTTCGTCCGCCGATCCGTGATCGGCTGCCCTGTAAGTCTTTTTTTCCGATCTCTTGATCGGTTTTCTTTTTTGGTTTACCGATCTTAGATCGGATTGAGTCGCCCACCGCCGTCGTCATCGCCGCGCCTCCACTCCGACCATCGGCATCGACGATCTACATCGCGCCCGTGCGCCTGCCACCTGCGCCGCCGTGCCTGCCTCGGTAGGCCGTCGCGGCCTCACGGCAGGCTGCTGCGCACCGCGGCCGGCTGCTGCGCCTTCCTCGGGAGGGTACTGCGGCCGTCCCCCTCGGATTGTCTTCGTCGTCATCGCCCGGGACTTCATCGACAACTTCGCCATCGACTCCGATCTGCGCGTCGTCGTCGCCGCCATGGCGCTTTCCGCGCTGCGTCGGTCTGATCAACCGATCGCGCGCCTGCACCGGCAAGCACGTCCCCGAGCACGAGCCTACCACCGATCGAGCTACAGGCTGCCGCCACGTCGCCCCTTCGGGCCGTCGCGCCGCCGCCATTGGTCCATGTTGCCGGCAGCCAACGCGCCTTCCCAGGCGTGTATGCCGCTGGCGACACCCGCCGTCGCCCCAACCCGCGCACTGCTGCTGCGTCGCCCCTTCGGGCTGTAGCGCCGCGACACGCGGTCCTCTTCGCCGTCCCTGCGCGTCGACTTCTACGTGGTATGCGCCGCGCCGACTCCCTCGACGTGGGAATGCCACCGTCCGCGCATGGTCTTCGTCAAGCCGCCGGTTCTTCCTCGCCTACTTCGAGTAACGCCGCCGCCATCTACAGGTAACCTGCATGGCCACCTCAGGCCGTCGCAGGTCCCGCCGACCACCCCTTGTCCAGGCGTCCAGCATGGCCACCCCCGGCCGCCGCTGCCTTCGCCGCCTTCTACATCTTCGTCCACCACGACCACGTCGCCAGCGTCATCATCCTCGTCCCCGACTACGTCTTCTCCGACAACCGCGGACGACATCGGCACCTTCTACCCCCCGCTGATTGGCGCCGCAATCGTCGTCGAGTCCTCCTCTGCTGGCCCCTCCGACGCTGGCGTATGGTTCACGGTGGTCCCTGCCCCCGCATGCACGGTACTGGCAACACCCGTGCGTGCCTTCGTCCCCGACGTGTCCCCGGGTCTGGCAAGCCCGGGTCGGTGCCTCGTCTACATCGGCCTCGACAACGTCTTCGGCATCGACTTCCTCCTCTACGACTGCCTCGACCACGTCACCGATTTCTTCTATGCGTACTCGGTTCTGGTAAAACCAGAGTATGCCTTCATCCCCGACGTGCGCCTTGTTCCGGCAAAACAATGGCCGCACCTCGTCCTCGACGGCTCGTACTGCGTCGTCCCCGGCATCGGCATCCTCGACGACTGCCTCGACGCGTCCCCGTCACTCTTCTGCGTCTACCTCGACACCGGCAACCCCGACCACGACATCGACCACGACAACCTCTCGCACAGCTACCACGACCAAGGCTGCACCGCCTAACGCTCTCGGCTCCCTCGACATCGGCAATAAGGGCTACCACCTCGCTTGAGCTCCTCATCAGCTTCCTCTACAGTCCAAGCTCTGCGCCGCGACACCGTCCACGACGTTCCCGCTCCTACTGCGGGGGATGTCAGCTTACTGGTTCTTCCTCGGCTTATCTCCAGTCTGACCGTCCGCGACGCTCCAGTTATTCACGACGCTACCGCTACGACTGCGGGGGATGTTAGAGTATACACGTATATGATTATTATGGTAGTATATGATAGAGTTAGGATTTGTGTCCATCTATTCCTGACTTGACTTGTACTCCAAGATGATCCCTGTACCGCTATATATACTCGCATATGAGGCTCAATAATACATCCAACATATTCCGCCAATCTCTCTATCGTTCTACAGGCATCCCTAAAAAGGTTGATTAATAGTGTAGTAGCAAGTCTTGTTTGCGTGCCCGCAACTGAGAAATTCCAGCTCTTGAAGAAACAAAATTCAGAGTTCACCAATTCAGTCTCTCCCATCGACATATTTGCTATCCCATCTAATATTTTTTAAATACCCTCTATGTTAGTTATGTGTGTCCTAGATGACGACGTCTTGGTGGTGGAAACTACGGTTGTACAGAGTGAAGGTTTCTCAAGTACATCATAATTCCAATGTTCTCGGCAACCGTTTATGCGATGGCGTTTATGGTGTTTTCGTCTTGCGAATTGATAGCTCTTGATTTGACAGATGGTCATCTGACGCCTCATCCTATATTGGCATTGGTGGCGACATAGGAGCGAGTCAAGTTTGTTTTGATGCGGGGTTCCCCTAACTCATCCTTTCGTGACCTTGGTTTTCCTCTGCAACAATCCATGAGAAAACATTGGTTTGACAATATGTTTTGGGAGAGTTGGCCCCCTCACTAAAATTCATTCATCCATCTTATGTTATTACCTCTTGAGGTGGGAGTATTATAAGGGATGACAAAATTTTGGAGGTTAATCCAACTTGTGCCATGTTGGACTTCTACAGTTGCATTACATGAGGCATGCAGGAACACTAACATGAGAAGGACCAGCCCAATCACCCCCATCACCTACCCAGGGATAACGACGGTTGCAATAATCGTGTGAGATATGCAAGATCAACCATATGTGATTATCTGATCTATACCAATGTAGTCAATTATGCACTAGTTAGCGCTACAACTTCATTATTTGTTTTTTGAAGCAGTGTGCAAATTATGATAGTGATGTCAAGATATTCGGGATTTGCTAAACAGCGTTCGTTGCAATGATGCTAAATATTACGAGGCGAGGGGTTAAAAGTCAGTGGTTGACTTTGAAAATAATAACATTGGTGTGAATCATCGTCAGGATCTAATCACCGTGTATTGCATTGATCAATGAGTGTGGCTTATATAGCCTAAGGTACAACGTTTGATTACAACAGAAAAGGAGCGTGGCTCCTAAGCCTGCGAGGGGGCACACAGTGGAAGCGTGGGTCGCATTAGGCCCTGGCGTGGAGATCGTGCCGAACGTTCCCGAGTGGAGTGCGCCTGCCGTGGGACTCGATCCAGCTGGTAGCGGCGCGTCACGTAAGGGTGCAGTCCAACAATGGTCGCATCTCATTCCGCTTGGATCAATGGCATGGTGACTACACGATAATACAACCTAGTTTCTGAACTAGGCAGGTCACATTGTGCAAGACTATCTGTACACAGTTTCTTTATCTTCCCGAGAAGTTTCATATGCTGCCTTGGAAAAATTGCTCATGACCACGTGCTTATTTTCCAATGTCTCCTACCCCTACGTGCTCTCCATTTTTTCCCATCTATTGAACTTCTTATGTTTGGGTAATTGCCACCTAATTTTTTGCATTGAAATGTCAAAGCATAGAGCGGGGAGACGAGCGTTTTGGAAACAATAGAGCTTGTTGTCCGTTGAAGGTGGACATTGTGCGCTATATGTAGGGGAAGAGAACACCTACCTCAAGTGAAGTTTCTTTAAGATCCCTTGATTGCATTTAACCAGAGTAAGAACCAAAAAACATGTAGAGTACGGCCTAAAAGGAAAACAAAAGAGTCGAAAAAAAGAGTAAAGGTGGTACACGTTGTCCTCATCACACACGAGGAGATGCACACACACATGCTCCTGACTTCTTAGCTTACTAGCACGCATCCCCCAGAATCCGCACCACTACCCCAAGCGTCGCCATGGTACGAAAGTCGGACACTGTTTGCCACTGGTATGCATGAGGGCCATCATAATTGAATGTCTACATGATTCCATGTGAATGGATTTGGAGTTGCACTGTTAGTGATGGAATTTTTGTTGCCTCGGATGAAGCAATTGATTTACAAAATCACTATAGACAATGAAGGAGTCAAAGAGGGATGAGCAGGAGCTACGCGTCCCCCCCCCCCCCCCCCCCCCCCCCCCCCCCCATGTTCAGGATTTTTTAAGAATATTAGCAATGAAGTTTCCTAATTTATGAAATTTTAGCTAGTTTAGGCATCTCATAAAAATTAAAACACTAATTAGTCCAACTTTGCCCCCTTGAGCTCGATTCATGGATCCGTCCCTGAGCCCAGAAGAACCGGACGACCTTTTTAGTGGGCCACTGAAACCCAGTACGAGAGAGACACAAGGGAGTGCTATTTGAGAAAGAACATCTTCCTATAAAACTTGACTTGTAAGATAGGAGCAAACGGCCAGATCGCTGAGTTGCGGATTAGCTTGATTTGTGTCCGTGATTTGTTCAAATTTCTAGTAAATCCACGACGGTAGAGAGAATCTTACAGAAAGCCACAAGATAATCTTCTAACTATAAATGAGGGTATTGTCTGTATTTTTTTTCATTAAGCTGATTATCTGTATTATTCTGTTCTTTCTGAAGTAATTGTTTCTTAAAAAGATAAGACACCAATAACGACTAGTAGCACAAAAAAATCACCTGCTCCCTAGTAATAAATGGAGAAGTTGTTATCCCGCAATCCAAAATGCAGAAGGTAACCATCATCGCACAAACACATCTGGGTCGCTATATCGACATAGAGTCTACTAGTGCACATCCCTAAAAAAAAGGTTGATTAATAGTGTAGTAGCAAGTTTTGTTTGTCCTGGTGGGCTACTGTGAAATTCCACCTCCTGAAGAAACAAAATTAAGAGGTCATCAATTCAATCTCTCACGTTATTATATTTGCTCTCACGTCTAAAAAAGATTAATATTTGGTTTAAATACTCTCTATGTTAGTTATGTGTGTCCCAGATGACGGTGTCTTGGTGGTGGAAACGACGGTTGTATAGAATGAAGGTTTCTCAACTACATCTTAATTCCAATGCTCGTCGGCCATTTATGCCATGGCGTTTTCTTCTTGTGAATCGATAGCTCTCTATTTGATAGATGGTCATTTGAAGGCGGGAGTGTTATAAGGGATGTGAAAATATTGGAGGTTAATCCAACTTGTGGCAGCTTGGTCTTCTGCAGTTTGAACACTAACATGAGAATAACCAGCCCAGTCACCCCATCGCCTACCCATGGATAACTACGGTTGCTATAATTGTATGCGATGAGCAAGGTAAACCGTGTGTGATTGCCTGATCTATACTAGTGTAGACAATGTTGCACTAGCGAGCGCTGCAACTTCATTATTCGTTTTTGAAGCAGGGCCGTAAATTATGATAGGGATGCCAAGATATTCAAGATCTACTAGACGGTGCTCGTTCCTATAATACAAGATATTACGAGGCAAGGGAGTCAGAATGCAGCGGTTGGCCTCGTAAATAATAAGGTACGTACTGGTCCATCTCACTCTGATCCGCTCGATACCATGGCGACTACAAGATAATAAAACCTAGCTAGTTTCTGAATTAGGCAGGTTACATTGTGCCAGATTATTTGTACTCTTATTTTTCAACTTCCAGTGAGGCATGATCAAGGTGGGAAAAAACGAGTTGCCAAAATGCTAGCTACGGTCTTCCGACGGTAGGGATACCATGAACTGCATACAAAGTTTCTTTACCAGCCCCGAGAAGTTTCATATGCTACCTTGGAAAAATCGATCACCAACACGTTCTTATTTTCTGTTGTCTCCTATCCCTACGTGCTCTCCATTTGTTTTTCCCATCTATCGAATTTCTTATGTTTGGCTAATTGGCACCTAATTTTCTGCTTAGAAGATGGAAGTGTCAAAGGATAGACCTGGGAAGCGAGAGTTTTGGGAACCATAGAGCTTGTTGTCCGTTGAAGGTGGAGATTGTGCACTATATTTAGGGGAAGAGAATACCTACCTCAAGTGAAGTTTGTTTAAGCTCCCTTCATTGCATTTAACCAAAGTAAGGACAGAAGAACAAGTAGAGTACATCTTAAAAGCAAAACCAAAGAGTCGAGAAAAACAATAAAAGTAAATGTGTGCCCTACTAGTACACGCGTCCTCATCACACGAGGAGATGCACACAGACAAATGCCCCCGACTTCTTGGCTTAAATCCGCACCACTACCCCTAGCGTCACTGTGCTAGGAAAGTCGAACATTTTTTTGCCACTCGTATGCATGAGGAGCATCATAATTGAATGTCTACATGATTCCGTTAGAAGGGAATTTGGAGGTTGCACTGTTAGTGATCAATTTTTTGTTGCATCAGATGAAGTATATGATGAACAAAATCACTATATCGACGCGGATTTTCTACCCGGGGTGGTAGCTGTGCATAGGGTGTGGGCCGTTGGATTTGCATCCTATCTACTCCCTTGATGAAAACCAGACGAATAGGACCGTGCATGCATGTGACGGAGTTGGTTCTCCGTTAGCTAGGGCTGTCCTCTACTCTGTTTTTCACTTGTCAGTCTTGCTGGCATGCTTTTCAAAATTTGAACCTTTGCTCCATGGACGTCTGTCGAAAGGAAAGGACGACCGGCACCGTGGTCCATTACTCCATTGTCCCATGGCTCCGTAGACCATTTGTCAAAAGTATATTGTTTCTGTAAATAAAATACTACTACCGGAATGGATTTGTGCCCCTAGTTTGTGGCATGGTGGCTTTTTTTATTGTGGAGCGCAAAATGCATTTCATTAGCTGGCCGTATCTTTCAAAACGTTGACGAATCTTGGTGCAAATTTTATGCTACCGTGGCCATCCATGTGCAAATTTTATGCTACCATGGCAATCTCTGAATCACAACGGTTAATAATGCGGGGTTGACGAGCTACAGTTTATAATATCAGTACTCCTCAAGAATTAACACAAACACGTTGTCGGCAACAGAACGCAAGCAGTAGAAAATGTCAATTAACCAAGAGAAAAGAGAAAAGAGAAAAGCAATGGACATCAAATTACTTTCTCCTCCATCTTTGCACTGTGTCATTTCTAGTTGAACGAGAAATCAAGCAGTAACAGGCTCCATTAAATGCTTATCTCTTGTCACGAACTGGACCAAAGAAAAATGGTACTTTTTGCTCAATGGAAAGGTCGAGTGCACATTCATATTTTTCAATTTACATAGGGTGAACCGATGCAGCTCAAGAATTAATTACAGACAGCTGATCGAATCAGCTCAGCTCAAGAATCCACTGAAAACAACAAAAAACAGCCTGGGTCCCCCTGCCGAGCCTCATGGCCTGATGGTGAAGCGTGATCCATCACCAGCAGCTACCGAAATTTCCAGCTCGGTAACCAATATTCTGTTCATTTTCAGACCATGAAGGAAATTAAACAGAATAGATCATGAACCGAATTCGATCCAAAACCAAAACATCAGTTCAGATCATGGATAAATCTTTGATCCTGAGATAGAGATAGCATGGAAGAAAAATAAAATCGCTCTAGCCTGTACCTCTCTGAATGCATGTAACACGATGTCCCTACTGCAAGAAACATGATACGGGAGGGGACATTGATCTTAAGCATTACAGTCTGAAAATCGCAGCCGCTGACAGCGAGAATGCTCTTCAAACAAGTGCAGTTATTTTAGAAATAGAACCAACAAATTCTTAGGCATAAACAAAAGAACTTTCCATCATCTTCATCCAGTTTCATCCAAACTATCCCCCAATCGACACAAGCTTTAGGTGAAAAAATGCAAAAGCCATGGGAAAACCACAGCAGAGAAAATAGCAAAGTTAGTGCAGTGTTTTTTTATTTCTTTGGAGATGTGATTGACAAATTGGAAGTTGCCTTCCAGCAGCTCTAAACTGACCCGCTCGTGACTCCAAGAGAGAGGACATAAAACAGATCAGCAAAGGGAAGGATAAATCCGGATTTATCCGGCGAGAGCGCAAGCAAAAGACAGACTTGTTAGAAGCAGAGAAAGAAAAAGAAGGGGAGTCTGTGCTCTGGGCTGCGGCCGGCGAGAGCAGGTCGATGGAGCCGGCGGGGCTAGGACTCACCTCTGCTTTGGATTAGGAGTACGCCGCAGCAGGACGCATGGCCAGGACGCCGGTGCTGGTGTGGCGGCGCCTGCGCCGTCGCGGCACTCGCCTCCTCCTCAGTGGCCGATGGCGCAAAATCGTGGTGGTCCACCGTGGTGATGGCACGTGCGAGACCGCTCACGGGACGAGCTCGGGGCAGCGGGAGAGGGCAGCGTTGGTGGCCGAGGAGGCGCGTTGCTGCAGCGAATGAAGCGGCGGCCAAGCAGCGCTCTCGACGGAGCCGGTCCTGATGGCAGGGCCTTGTGCAACGGAGACCAAATCACCAGAAAGAAACCCCACCGCGCCGCCCGACCCTCTTCTTTCCTTCTCCATCAGGGGCGCTGCTGCCACCGCACCTACATCTCAGGAGGTTATTTTGGAAGGCACCTCCGGGCCAGATCCCAGCAGAGGCAGGGGTGAGGAAATCCACGGGGCAAGTAGGAGACAACCGTGCCGGCGACAGCCACGGAAACATAGGGGAAGAGAGGGCACGTCGCCTCCCAGAGACGGCGACGCCGACGCCGACGCAACGGACGGTCGCCGCTGGAGCCGTCTGGTCTGCGGGAAGGGGCTCCGGGCCGCTCCCCACCGAAGACAGCCCCTGCAGCCACTCTACTCTCGATGGGATGCCGGTGACACAAGGATGAGATGCGGATGAAGCTCACCGAGATCTAAGAATGGTGAACGGATCGAGTGTGGCTGTAGCGTTTTGAGGGAGGCGACGAGTGGAAGTGGTGGTGTTCGAAATGGAGCCGAAAAGAGGTGTGGTATGGTGTTCTGTTTTGTACCACAGTGAAATTTTTGTCGCCCGAAGCGACAGGGCTGGGTAATATTGACGTCGTTCCGTCAGAGGCGTGCTCCTGCTTCCTATAATCTGTGCTCTCTATACAGATTCAACGGATGGATGAAGGGTGTGTACCTACCACCCTAGCCATCCCACTATTTCCCATCACTATATATAGGGACGGAGATTTTAGCTAGAATATTAGGCATGGAGTTCTTAATTTATGAAATTTTAGCTAGTTCAGCCCCCTCATGGAGGGACGGAGATTTTTTCTAGAATATTAGGCATGGAGTTCTTAATTTATGAAATTTTAGCTAGTTCAGCCCCCTCATAAAAATCAAAACTCTATTTTGCCTAACTTTGCCCCCTTGAGCTCGATTCCTGGATCCGTCCGTGAGCCCAGAAGAACCGGACAACCCCCTTTAGTGGGCCGCTGAAAACCAGTACGTGCGAGACACGTAGGGGAGTGTTATTTGAGAAAGAAGCTCTTACTGTAAAACTTGACTTGTAACGTAGGAACGAACGGCCAGATCGGCGGTTGTAGATTAGCTTAATTTGTGTCCGTGCTTCGTTCTAATTTGCAGTAAAACCACGATGGCAGTGAGAATCTTACAGGAAGGCACGAGATAATCTTCTGACCATTTTTTTTCATGGAGCTGATTTATTTGTATTGATCTTTTTTCTGAAGTAATTATTTCTTCAAAATAAGGCGCCAATAATGACTAGTAGCACAACGCCTGCTCCCCAGTAAATAATGGAGAAACTCTAATAGAATGGACTTCTTTGTCATAGACCAGAGAAGCCTACTCACGGGCCCACATCGTATAGGTGTCACTTTTTTTCATTAATTAGATGGCAAAAACAAAATAAAATAAAATACAAAAGCCTACTCTCACAGCATGATACAAGTTAAGTGTTTTGCTCCCACCAATCCCTAGGTGTAGGTGTTTCAAATTTGTTATGTTTATGATCTGGTCGGCATGGAGTGCACGTTTCTAAAAAAAACTCACTACTCATTCCAATTCTCGCAAGATGTCGACATGCATGACAATAGATGCTATGACCTTTCTTTAAGTTCCATGGACGTTAACCATCCATGGCCGCCACCCTTTGACATTTGCACGATCGGACCCATTGGAAGTGTGGGAGTGTTTTAGTACATAGTTGACATAGGCCACAACTGAGTCGTCTATGCAGTATATGCCCGGGTAATGCGACTAGCGAGTTGTAGCGAGATGGCGACCGGCGAAAAACCAAAGTTGACATAAGCCGCGCAACTTAGTTATCTAGGAAGCACATGTACGGATAAATGTTAAGTTATGTCTCCCTCTACCACTACCAAGTTGACATTACTAATTATTACTAACTATATAAAAGACGGCCGATTCCGCGGCCTCTCAGCCACCCGGTTACTGTTCTAATGAACAATGTTGAATAGTGCTCAGCCGCATTTTGCAGAAAACCCCCTGACAAATAGGGATATTAACCCGCAGTCCACAAGGCAAAGGAGACTTCGTCGTTCCGTACGTCGAAGAGACTTATTTGCAATTTTCGGACAATCCAGGGACCTTTTCACAACGACGTGGTCAGTGCCTGGCCGCATTTTGCAAAAACCTCCTGACAAATAGGGACATTAACCCACAGTCCACATGGCAAAGGAGACTTCGTCGTTCCGTACGTCGGAGGGACTTACTTGCAATTTTCGGACAATCCAGAGACCTTTATACAACGACGCGGTCATCGTCGTGACGTCACCAAGTAACGTCATCGTGGGCCCCAGCCGTCAGAATTTTATTCATTTTGATAAATAATTTCAGTAATTATTACAACCCTGACATGTGGGTCCCGTTGTCAGAATTTTAAACATTTTCAGAAATTTCAGAAAAATGTCCAAAATTGTATAATCTATAACTTCTGATCTGTAATTCAGAAAAATGTGTTCAATATATCAAAATGTTCAGAAAAATTAAATCTGTCTACTGGTATCAAAATTCATGCAGATTTAACAACTTTTAATCATGCTTATTTAGGAGAACAAAATAACCAATTTATGGATAGGCCGATTTATTAGTTTGAACAACGCGGATTTTTCTCCCGTTGCAAGGCACAGGCAACTATATAAAAGGAGAGCGATTCCGCGGCCTCTCAGCGCTCGTGCACTGTTCATATCATGCTTTTCGTTGCAAAGTACGTTAGTCTCCCTTCCTGTAATATAAGTATTATGTAATGCTCTATGAGCACACCTTGCCTGTAATATTAGTCAGATTAGTCTGAACATTATGGTTCCCACTACCCTGTCTTCTTTCTGTAGACGTGTTTAGCGGCCGACTAATTACTGCTTATATAAATAGTTACTGTCCAAACCGACGGAACTTTATGTAGTTCTCTATAAACCTTCCCATACAATTATTTCATATGCTATATCTCTCATCCATACACCTACTTACTTATTTACATACAATCTATATACATACAAAAATACACGTTCATTCGCTTGATACAAGATACAATACAATACCATCAACAAAATACACTACCAAACAAAACTTCCAAAAAAGCCGCGGCGTGACGCCGCGCGAAATTCCACTAGTACCTACAATGAGTCGTCTAGGCGGTACATGCGTATAATACGATTAGCAAGCTTCAGCCAGATGGCGACCAACGAAAAAACCATATCCAATGTCACACGACGACGACTGCGGGTCTTGATTATTCCACAAAGATCGAGTCCCGTGAGTGAGGAGGCCACGCGACAACGAAGATCTTAAAATTACTACCAGTATTACTCAAGACCACATCGCCTCTCTTCCGTATTCGCCGGGACAGTATTTTCTCGCCGGTTCATCTCACCTCTCACGTGTAGATAAAATGGCCCTTCCACTAGTTCCCGGTCAGTTCTCCCTTTTGCTTTTACGACCCCGGGTGCTGGGTGCCATCCAGTGAACGAGGCAAAGACAGGCAAAACGTACGCGGCACACGGTTCGCCAGAGAGAAATGGTCACGTCCGGCAGCCCAGTCCGCACCGCACCAATCCAGCGTTTAATGTGCGTCTCGAAGCATCACTGGTTCACAACTGAGTGCGTCGCTTGCGGAAACGCTAGTACCTTTTACGTGGTCACTGGGCGACGACATCTCTATAAGACTGCTCATAGTGAGGAGTAACATAGATTAGTAACATGGACATGTTACTACTTTTATAGTGTGTAGTAACATATGTATGGTGTCATCCAAGTATGTATTTCTTATATTATAGACTCATATTGTATTGGTATATGTAATGTTACGGTAACTACCTATGTTACTCCATTTGTCTCTCTCTTCATTAATTGCATGCCACATCATTTTTTTTACCTATGTGACATCTATGTTACTAGCTAAGTTACTTCCACTATAGGTAGTATAAAGGTTGCACGTTTAAGTCAACTTGCACCGCGCTCCGCGCACCGCAGAAGCGTGGAAAGCCACGCAAAACACACCACGCGCGTGGAGTCTCGTTTCGTTTCCCAGCTGCCTCCCTTCCTTCCCAGTACCAGCTATATAGCCACGACGCCCAATTCCCCCCTCTGAAAGCACACACCACACACGCAGACGGACCGAGCTCTTCCTCGACTTCCTCTGCTCCCTCGGCAGAGACAGATTCGGTGACAAAAAGAGGAGCTCGACCGATGGCCCGATACGTAGAGATGCTGGACATGGGTTCGGCGGCCGCGCGCGATGGACCTGCGCGTCGCTGCCCCCGCCTCCGTGGCCGTGGCCGCGCGCCGGGGCGTTCTCGGCGGCGGAGGCGCGAGCCTCCGGGCGCTCGGCGGGCTCCGGCGCAGCCTCTCTGTGCGGGTGTCAGTCGCCACCACAGAGTCCGCCGCCACCGCCGCCGTGGGCGCCGTCAGTGACACATGCTCCGCCTCTCTTTCACTCTGTACTTATTTCTGTGAGTTTTGGTGTGACTGTTGTGTGGGTTGGGTTGTTTCTGCAGTCGGAGGACGAGGATGTGGAGACGAGGAACCCGAGGACGGTGGTGGCGGTCATCCTCGGCGGCGGCGCCGGACCAGGCTCTTCCCGCTCACCAAGCGCAGGGCCAAGCCCGCGGTCAGTGCTAGTACAGCTTAATTGCTTGCTCGATCAAGCTTCTCCAGCAGTCGCAGGGCCAATATTCGGCAAATGTGAGGAGACCGATCTCATGGTTGTCTAATTGCAGGTGCCGATAGGCGGCGCGTACAGGCTGATCGACGTGCCCATGAGCAACTGCATCAACAGCGGGATCAACAAGGTGTATATCCTCACCCAGTTCAACTCGGCCTCCCTCAACCGGCACCTTTCCAGGGCCTACAATTTCAGCAATGGCGTGGGTTTCGGAGATGGTTTCGTCGAGGTGTGAAATTCTGACCACGCATACTTTACGGGATGTCAAGTACTGCTGCAAGGAAACCTTCCCGTGCTAGCCTGATTATCTGAAATGGGGATAACAGATAGGGACTTAACTGAATTTCAGGTTCTGGCAGCAACTCAGAGGCCTGGTTTGGAGGGAAAGAGGTGGTTTCAGGGTACCGCCGATGCGGTTCGGCAATTCGATTGGCTTTTCGATGTAAGTTTTCTCTTGCTATGGTGAGATGCATACAAGATGTTCATTTTTTCATCACTGTGAACCCTGAATCGTGATGCAGGGCGTGTGCACGTGCTAGGTACAAAAATGCTGATACAGTGTTGTTTCATTCTGTCGTAGGGTCAAATGCACAGAGCCATTTACCTCTCTAGAGAAATACAAAGCCACTTTAAATACACTAGCACTTGTGTTTGGTAAATTTGGTCCGTTGCATACTTGTGTCATGAGCATTATTTGTGCCCCTGTTAATCTGTTATACTGATTCAGTCCGAGAATCAAGAGATCCTGTGTTCAGATGTACTTTCTTATTCCCTGTTGTTTCATCTTAGTATGCTACTGAAAAACCTCATGCTGTCCCTCACGTGAACTGTAAGCCTGTGCGTTTTTGCTTTCTAGGATGCCAAATCTAAAGATATAGAGGATGTGCTCTTTCTGGTGATCATCTCTACCGTATGGACTACATGGACTTTGTTCAGGTAATTACTGCATGTAGATTACTTTTTGCAGTTGTCTGTCAAAGTGCATGGTTAAATTGTTTTTGCCATTTCGATATGCAGAGTCACCGGCAGAGAGACGCAGGCATCAGCATCTGTTGCTTGCCTATTGATGAGAGGTAATTTATTTATATTTCTGTAGCTAATATACATAGTCAAAAGTGTCCTTCCACTATGCATCATCTAGCTGCACGGGCCGGAAGATAATAAATTTACCCCTTTATTTGTTTGAATTATCCTTGCTTTGTTAAGACAGATGTTGAATTTTTAACATATAATAAACTCTTCTATTTAGTACTTACTCTGTTAGTTTGTTGCGGATTCGCAATAATAATACTGTTTTTCAATGTCAGTCGGGCATCTGATTTTGGTCTAATGAAGATAGATGACACAGGAAGAGTTATTTCATTTAGTGAGAAACCAAAAGGAGCTGACTTAAAAGCAATGGTAAGGTGTATCGATTTCTTCATGCTATTCACCTCACCATTCCACCCCTCAGAATTATATTCTAGGTGGCCAAGTGCGCAATGTGTCAGTTAGTACAACATTTGAAAATGTCCATTTAATTAAAGTAAAACAGAAGTTCATGCGGCTTTATATTTTCTTTGGCAGCAAGTTGACACAACTGTTCTGGGCTTATCAGCGGAGGAAGCAGAAAAGAAACCATACATAGCTTCAATGGGGGTATACATATTTAAGAAAGAGTTACTTCTGAATCTTTTGAGGTATGCCAATTCAACTTACTGGATCTTGTGCGAGGTTCGTCAAAAATAAAAATAAACTTACTGGACTTCAAAATAGTTTCAGTTAAGTGTTATATTCGACTCTTTCATGAAGAAAAGTCTACTCGATTCTCCAAATATAAGGGAACTTCCAAAGTTCCATTAAAATGATGTTTGACATGCAAAATACTAAATAAGCTGTTTCATGTTCAAATATTGTGTGTTGCAGTCTTTTGGAGAGTACCTTATGTTGTAGTAACGTGCATTTTTTATGGAACAACTTTAATCAGAAGTAGATCTTAATATGTACTGCATTGTTGTTAGGTCAGATGGCGTTTTCCAACTGCGAATGATTTTGGGTCTGAAATAATTCCTGCAGCAGCAAAAGAGATTAATGTAATGGTACGTGAACATCATAAGCCATCATTAGTAGGCACGTTGTGTAAGTTTTGTTGGGCAGTTCAAGAAACATAATGACTTTCACTACTTCATGTTTCCATTGTTACCTGTGAAAAAAAATAGTATGCCACATACCTAGCAGTTAGCATGTGATGTTGTCAGCATCATTTACAGGTTCATTGTTCAATTGTATTCAGGCAACTGTTTCAAACAAATTGTAGTCAGGCAGCGTCATTGCCATTTAGTTCCCTAGTACCGCCCTTATAATTTAAGTTTCATATTTTGTATATTTATGTTTTATTTTTTCGTTAAACCTTAGCTTTCATGTCATGCCACTGGTAACTAATATTCAATTCAACACCTCAGGCATATCTTTTCAACGATTACTGGGAAGATATTGGAACTATTAAATCTTTCTTTGAAGCAAATCTTGCCCTTGCTGAACAGGTATGCCTGCTCTGTGCAAACTAATGGAAAGCTGTCCTTTTTCCCTTTTATCAGTCCTTGCCATTCTTCTTTTCCTACACTTCACTGTTCACGGTTTGACATTAGTGTTATTCAATGTATGATGTAATAGTGACTATTGTGCAATATTGTTGTTTATTTCTATGGCCCAATGAGGCAGTAGACATATCACATATATACTGAACAAGGTAGAAGAATTACAGAGCGCACTCTACAAAAGAGATAAATACAATGTACTAATGCTGATAATATGTATCAAGCAATACACCTTTTTTGAAAGAAAACATGTAAAAACTTGAACCTTTTGTAAAATGTGACCATCTTTTAAATTTAACAATGCAGCCTCCAGGGTTCAGTTTCTATGATGCTAGCAAACCGATGTACACATCACGGAGAAACCTACCACCATCTATGGTCAGCAATAGTAAGGTATGCATTGCCTCTGTGTGCTAGTACGACTTGCATTTCGCACTATTTATTTCTTGAAAAATCTGCCCATACCATTTTCGTACCCAAAAATTATCTGCATTCTCATTGTCATGGTTCCTTACTTTTTCGTTTTTACTAATATCGTATTATAAGTGTTCCGTTACTCTTAGCCTAACAAGTGGATACCATTGCAGATCACTGATTCAATCATTTCCCACGGATGTTTCTTGGATAGCTGCAGAATAGAGCACAGTGTCGTTGGAGTCCGTTCTCGAATAGGTTCCAACGTGCACCTCAAGGTCAGACCTCTTACTTGCAAAAAGCATAGAAAGCCAATATAACCAAGAGCTATAACCAAATGTAGTCTTCAAAAGTTACATGAAACTTGGTGTTTCATTTCTGCAGGATACGGTAATGCTCGGTGCTGATTCCTATGAAACTGATGCGGAAAGAGGTGACCAACTCGCCGAAGGAAAGGTTCCGATCGGGATCGGGGAGAACACGTCGATTCAGTATGCACGCATATTTGCTTCCTAGCTAATCGCGCACCACATTAGACATCATCGTGCATCATTGTTGACTCCAAATGTCTACCTTTTGTTCTACACAGAAAATGCATTATTGACAAGAATGCGAGGATAGGCAAGAATGTGACAATTGCTAACTCTGAGGTATGCATGGCATAAGACTAGTGGCTACCAGTATATGAAATCAATAAGCAACAGATGCAACATGCGACAGACTGTGATCTCCGCAATGTTTTTACAACAAACTTTTTGTAGTGTTTGCCATAAGCCAATTATTCACTTCAGTGCACCACCCTTCGGAGTGGGTGTCACGAGAATGCCTACTGAAGCTGTGGTTCGCTGTTGGGTGTTTGCAGGGTGTACAGGAGGCAGACAGGACAGCGGAAGGCTTCCACATCCGATCCGGAATCACGGTTGTACTGAAGAACTCGGTGATTGCGGATGGATTAGTCATATGAGCTGAAAAACAAGTGCTCCAGTTCAGCAAGAGAGGCCTGACACAAGGATTCGTGGCCGGAACAGAACGACCATTAGGATTTCGTTTTACTCTTCCAATAAGATGTGTAGCAATCGTGGGCTACTCCTTGTGTATACAAGAACATTCTGGCTCAGAAATTCGCGTGTCTCGCAGTATTGTCATCAAGCTCAAACATCGTTGTAAAAAATGAGATCAATGCTGAAAACTTCGGCCTTTCATTTTTATGGGCTTATTGCTCCTTGAACAATGTGCATTAGAAGCTTCTCTCAGTTTTATGTTTTGATTTCCCCCGTAAACTAGCAAATATGGCTGTGCGTTGTTGTCGTTGATTTTTATACTCCCTCCGATCCGTAAAGATTGGCGTGAGCAGTGTAGAAATTTGTACTACCCTAGTATTGTTTCCATGACAATCATTTCGGACCGGAGGTAGTAACTATTTTGGCTAATGTCTCACGAGTGGGAAGATCTTTTGATTTTGTCGTAAATAAAACTATCATTTTTTTCCGATAAAGTGTGTTTTATTACTCATAGGGTATTATCCAAAAGAGTTTACACCCGCCTCGGTATAGTTAGGATGAACACAGCTAGAAGAATAAAAGACAAAAAAAAAAATGACGACGGAGTACAAGAATCATTAGACTTGAGAATGTCTATAGTGTTGAAGAGCCAATTACGTTGCCATCCATGTGGAATACTTGCTCTATACAACGTGATGTTGCCTCCCGAGTCGTCCTAATCGTCCCCCACACTGTTGCTAGCCAAGCTACGCTCACCTTCGGGGTGGCGAGCCATGGTGACGCTCGAACGGGCATACGGATGGTTCTTGCGCAACATCGTCGTGCAAGATTGAGTTTCTCTTGGCTTTGGTTCCAGGGACCTCGCAATGGTCGTTCATCTACGGTCCTGTGTCGCGGACGGTGTCTCCACCCTCTCTTTCCGTATTTTTTGACAAATTTGGTCCTTTTGAGCAACTAAACACGTATATGGCCTCTTCTCAAAACTATTTTCAAATCTGACCTCTTGAGGTAGGCGCCAATGAGGATGGAGCCGAACTTGTTCAGTTCGGCGCCATCCAGAAAGTTACATAATTTTCTTAAGGATTTAGAATTTTAAAACAGGGGGTCGGCGCCAACGAGTGGAGCCGACATGACATGTCGGCGTCATCCTCGTTGGAGCCGACCTCAGGGACAGATTTGAAATAGTTTTGGAGAGAGGCCTGATTTGCGATTAGTTTCGCAAAAAGGCCATATTTGGCAAAAAAAATACTTGCACTAACGATGGTAGGACCGTCCCCGTCATAGTTCCTCCTTTCTCTCGCCCGAATTGATTAATCTCATCACAACTCCTAGATCCGACGTCATTCTCATCGCGATGCCATGTTTACCTTGTGCTGACGTAGCACGTTCTCGTTGGCCAATATTTGGCCTCCTTGCTCCCTACTATTTGTTTCTTCAGTGCTCATGTGAGCTATCTCTTGTCGATTCGTCCTCCTCATCTTTCTCCTATCTACTACTAGATACGCCCCTCCATCTTCTTATGTCCAGTTAACAATTCCTTGATTCATCTATGTGGTTGTCTTTGTTCTCGCGCAATCCACTCCCTCCTTCGAGACTTCATCCCCTTAAAGGGAAAACCGAGGACGTCTTCTCGAGCAACAACCATTTGGTTGAATCTCCTTGCCCTATTGCGCTTGCTCCGGTCTTTCCATTTCCGAGGCTTCCTATCCCATAGAGCGAGTGGATGGCGTCGACGAGAGTGGCAACCCTATAGTCATGCTCGATTGGCTTGATAGATTGCAACGTCATGTGAATAGAGTTTTCATATATGATCCCTATCTTTGGTTGTTTTAATGCTCTGCACAATCCTCCCTTCTATGGGGCGTCCTCCCCTTGGATGCCGAGTGGAGGGTACTTGCTAAGGGAAGCAACTAAGGTCATTGATCTCCTTGATATGTTACAATGTTCCTCCCACCTTTAGGGGGTCCTTTGAAGGGACAAGTGGATATCTTTGGCAAGAGCGAGAACTAAATAGCCACGCTGAACTGGCTTGACTAAGACTAGAGATGTGGAACAACAATTTCAACACATGCTCGTCAAACTTGGATACTTGGTGGCGTAACCAGTAATTGGTGTTTTTGAATGTTAAGGGTGGCTGATTAAAATAAATGAAAAAAAAAAATTCAGCATGTTGAGCGGCCGGATCTCTGCCGGTCCCTTGCCTTCGCCCTAGATGGGGTCTCTCTCTAGCGTCCTTGTATGTTCCCTTGGTTGGTGGAACTGCTTGGGGTCTTGGTTTTTTCTCTTCTTCCTTTGCACCCATGGCCACTGTGGCATAATCTTCTTGTTTGGGTAGCCTTTTATACTTATGTTGCTTTATTATAGTCACTTTGGTGGAAACATTGTAACAATAATGTTATCTTTCGAGTAATATATAACAACCAATACAAATTCTCTTGACTCTAACATTTTCAAAAAAAGATACAAACATTGAAATTGTTTGTGACATGGGAAGTTCAAATACCACAAATAAGAGATAACACTAGGAGTAGCCCTAAAGATGAATGTCAGCGCACACATTATGCGTAAGAGCATCTCTAGCAGATACCGAATAAGCCCCGCGGCCCGGAAAACTCCGGCGGATATAGGGGCCGCGGCCTATTTTCGACCCGACCAGATACGGGAAAACGCGTCGGCCCGGATAATCTTATCCGGGGTACACGATAAGCGGCGTGGAAGCCAGTATATAACCGGAGCGGAGGGGCGGATAGGGTACCAAAACACGATTCCTCCGGCCAACCTAGGCTAGCGCCGCCGCAGCTCCTCCCCTACTCCGACGAGCAATCGGACCTCCACCGCGCCTTATCTTCCCCCCCCCCCCCCCACCGGATCTATGGCCGGCTCCACCATGCGCCCCTCCGGCGGCCGAGGCGGAGGAGGATGAGGCCGCTAGCCGTCGGAAGACGAGGCGGCGAGGAGGGCGGCGGAGAAGGCAGCCATAGCGAAGGCGAATCGCTCGAGGGGCGCCGCCCTACGCGCCTCATACAAGACCCGGCGGTTCATAGGGCTCCGGGCGATTGACTTCGGGGAGGGAAGCTCGTCCGCCGGTGGTGGGACTCCGCTCGAGGGCGGCCGGAGGAGGAAGAGGGAGGAGCCGACCGACGAGAAACAGCCCAACCTCTGGGCCGAGATAGTGCAGCCCCTGCCGCATCACTCTAGTTTCATTTCCGCATCTAGTTAGTTTAATTTCGCATGTAGTGTAGTTTAATTTCAGTTCTAGTGTAGTTCATATGTAAAATTATCGCGCGAAGACATCGATGGTTGAATCAGTTTGAATATCCGGTACTAATTTCCTGTATCTGTTCTGCCAAACGGGAACTCGTACCGAAAAATCGTTATCCGGGAACAGAATAATGATTATCCGGTACGTGATTATAGTGAATGCTAGAGATGCTCTAAGTAAAGCTACAAGTGAATGCAAGTCTAAGACGTAATTCATGCCACTTAAAAACTTATAAAACTACTTATAAAACTTATAAAATCGCCCCTCGCAAGGTTACAATTTAACCAAAAGCGCTATTCAGTGTCTACCATTTCAACAGAAAAAAAAACGTTACCCAGCTCTATAGGCGGAATTCCGAAATACGTAACCCTCACACACACGGCCAGACACGTAAATGCGTGTACATAATCCATCACACGTGCGTGCTCCTCCCCGTCCCCCACACGTGTGCGCGAATCCGAGATTACCGGTCCCCCGCTCCCGGGTCCCGGCCCATCCCGACCGTCCGATCCCCAGCCGATGGCGGCGGACGATCCCCCGGCGGCCGCCGCTCCCGGCGACGACGAGGCCGCGGCGGGGGAGGCGCTCCTGAGCGCGGCGTCGGAGCAGCTGACGCTGGTGTACCAGGGGGAGGTCTACGTCTTCGACCCCGTCCCGCCCCAAAAGGTCGCGCCTCCTCCTGCACCGTTCGCTTCATCTTTTTCCGTTGAACCGCGTTGACTTTGTCTGTATATGCGTTGGGTGGTGATTGGCGAGCGCGGGCGCGGATTTTCGCGCAGAAGATATTTCTTTATCGGTAGATTCCGATGATTCCATCGATTCTCATGTTGCCTGCAGACTGCAGCGGAATGTAGTCATGGAGATTGGTGTGCATATATCTGTCAAATCGCACCAACGAAATGGTGTTTTTTCTTAAAACTTCTGTTGGTTGAATTTTCGGAGGAATTGGTTATCTACTATGGATTGATGATTGATTACTAGTTTTTTTTAGGAGATTGCTTACTATTTGAAGCAGCGAAGATTTACTTGCGCCCATGCTGAATTGAATTACGCCAAAGAATGTGTCCTCTTGTGACTGCTCTGTCGTTCGTGCTGTCAGGAATTGAACTATGGAAGGGACTCATATATTTGCATTTACTTGGTTAACTTTATCAGCTTGGCTATGCTGTGTTACAGGAATCGTGTTTGCTGTGCTTATTGCTGAACTGTGACATTTTCTTAGTATGCATGGTTGATGAATAGTGGAACACATGCTGCAAGATTTGGTTAAGTATGATTGTTTTGATGTTTTGAATGTATTTTTAATTATCTAGTGGATATTATCAAGCTTGGTTGCCAAAAGTAACTGAGACCGCCATCCCTGTTCTCTTGTCTCCCTTGTATTATTGTCATATTTCTTACCTTTTTCTCCTTTCTGCTAGGGCTATGCGATGCCTTGCTGCATTTGTGTAGCCACTCGTTACAGTGATTTTGTAGGTGCCATAGTTGAGTATCACTATATCAGGATATGGCTCTGGAACACGGTTCTTGCTTTGGCAAAAGGTCCACCATCGTAACGTTGTTAGTTGGCCATAGCCTCCTAGGTGGTTATACTGAGTTGGGCAAAAATGGAAGTCCATTTTCTCTGTTTGTGTGCATGTGTGCGTTTGTGTTTTTAATTCACCATTTGACCTTGCACAGATTAATTCAAGACGATACGATATCTAATTTGTCTTCCTTGTTTTTTTTTTCCTGTTTCATATGTCAGTTGTGATGCAACCATATTAAGTTTCAAGGGTGATCATATGATTAAGTCACTATTGATAAACCATTGGTCAAGTGTTGGTAGTAATCATATTTGTCATGGCCATTTGTAGTTGGTTCGCTGGAATAATTACTGTCTTACTGTTATACAGGTTCAAGCTGTTCTGTTGGTGCTTGGAGGGTGTGAGGTGCCTCCTGGTTTAGTAAGCATCACTGGGCCTACTTCATATGGTGAGAAGGTACCATCCACTGTAGAATCTCCACAACTAGGCTATGCAAATATTTCTGTTCTCTCCAAAAGCTTTATCTTATGCGTGCAGAGTACAACTGTGGCTGCCAAAAGGGTTGCTTCCTTACTGAGGTTCCGCGAGAAGAGGAAGGAAAGATGTTTTGATAAGAAAATAAGATACGGAGTGCGCAAGGAAGTTGCCCAAAAGTACAGACTCAATCCATGCCCATTCCTTCTAGGTGCTTTCGGAGAGTTAGTTAGCTTGATTGATACAAATGCTGCAATACATTATAGAAGATAGCAGGATTTGATTTTTCGTCACGCATTAAGACCATAGGATCTAGTCCAGTTTTCTGCATTCCCAATGCCACAATCTTCTATAGCACAAAACTAGAACTTTACCAATTCATCAACTTCTTTGGTTTCATATCTAGCCTACCATCTGAGATCACTTGTTGGTCTTGAACGGTTAGCTGAGCAAATTTTAAAGTTGCAGCTTGTTAATCTCTGATAATATGTCCAATTTTATTTACCAGTTATTTCAAATATTATTGACCATTCCTACTACAAAACCATATTTGGAATCAAAAGATCGCTCTCGAGGTTTTGGTTTAAACACCCACTATGTTAGTTATGTGTGTCCTATATGACGATGTCTTGGTGGTGGAAAGACTGTTGTATAGAATGAAGGTTTCTCAACTACATCTTAATTCATACATTCTCTGCAGCCATTTCTGCCATGACGTTTATGTTGTTTTCGTCTTGCAAATCGATAGCTATTGATTTGGAAGAAGGTCATCTGACGCCTCACTCTATATTGGTATTGGTGGTGACATAGGAGCGAGTCAAGTCTGTTTGGTTCGGTGTTCGCTGACTCATCCTTTCGTGACCTTGGTCTTCCTCTGCAACAATCCAATGAGAAAAACATTGGTCTGATAATATGTTTTGGGGTTGCAAAGCGGCTTCCCGCAAAAATGATATGTACAGTTTGAGCTTACCTCGTACAATTCAGTTTGAACTAAACTTTATCGGTCTTAATACGGAGCGGGGCGGATTGGGCGCCGCTTTGTAACCCTACTTGTACGCTTGTTTCTCATGTTCTAGCGAGGCATGAACAAGGCGAGAAAAAACGGGTTGCTAAAATGCTAGTTACGGTAGGGCTACCACGAACCGCGCACAAGATATATTTATCCCCGAGAAGTTTTATATGCTACCCTGGGAGAACCACTCACCATCACGTGCCTATTTTCTTCCATTGTCTCCTATCCCTAGGTACCCTCCATTTATTTTTCCCATCTATCGAGCTTCTTATGTTTGGCTAATTGCCACCTAGTTTTCTGCATGGAAGTGTCAAAGGATAGAGCTGGGAGGGGAGAGTTTTGGGAACCATAGAGCTTGTTGTCCGTTAAAGGTAGAGATTGTGCACTATATGTAGGGGAAGAGAACACCTACCTTAAGTGAAATTTCTTTAAGCTCCACAAATTGCATTTAACCAAAGTAAGGATCGAAGGACGAGTAGAGTATGGCCTAAACGTGGATAATTTATTCCATACATTGCACAATATATACTCAATTACTCATTATCACTGTCAGGATGAAACGGCGTAAAGGACAATTTGCCGGAAGGTCAGATTTCGCTGATGGTGCATGTTCTTCTGCAGCTTGTGTTTTCCCAGCTGATGGCGAGGGTGATAACTTTCGGGAAACCCAGTGAGTGAGTTGTGATGGCGTGTTTATGTGCAAATCATGTTTGACCAATTTTATGTATATAAAAGGCATTCCCCTGTGTTTCTTGTGGGTTAATACTGGTTTGCTTCCCTAGTTGTCAAAATTGTGGCATTAGCTCAAAGCTTACCCCAGCAATGCGTCGGGGGCCAGCTGGTCCAAGGTCCCTCTGTAATGCTTGTGGACTAATGTGGGCAAATAAGGTACTTTCCTCACTTTACCTTCTTTGATGCATCTCTGTTTTCTCTTTTCACAAGCATGTATCCTAGTTCCTAAATTTTAACTGGTTAACAAATTGCCTAATTAATTGCCTTCTGATGTTTCTCATCCCTGCTTGCCTTATGCCACATTGCTACTACTTAACCTCGTATAATTTCAGGGTACTCTAAGAAGTCCGTGAATGCCCCCAAAATGACTGCGCACCATCCCGTCAATCTGAGTAAAATGGTGCGTTAGGTCTGTGATATGACTTCTTTGTACGAATATTTCACTGTTAATTTATGTGTGTTTCATTTTGCGCAGGATAGTGCAGATGATGACAAAGCAGTTATTGCTGCTGAGCATAATCAGACCATAACCAAAATGGACTCTGGGATGTAAGAATGCCCTCTTTCCTGCATCTCATACCATTTCTAGCTATGATCATGTAAACCAACCGCACTTGGAGATAAGCTCTAAAGCCTGGAACATAGCGAGTCCTCGTTTTAGGGTCAAATGGGAGAATTAATGGACTCAGACTTGAAAGTTGAAACACCAATGATCTATCTAACCTTCTAAACTTCTTGATCAGGAGTCCAGGACATGAACGGAAGCCAGAACTGGGCCCAACGACCGAAGACCAAACATGACAGATTGATGACAAATGTTCAAGTGTATGAATTGAGACATAGGTTTTGTCAGAGAATCCTGACTTTAGAATGATGTATAAGGCAACAAAACTAACAAAAGCACGCATCGACGTGTCATAGTTATCCCTTCATCTACCACATTGTAATACTTATCTCTCCATCTATTGGTACATTGTAGTGCAACAATTCTGCACGTTTGGAACGCACAAAGTTCACAATGAAATCAATTTTAGCATTCTTGGCAGTTGTCTACTATTTATTTCAAAGATTTACCTCAGATTTTTTTAAGTACAGTAGAACCTAGTTACGGTCAGACTAGTGCAGCAAATCATGTTTCATCAAAATATTGTTTCATCAAATAATATGCCATATTGTTTCTGCTTTACGCGAGCTATGGTAAGTTGCAACTGCATTTTGGTACAAAGAGAATGCGAGTACTGAATTTCAATGGCTACAGAATCGGTTTAGATACAAAATGCATCAGGCTTGTAACAGTTGGTCCACAGCGCCTTGCGCACGACGCGCTGCATCTGCATGTCGTACGACGTCATCTCGTCCTCATCGGTGAGCTCGGGCCCGTCGGAGCGCGACTCGAAGCCCGACAGCAGCGGGGTCGCCTCCTCCCCTTCTCGCACGAGGGCGCGGCGGTACGGGCGCACGTAGAACTGGGCGCCGCAGCCATCCTCGTCGTCATCATCATCCTCGTAACCGGCGACGCTCCGCGTGCCGCTCAGATCGAACTCCCCGAACTCCATGTCGCTCCCGCTCTCGTCCTCATCGTCGTCGTCCTCCGAGTCCGAAACCGACTCCTCCTCAAACGCGTCGTCGTCGATGAACATGAACCGAAGGCAGAACTCGACGCCGGAGAGCTCGTCATGCTCCTCGCCGCACCTCTCCCGGACGCGCGACGCGGCCGCCCTGACCTGCGCTGCGACCTCCGGGCGCAGCGTCCGGTCGCTGATCCGGGCCAGCAGGTGCATGAACGCCAGCTCCGCCGCGCCCCGGCAACCCGCCAGGTCGCTGAGCGGCATGCGGCAGGCCACGTCCTCCATCGTTTCCACGTCCACGGGGCCGTCGCCGTAGTCGCTGCATAGCTCCACGAGCAGCCGGAGCGTGACCGTCTGCTCTGTTGAGTCGCACGAGTTCGCAGCTGGGATCTCGGCGAGCAGGACCTGCTTTTCGGGGTGGCTGAGCAGGACGTGCTCCTTCACGGCGGCCATGTCGTGGGAAGCTTAGCTACACGAACGGACGCAAAGCCTTCACGAGTTTGTTTTAGATGCCTTCACAATCACAAGTTTACGTACTGAGGGTGCTGGGCTTCCTTTATATAGGCTGATGACGGCGGTTGAAACAAGAGAAGACCGAAATCGAATCGAAGAGAAGTCCCATACGAGCCAAATAGTTTCCCACCGCGTAAAGCTGGGATCATTACGAGATCGCTCCGAACTCGGTGAAGAAACTGCGATCTAGGAGTCCGACTAATTTGGTTACTGATGGCGCATATGCCTGCAGCACTATGTTCTGAAAATATTTCGTGCACCAGGAAAACATCACACGTTGAACCGTAACTCAGCAGCCCTACAAAATGTATTCTGTAGTATTCAACTGGACAACATGAACTATATTCCTGGGTGAAGAAATAGCAAATGGATCCACCTCTACAAAGAATGTCAAAATAAAATCTCTTGGTGTTAACTGAATAACACCTGAACTAAGAAATGTGATGGAATATCGTGTATTCACGTTGAACTCCGGAATATTGGAGCAGATTGTGTATTTGGATGGAACAAATGGTTTCTTTTCCTATTTTCCTTCTATGTTTCTCATGGGGTCCAGTTGGAGTTGGAACTATGCCTTCTCCTTGGCTGCTCTGAATAGTTTGATAACGTTTTCATACACCACAAACGTCAGGGAAGCTGCTGGAAGGTTCTTCAGTAAGTTGGACGTGATGCCCCTGTAAAATCCACGGAAACCTTCGTACCTGCAGCAGAAATTCAATTCCAGTCGTTAGTGTTACTCAACATTGTTACACAACCAACATGCAGTAAACCCTTAGTGTAGACCAGCAAAGTTGCAATAAAGAACATGGCATGCTATCTAGCTAAGTATAGCAATATATTTAAAAAGATTATTGCTTCCCCTGTGACACAAGGTAACACAGTCAGACATGCAGCTCGATAACAACAGGTTTGTACAGATTAGTGAGGCATATAAATGATCAGTGGGCTAAAGTGTAGACCAAGCTTGAAAAAGAAGACAGCAAGCTCCTACATGTGTAAGGTGCATATTTATTACATAGGACAGTAAAAAGGTAAGCACTTATTTAACATCAGATTCCATGAAACACTAATGCCATCTGAGGATCTAAACTTTATGACACCGTCACACCAAAGCTATATAATTCTCTCACCTTGCAGTTTCCTTCACTACATGCCAACTGTCTGAGTACTTTGGGGTACCATCACTGCCAGGTCGTTGCTGAAAAGTTGCAGACAAGAACTATTATTATTACTGATGAAAACTCCAAAGAAATGAGATGAAGAGCTTCAAATCTGAAACCAACCTGCAAGCGGGCTCGGATAACCTGCAATTCCAAAAACCATAGTTGGTACTTCTAGTAAGAAGACGGCAGCATACATTTATGAAGTCGATGAGAATAGACAGAACTTAGAACTTGCCTGATAAGGATAAGTAAGCAGAATAGCAGATAACTTTGAACCAGCCCCAAGTGTTGCATAATCAACGGAATTCTGTTGACAATGAAGGCAAATGCATATCAGACAAATTAACTACCTATCTAGCAAATTGTGAATGTGCTTCAAAGCAGATATATCTGGACCTGAATGTTCTAAAGATATTCATTGCCCTAAATGAACTTATATAGCATAATTTTTCAATGTACTTTATGCTGAAAACGTGGTTTCTAAGAAACAATATTGGTATATTATGTATCAACTATATTTGACTAATTGGCGATCTTCACAGCAAAGTGAGAAGACTCTTATGTTTCACAATTCACATTTGTACTATGTTAAGCAAGCTGAAAGAGACATATCATCAGAAAACGGTTGATCATAAATAGCTTAAGCAACCTAGTTTAAGAAAATAACTAAATATCACAACTGAATTATCCAGGAAAACATAAGCATGCCTATAGTGCACCAAATTAAAGTAGATCTTTTGATGCACGAGAACATCTCATCAGTTGATAGATGGTACCAATAAATCCTCGCTGCCTCTGTTCTCTGCCCTTGTTTGTTTACTTTTGGCAAATATCATAGCTTTGCGAAGTTCCTCATAGGCTGTGAATTGTATCGCACCATGGGTCACCTTTGAAGCGACACAGAAATACACATTAATGCATGTTGTTATCAACCGTGTCAGAGTAGAACAGAAGAAATAATTATTTAGAACCTAACTGTTCAAGCTTATGCATCTTTACTAACTGAAACTAGTAGGCATCTTTACTAACTGAAAATAGCACAGTTTTGGGGAACTGGTATTCACAGGCATATTGAGTAAATTATAAACAAAGTACTGTTAGCTGCCCTTGTTAGTTCCTTTTCTCCCTGAGAACTGTAAAAACAATCTCCATAACGAAGTAATTTTTATTAAGATAGCAATTTTATATTCTCTAGTTGGATCCAATAAAAGATATTACCTGGAGCATGGCTACAAATCTTATAGGGTACACCTCAGAGAACCCATATGATGCTACAAACTCTCAATACACACCATGAGTGGTAATGATGAGACATAATTTTGGGCCAAGAACTAAAAAACGAATAAATTGGGGTCACAGAAAATATATAATTCCAAGTCCAGGACAACCCAACACGGATTTGCACTCCTGTATCTAGTGTCACTTAAATCAGCATGCTAGTGTCACTTAAATCAGCATGGGGCTAGTAGTTGGATGACTATATTTGTAGGGTTCTACCGAAAAGAAGCACAAAACTAAACAGCATTTAATTAAAAAGATGCATACCAGCAAAAGTCCAGGCCCAATCCCTCTATAAAGTGCTAGCCATCCCTCCTCTTTCAGAATAGTTCTCAAAGCATCTGGCTTCACAGCAACCAAATAAGCAAGGTCACAGAAAATTTGAACTAAGTATAGACCAAAAGAAATCTGAGCATAAATAATGCACACAAACAGTTCATAGCAGGATAAATATTATAAATGATTCTCTTTTACACGAAGAAATGTAAATAAGCAGCTTCGGACAGAACCAAGAATGGCATAAGCCACTCATTTGCAACAGAAAACAAAGTCACAACTTTATTATGATAAACATTGGTACATGATACTGAGAAGATATGGTATGATAAGCATATATTACCAGAAAATCCAGAATAACGTGAAGTATGTCCAGGTGTTTGTAGTTGCATTCGTGTTTTCACCAGCCATATAGGATTTGTAAACAGGCACACCTGTATAAAAACAAGGAAAATACCTCTGTCAACGAATAAATAATATTTCAGTGAAAAGCAATTGAGGCGAACAAATAGCACTAACACATGTTGGTAGTCAGAAAAAAATGCCAGGTTAGGCATGCTAGCAAAGGCGTAAGTACATTTTTTTTTTTGTTACAATCGTCTCCAATCTGACAAAATCACAAAACCATACGAGAATAGAGTTATTGTACGAACCAAAGCACCTGCTTCTGCAGCTGAAACAAGATGGTCAAATGGACGGAGCTGAACATCCTTCCCGTGCAAGTATCTTTGTTTAGCTCTGTTATAACTGTCAAAATAGAGATTCTTAAGTTAGTCCAAATGCCAGCACTATAGTAACAAGCACTGAAATTGGTATGAGATAGCAAGGGATCCTCATATAGGAAGAAACAGCAAGTTGAATTAAATGCTGAAATTATCAGCTTACTTTAGTATACTTCAGCATTGAGAAAAAGCAACGAACACCCCCACACTACAACCATTGAGCAGAATGAACTGATGTAACTTACAAAAAGAAATATAGCCCCCAAGAAACGGTAGATCCAAGAACTGCAGGATAAAAGCCGGCATAAAGTCCCCTCAGGCCCTACATTAAGAAGTTAGATCAGCATACAGCATACTTAAGTACTTAACATATTAGAATAACCAAATTCGTTAAGATCTTACAACAAAGTCTTTGAAACATTTAATTTGCTAACAAAATAGGCGATTATTTAATATACTGTCATGTTCCAAAGTTCCAGGAAAATTAAAATGCAATTAAAGCAACAAATCAGTTAGGGAGTAATGAAGAAAGTCCAAGTGCATATTGTAGGGAATTGTATTATCCAATTTCACGAAAACCCAGCAGGATTAGCAGCACATGTGCATAGAATTAAGGTTTTAATCTATATATGGACGAATTTGACAAATTTAACGGTACACCAAACGATAAAAAAACGCGAGAGAAATTCGCACCTCAGATCGTGCGATGGTGTAGACAGCGTGCCCGGTGTTCCTGTACGGCGGCAAATCGGACAAACCCCTCCCGCCGCTCACTGAACACCAGCACGAGAGAGCAGGGTTACCGGTCGGTCGGGCTCTGCGTCTCCTAGGGCATAAGGGGAGGAGGGGGGTTAGTTACCTTGGAAGCGAGTGCGGACGACGTCGAGCGGGTGGAAGGCCGCGACGGTGGCGAAGCCGGCGGTCGCCCCGGCGGCGGCGTTCTCCCAGGTCCAGGGCTCCGCTGACCGCGGAGAGGTTCCCGGCTGCATCTCCGGCGGTCGGCGGAGAGGTGGTCGCTTCTCTTTGGGAACTCGCTGCGGCGAGAATTTTTCTGGGTGCTCTCGCTTTGACGACGACCCAGCTAAGCCTTTTGCTGTTTGGATGGGCCGGATTGGACCTTACCAATGTGTTTAGCCTTAAGGCCGGGCCACAAACATTGCGGTGGCAGGGAAGGGACAGGCCCGTCTAACGGATATGAGCTCCGCCGGAAAGTTGACGAGGCGGTGATGTTGCCGAGGAGCTCCGCGCGAGGGATGGAGGAAGAGACGCGTTGACTTGAGCCGCAGCAACGGAGGGGACCGACGCCGTGGACAGGATGCGCCGCCGGTGTCGCCGTCGAGGGCTCTGAATCCACCGAGCTCGAGAGTTTTTTTTTTTAACACCAGGGAAGGACCCCAAGGGTCCAGAGCTGCCATTACTCGGTGGGATAACAGTTTACATGGAAGACCTCAAGAGAAGAAAAAAGTACAAACAAGTTCCCTACTTTTACAAAAAGGATCCCTACTAAAAATAGGAAAAAGCAATTGGGATCCTCTCCACCGAGGAAGAAGATGCTCTCAACGCCACGGCCGCCTGCACCGACGCCGGGATGAAACCACTTGGCGTCAGGTCGACGATGAACGCCGCAACGAAGTCGCGAAAGGGCCTCCAGATTGGCACACCGGCCAGGAGGTTGAAGACATTGCGATGCACGAAGCAGCACAGCACGGAGTGGCCCCGTTGACCATGGATAACAGCGGCGTATCCTCGCCGCCGTTGATGAACTCCGCCAGAAGCAGCAGCTATCGATCCCGACCATGCAGGTTGATGCAGAACGGTGCTCCACCATTCCCCTTCTCCATCTCCTCGATGGCTGAAGGAAAGAGGACGAACCGCAACTCCCATCGCATCCGCACGGTCACAAGCCTTCAGATCGAGATGAGGGGCACTCTTCCGCTCACGATATGCAAAGCAGGCGATACGGCACGCGATTTTATTGAATCGGCCTTGACCATCTCCATCCCTGCAAGAAATCCACCATGGACCCGACCTGCAGAAGTGAAGAGGCCTGGCTCCAGCGTCGCTGCGGGTCGCCGGAGACCAGCCGAGGAGGAAGAAAGACAGCATAAAGCCAAACGCCATCAAGGCAAACTCTAGATCTAACCCTAAATCTACTATATACAAGAGAGGCCAGCCACCTAATCCATCCTCACACCAAGCGACAGCGTCGCCGGAGCGAAGAAGGAGAGGGGCGGCAGCAAAGCTTGGGAGACGACTCGCAACAGTGGCAAAGTTGTGTTTCGCTCACGTCGCTATCACCAGGCATATACCGAGCTCGAGAGTGTTTGCGAGTTTAGGGATTCTGGGGGAAGGAATCGTCAAGCGGCGCAGAAGGAAACTTGTTGTGGCACCGAGTATTTGCTCTCACGAGGGCTCCATCGGCCCAAACACGATGTTTAGGTCCCTTTGAATCGTATGAATTTCATATCATTCTATAGGATTTATATTCATAACTTTATGGATTTCTTTGGATAAGAAAATTGTGCCACTCATAATCTTATGGATTGGATTCTTAATGCCTCAATTTCGTAGGATTTTAAAAATCACGTAGGATTAAAACACTTTTTTGTGTTTCGTCCAAACGACTATTTGTTTCCTATGTTTTGCAATCTTCAATTTTGCAGCGATAAACTTGTCATAATTCTATGTTTTCTTATTCCTATGTCTTCCAATTCTATAATCCAAATATGCCCTTGAACATTGCAGGGCATCTCTACTGGTACCCACCCGAGACTTCCAATCAACCCTCTCACATGGAGAAGAAAAAAAAAAGTGAAAATAGGGGTCACGAGTGCACATGCTTGCTAAGAGCATCCTCTAGCAGACCCCTTAAACGGGCCGAACATAGAAATAACCGCCGGTTACCGTTTTTGCGCGAAAAAAGCATCTGAAGATTCTGAACAGACACTGCATCCGACCCTTAAATAAATTAAGAGCTGGAAAAATATCCCCTCCAACTTGTTAAACACATGCTGGGAGGCCGACCCGACGGTGCCCTACATTGGGATGAAACCGTTGGCGGGAGCGAATATTCAGCACGCGCCGACGACCTTCCGTCACGGAACTCGCCGAAATCCGGACGTCTTCCACACCGACCCAATTTTTGCGTGCACAAGGGCGTTGGCAGCAGATGCGCCGCCGTCCTGCAGTCATCACAGCGCCGGCCCACCGCCGTTCCTCGTATCCTCATCTCCCACAGAGGTGCTCGCAGGATCAAGCGCGTCGAGGTCGGTCGTGGCGGAGGTGCTCCTGAGTACACGGAGCGATCGATCGATTGATCCTGCGTGTAGGCTACCCGCTGCTGATTTTGTTGATTGGAGAGGCTAGCTACCTCGCTGAGCAAATTGTTTGTTTCGTACGCAGTGCGATGGAGCTGAGGAAAAGATGGAAGGAGGAAGACGAGGGAATATTACGCGGCATATTCTGTTTTGCCGTGCAGATTTGCCGGGTCTATTCGACCGCAGCTCAAACCAGCTTTTAAAAAAGTGTTTATCATGCCCTTTATCTCGAGTTTAAAGGCCGGCGAGATAAGTGGTCTGCTAGATGCTCTAAGGGAACTACATCTATAGAGGACCTTGGACCTCCCCTTCCCCGTCTACACTAAAAGGAAGGCGATTTGTAGATTCATCGGGCGCTCCACCTCGCCGTCGCCGAATCGGCGGTTCTCTCGGCCTCCGCCGGCCGCTCCGGCGGCGGGAAGTCGGGGGAACCCCGATTCGCGACGTGTACATAGTGTAGGAGGGCTAGGGTTCCCTTCCGGCGGCGTCGGGCGGAGATGCGGCCGGTTTGGTGTTTGCAGGTGGTGGATTTCCCCCCGATGGCGACGTTCTTTCGAGCTTCGCCGTCGATCTACTGCCTTCGTCGCGCTCGCATCTCTGCGGAGGTGCTGTGGGAGACTTCCCCGCGTTGGTGTCCATTGGACGGCGGAGCCGGCAGATCGAGATCTGGTGGAAGAAGATGCGGCGATTCGGATCGACGACGACGGCAATCTCCGGTGTAGGTCCTCTAGGACCGGTGCTCGGCGACTTCCCGTTCGCGTGGGGACTGCCTCCGATCCAAGGCGTCAAGGGAGGCAGCTGCGACGACGCGCCACCGACAGCTCCGGCGTGTCGCCGACGTGGTCAACTTGCAGAAGGACTGTGCTGTAATTTTGTTTTTGTTGGGGACCTTTCTGTAATGTTTCCGAATTAATGGCTTCTTTTACTCGCAAAAAATATGCTCTAAGAGAAACAAAGATAAGTGTTTTTTTCCGGGAGGACAACACCATGACAAGTAATCAAGCCGAGATGTGTACCCTCCGGCGGAAATTTCTACTCCAGTCGAGGGCGTAAGGTCAATACGGAGATTAATGTAGAATTGGCCAAAAAAAATACTACACGCCTTGTTTTTTTTTTTTTTTTGCAACTAAATAGCTTTATATATTAGACATGAGGCTTACAATTGATGTGGATACAGCTCCGAAGGAAACTAGGCAAAAAGTTTACCCAAATACATCTCCTTCTATCCTCACTAGCCTGCTTAGCACACCGATGGGCAGCCTCGTTTGCTTCTCGCCCAACATGCACTAACGCGAAGCTTATAAAGCTCTTACTAATCTCTGTAATTTCCTGACACACTGGTGCCAGATCAGCTCTATCATAATCAAGAGAATTCACCAGTTTGACCACCGCTTCAGCATCAGATTCCAGAATTATATTTCGGTGGCCAAGGTTAGCTGCCAGCTGAATACCATCACGAATCGCAATGGCCTCCATCATTCTGGCACTATGAGCATGTTCATACCAGATTGCCTGAGCTCGGATGAGAGCACCTGAGTTATCTCTCACAACCGAACCCGTCGATCCTTGTCCGCTATGCTCCCAATACCCTGCATCCCCGTTTATCTTGATTACCCCATCATCTGGTGGTCGCCAAGATACCCGTGATATAGGGAGCGTCTTCTTTTGGATCCCCCCACAGAAGCTAAGTCATGAGCCATGTCTACTGCCCACCGAACTGAAGCAGCCACAGTTCTATGAACTTCACCATGACGCCTGTTGTTCCTTTCAGTCCAGACCGCCCAGCATCCGCACAAGATTACAGCAATGTCTTGAACTACACGCCTTGTTTGCCTACTCCGCGGGATAGGCATCGAGTGATTCAGTTGGTAATATAAAATTATTTGACTTGGAAAGCTTTGTCGCCCCTTGTTTCAAATAGAGGATTCTGGGTTAGCCACATTCAGTCTAGCGGTTAGAGGTTTATTGCCTATCACGTTGCATTGTCATCGACATGCCAACACGTCAGACTTCCCAGCCAACTGTGGCCGATACTCTACAGCCTGTAGTATACGGTCGAACAGGAATCAGCTGCCAGGAACATGCACGAATGCGACTTTTAGCGATATGCAGTACTGTATCTTGAGCGCGATCGATGGGCGATCGAAGAACCAAATCCAGCATCGCACGATAATGACATCCTCAAAGATCGAGTCCAGTAGTGAAGGAGGAATCCACGCTACCCTTTCAGTCACACGACCGCATCCTCGCTTTTTCCCACTGCTGAGAGAGTGCCTGTTCGCCGGTTCATCTGACGTCGGAGAAGAGAAAACGGCCCCTCCGCCAGTTCCCGGTCAGCTCTGACTTTTGCAGCTACGGCTCCGGCCGCTAGCTGGCCGCCGAGCGGCGAACGAGGCAAACCTCTCACTGGTTCACAGCTGAGTGCCTCGCGACACACGCTTCCTCGTACCTGGTCGTCGGGTCACGGCGTCCCTGCTGGTTAATCCGTTGGAGCTTTCCAAGCCCCAGGCCCCGCCGTCCGGCCTAAACCTGACCCGAAAGTAACGGGGGGGGGGGGGGGGGGGGGCCGCACCGTGAAGCGAAAGACACGGGAAACACACGACACGCCAGCTCCACGCGCGCCGCGGATCGAGCGGCGCCACCGTTTTCCCAGCTGCCTCTCCTTCCTCGCCCAAAGTCTGCCCAGCTCAGCTATATAACCACGGCGCCCAATTCCACCCTCTCCCCATGCCAGCCGCACACGCCGCCGGACCGAGCTCGAAGCCACCGCCCACCGCCTCTCCTCCCTCCTCCGTGCCATCCTTGCTCCCTCGGCAGCGACACACAGAGGGATCGAGATGGCCCGGTACGTGGAGATGCTGGACATGGGCGTGCGCATCGCGGCCAGGTTCCACTCCCACTGTCCGCAGACGGCGCGCATGTACTACAAACCGCCGCAGTCCTCCACCTCGTCCTCCTCCGCGGCCGCGGGCGCGTCGACGGATCGGAAAGCCGCCGCCGGTTTTGACCACGAGGCGGCGGCGGCTGCTGCTTCCTTCCGGCCCTTCGCCGCGACGTCGTCATCAGCGGGGTTCGCCTTCGACACCGCGCAGGTCGTCATCTACGAGGTTGTATGAAAAACGAAGGCCGGCGTCCGGCGAACAGTTAGCTCAGAGATCTCTTGGACGAGAGACTTGTTTGCGACCAGGGCTGGAATCGGTCGATTATAGTAGTATACCTGTGTACAACACCATTCTTTAATTACAAGTTTTTGTCCGCGCGCGTGGGAATTGATAAAGAAAGATTTTTGTCATGAATCTCGACTATCTAAGGATCGGCGGACTACGCGACATAATCGACCAAACTCGATGAATTGGCCGGCGTTGCTTCTGCTTGGACGCTTGGGTTGTTAAGTTGATGTTTGATCACCTCCAGCAGTCGGTGGATATGTAAATCACATCGAATCGTACGAATTAGGACGAAGCTATATAGCTGGTTCGGTGTATGTTTGATTATTTTCGGCGTGGATTAATTGGTGATTGATCAATCTTGCGGTTGGGGAAATATTTAACACGTTTCGGAATCAATCATGGATCATTCCAATTAGTTTGATGGAGCTAATGATCAGCCCTAACTTGATACCCAAATCACATGGATCATGGAACAATGTCAAATAAAAAACGGTTTTGCTAAGTCTCAGCTAGCTGAGACATAGCTTATGTCTCAGTCACATCCGTGGCCGCCCGATCGTCCTTTTACTTTGCGATCCGTATTTTGGTGGTTGACCCGTACAGTGACATCACCTGACTGAGACGGAGAGACCCAATAAAAAAGGCAATGAATTTTCTCATACAAATTAGGTTTTTCTTCACGCTGCGTCACTTCCCCCTCTGCTCTGACGTGCCCTACGCGATTCATGGTCACCATCTTCCGGGCCACCCCTTCGTACCTCCCCTCCCCGCTCGCTCTCGAGCTACAATGCAGCATGACCAAACCAACCAAAAATGCAAAAGCTAATCGTCCACATACCACGATCATCGCACAAACACATCTGGGGACATTATACCGACATAAAGTGTACTAGTGGGCATCCCTATAAAGGTTGATTAATAGTGTAGTAGCAAGTCTTGTTTGCGTGCCCGCAACTGAGAAATTCCAGCTCTTGAAGAAACAAAATTCAGAGTTCACCAATTCAGTCTCTCACATCGACATCTTTGCTATCCCATCTAATATTTTTTAAATACCCTCTATGTTAGTTATGTGTGTCCTAGATGACGACGTCTTGGTGGTGGAAACGACGGTTGTACAGAGTGAAGGTTTCTCAAGTACATCTTAATTCCAATGTTCTCGGCAACCGTTTATGCCATGGCGTTTATGGTGTTTTCGTCTTGCGAATCGATAGCTCTTGATTTGACAGATGGTCATCTGACGCCTCACCCTATATTGGCATTGGTGGCGACATAGGAGCGAGTCAAGTCTGTTTTGATGCGGGGTTCCCCTAGCTCATCCTTTCGTGACCTTGGTTTTCCTCTGCAACAATCCAATGAGAAAACATTGGTTTGACAATATGTTTTGGGATAGTTGGGCCCCTCACTAAAATTCATTCATCCATCTTATGTTATCACCTCTTGAGGTGGGAGTATTATAAGGGATGCCAAAATTTTGGAGGTTAATCAAACTTGTGGCAGGTTGGTCTTCTATAGTTGCATTACGTGAGGCATGCAAGAACACTAACATGAGAAGGACCAGCCCAATCACCCCCAGCACCTACCCATGGATAACGACGGTTGCAATAATCGTGTGTGAGATGCAAGATCAACCGTATGTGATTATCTGATCTATACCAGTGTAGTCAATTATGCACTAGTGAGCGCTACACCTTCATTATTCTAGTGTGCAAATTATGCTAGTGATGTCAAGATATTCGGGATTTGCTAGACAACGTTCGTTGCAATTATGCTAAATATTACGAGGCGAGGGGTTAAAAGTCAGTGGTTGGCTTTGAAAATAATAAGGTACGTAATAACATTGGTGTGAATCATCGTCAGGATATGATCACCGTGTATTGCATTGATCAATGAGTGTGGCTTATATAGCCTAAGGTACAACGTTTGATTACAACAGAAAAGGAGCGTGGCTCCTAAGCGTGCGAGGGGGCACAAAGTGGAAGCGTGCGTCGCATTAGGCCCTGGCGTGGAGATCGTGCCGAACGTTCCCGAGTGGAGTACGCCTGCCGTGGGACTCGATCCAGCTGGTAGCGGCGCGTCACGTAAGGGTGCAGTCCAACAATGGTCGCATCTCACTCCGCTTGGATCAATGGCATGGTGACTACACGAGAATACAACCTAGTTTCTGAACTAGTCAGGTCACATTGTGCAAGATTATTTGTACACGGTCTCTTTTATCTTCCCGAGAAGTTTCATATGCTGCCTTGGAAAAATCGCTCACGACCACGTTCTTATTTTCCGATGTCTCCTATCCCTACGTGCTCTCCATTTGTTTTTCCCATCTATTGAACTTCTTGTGTTTGGGTAATTGCCACCTAATTTTTTGCATTGAAATGTCAAAGCATAGAGCCGGGAGACGAGCGTTTTGGAAACAATAGAGCTTGTTGTCCGTTGAAGGTGGACATTGTGCGCTATATGTAGGGGAAGAGAACACCTACCTCAAGTGAAGTTTCTTTAAGATCCCTTCATTGCATTTAACCAGAGTAAGAACCAAAAAACATGTAGAGTATGGCCTAAAAGGAAAACAAAAGAGTCGAAAAAAATAAAAGTAAAGGTGGTACACGTTGTCCTCATCACACACGAGGAGATGCACACACACATGCTCCTGACTTCTTAGCTTACTAGCACGCATCCCCCAGAATCCGCACCACTACCCCAAGCGTCGCCATGGTACGAAAGTCGGACACTGTTTGCCACTGGTATGCATGAGGACCATCATAATTGAATGTCTACATGATTCCATGTGAATGGATTTGGAGGTTGCACTGTTAGTGATGGAATTTTTGTTGCCTCGGATGAAGCAATTGATGAACAAAATCACTATAGACAATGAAGGAGTCAAAGAGGGACGAGCAGGAGCTACGCCTCCCCCCCCCCCCCCCCCCCCCCCATGTTCAGGATTTTTTAAGAATATTAGCTAGTTTAGGCATCTCATAAAAATTAAAACACTAATTAGTCTAACTTTGCCCCCTTGAGCTCGATTCATGGATCCGTCCCTGAGCCCAGAAGAACCGGACGACCTTTTTAGTGGGCCACTGAAACCCAGTACGAGAGAGACACAAAGGGGAGTGCTATGTGACAAAAAACATCTTCCTATAAAACTTGACTTGTAACATAGGAGCAAACGGCCAGATCGCTGAGTTGCGGATTAGCTTGATTTGTGTCCATGATTTGTTCAAATTTCTAGTAAATCCACGATGGTAGAGAGAATCTTACAGAAAGCCACAAGATAATCTTCTAACTATAAATGAGGGTATTGTCTGTATTATTATTTTTTCATGAAGCTGATTATCTGTATTATTCTGTTCTTTCTGAAGTAATTGTTTCTTAAAAAGATAAGACACCAATAACTACTAGTAGCACAAAAAAATCACCTGCTCCCTAGTAATAAATGGAGAAGTTGTTATCCCGCAATCCAAAATGCAGAAGGTAACCATCATCGCACAAACACATCTGGGTCGCTATATCGACATAGAGTCTACTAGTGCACATCCCTAAAAAAAAGGTTGATTAATAGTGTAGTAGCAAGTTTTGTTTGTCCTGGTGGGCTACTGTGAAATTCCACCTCCTGAAGAAACAAAATTAAGAGGTCATCAATTCAATCTCTCACGTTATTATATTTGCTCTCACGTCTAAAAAAGATTAAATTTTGGTTTAAATACTCTCTATGTTAGTTATGTGTGTCCCAGATGACGGTGTCTTGGTGGTGGAAACGACGGTTGTATAGAATGAAGGTTTCTCAACTACATCTTAATTCCAATGCTCGTCGGCCATTTATGCCATGGCGTTTTCTTCTTGTGAATCGATAGCTCTCTATTTGATAGATGGTCATTTGAAGCCTCACCTTATCTTGGCATTGGTGGCGACATATGCGGGGTTCCTCTGGCTCATCCTTTCATGACCTTGGTCTTCCTCTGCAACAGTCCAATGAGAAAACATTGGTTTGACAATATGTTTTGGGAGAGGTGTGCCCCTCAGTAAAATTTATTCATCAATCTTATGTTATCACCTCTTGAGGCGGAGTGTTATAAGGGATGTGAAAATATTGGAGGTTAATCCAACTTGTGGCAGCTTGGTCTTCTGCAGTTTCAGTACGCGAGGCATGCATGAACACTAACATGAGAATAACCAGCCCAGTCACCCCATCGCCTACCCATGGATAACTACGGTTGCTATAATTGTATGCGATGAGCAAGGTAAACCGTGTGTGATTGCCTGATCTATACTAGTGTAGACAATGTTGCACTAGCGGGCGCTGCAACTTCATTATTCGTTTTTGAAGCAGGGCCGCAAATTATGATAGGGATGCCAAGATATTCAAGATCTACTAGACGGCGCTCGTTGCTATAATACAAGATATTACGAGGCAAGGGAGTCAGAATGCAGCGGTTGGCCTCGTAAATAATAAGGTACGTACTGGTCCATCTCACTCTGATCCGCTCGATACCATGGCGACTACAAGATAATAAAACCTAGCTAGTTTCTGAATTAGGCAGGTTACATTGTGCCAGATTATTTGTACTCTTATTTTTCATTTCCAGTGAGGCATGATCAAGGTGGGAAAAAACGAGTTGCTAAAATGCTAGCTACGGTCTTCCGACGGTAGGGATACCATGAACTGCATACAAAGTTTCTTTACCAGCCCTGAGAAGTTTCATATGCTACCTTGGAAAAATCGATCACCAACACGTTCTTATTTTCTGTTGTCTCCTATCCCTACGTGCTCTCCATTTGTTTTTCCCATCTATCGAATTTCTTATGTTTGGCTAATTGGCACCTAATTTTCTGCTTAGAAGATGGAAGTGTCAAAGGATAGACCTGAGAAGCGAGAGTTTTGGGAACCATAGAGCTTGTTGTCCTTTAAAGGTCGAGATTGTGCACTATATGTAGGGGAAGAGAATACCTACCTCAAGTGAAGTTTGTTTAAGCTCCCTTCATTGCATTTAACCAAAGTAAGGACCGAAGAACAAGTAGAGTACATCTTAAAAGCAAAACCAAAGAGTCGAGAAAAACAATAAAAGTAAATGTGTGCCCTACTAGTACACGCGTCCTCATCACACGAGGAGATGCACACAGACAAATGCCCCCGACTTCTTGGCTTAAATCCGCACCACTACCCATAGCGTCGCTGTGCTAGGAAAGTTGAAATTTTTTTGCCACTGGTACGCATGAGGAGCATCATAATTGAATGTCTACATGATTCCATTAGAAGGAAATTTGGAGGTTGCACTGTTAGTGATGAAATTTTTGTTGTATCGGATGAAGTATATGATGAACAAAATCACTATATATAGGGACGGAGTCAAAGAGGGATGAGCAGGGCTACCCCCCCCCCCCCCCCCCATGTTCATGATTTTTTCTAGAATATTAGGCATGGAGTTCCTAATTTATGAAATTTTAGCTAGTTTAGCTCCCTCATAAAAATCAAAACTCTATTTTGCCTAACTTTGCCCCCTTGAGCTCGATTCCTGGATCCGTCCGTGAGCCCAGAAGAACCGGACAACCCCCTTTAGTGGGCCGCTGAAAACAAGTACGTGCGAGACACATAGGGGAGTGTTATTTGAGAAACAATCTCTTACTGTAAAACTTGACTTGTAACGTAGGAACGAATGGCCAGATCGACGGTTGCAGATTAGCTTAATTTGTGTCGGTGCTTCGTTCTAATTTGCAGTAAAACCACGATGGCAGTGAGAATCTTACAGCACGAGATAATCTTCTGACCATTTTTTTCATGGAGCTGATTTATTTGTATTGATCTTTTTTCTGAAGTAATTATTTCTTCAAAATAAGGCGCCAATAATGACTAGTAGCACAACGCCTGCTCCCCAGTAAATAATGGAGAAACTCTAATAGAATGGACTTCTTTGTCATAGACCAGAGAAGCCTACTCACGGGCCCACATCGTATAGGTGTCACTTTTTTCCATTAATTAGATGGCAAAAATAAAATAAAATACAAAAGCCTACTCTCACAGCATGATACAAGTTAAGTGTTTTGCTCCCACCAATCCCTAGGTATAGGTGTTTCAAATTTGTTATGTTTATGATCTGGTCGGCATGGAGTGCACGTTTCTAAAAAAAACTCACTACTTATTCCAATTCTCGCAAGATGTGGACATGCATGACAATAGATGCTAATGACCTTTCTTTAAGTTCCATGGACGTTAACCATCGATAACCGCCACCCTTTGAGATTTGCACGATCGGACCCATTGGAAGTGTGAGAGTGTTTTAGTACAAAGTTGACATAGGCGACAACTGAGTCGTCTATGCCCGGATAATACGACTAGCGGGCTCCTGCAGCTAGATGGCGACAACGACGGCCGATCTTGATTATTCCTCAAAGACTGAGTCCAGTGAGTGAGGAAGCCACGCGATAACGAAGCTCATAAAATTACTACCACTAGTACTAGTACTCCCCAAGACCACATCGGCTCTCTTCCCTATCGTCGAGACAGTGTTTGCTTTGCTCGCCGGTTCATGTAACGTGTAGAGAAAATGGCCCTTCCACTAGTTCCCGGTCAGTTCTCCCTTTTGCTTTTACGGCCCCGGGCGCTGGCCGCCAAGCAGTGCACGAGGCAAAGACAGGCAAACGTACGCGGCGCACGGTACGCCAGAGAGAAATGGTCACGTCCGGCAGCCCAGTCCACACTGGAATCACAACTGAGTGCGTCGCTCGTGAGAACTTGCCTGTGGCAAGATGGTTAGGTGGGTGGTTGTACCCCCAGCCCACCAGAGTTCAAACCCCAGGTTTGACGCTGGTGTTTCTCATTTAAGGCGGAATATTCTTCAGTGGGAGGCGACGTTCCCGTCGACAGCGAGGCGCCCGTGGTGACTTCGTCAATCTCAAGACTCGACCCGCCGGCTCAGTCTCTCGGAGGTGCTCATAGGGGTAGGGTGTGCGTGCGTGCGTTCATAGGGGTGAGTGTGTGCGCGTGTATATGAGCGCTTGCGTTGTACTGTGTTTCGCAAAAAAAAAAAAAAAGTGCGTCGCTCGTGGCCACGCTCCCTTTTACGTGGTCGTCTCTGAAAAGGGTGCACGTTTAAGTCAACTTGCACCGCAGAAGCGCGGAAACACACCACGAGCGCCGCGGTCCTTCCCAGTCCCAGCTATATAGCCACGGCGCCAAATTCCCCCCATCTCAAAGCACACACCCGCAGCCGGACCGAGCTCAAAGCCACCGCTCCTCAGTCGCCTTCTTCTTCCCTCGGCAGAGACAGAGTCAGACACAAGAGGAGCTCCATCGATGGCCCGGTACGTGGAGATGCTGGACATGGGCGTGCGCATCGCCGCCAGGTTCCACTCCCACTGCCCGCAGACGGCCCGCATGTACTACAAGCCGCCGCACTCATCCACCTCGTCCTCCTCCACGGCCGCGGGCGCGTCGACGGATCGGAAAGCCGCCGCCGGTTTAGACTACGAGGCTGCTGCTGGCTTCCGGCCTTTCGCGGCGAGAGTCATTAGCATAAAGCCACCACATTTCAAGTCAAATTTCGAAAAAACCACCACTTTGTGTTTTGATCGCAGATACCCACCGGTATTCACGAGATTTTTTGCAATTCACGCTAAAACGCGTTTAAACACAAATTGACACGATTTCTGACAGTGGGACCCACCGGTCAGGGCTGAGGTGGCAGCCGTTGTGGTCTGTTTGCTGAGGTGGACATGGGTCCACCTGTCATCCAATTAAAAAAATTAATATCCAAAAAAAAGTCAAAGAGGCAATCCTCCTGCTCACCGCCGCCACCCTACTGCTCGCCGCCACCGCCCTCGTGCTCGCCGCCGACGCACCCCCTGCTCGCAGCCGCCGCACCGGCGCCGCCCGGCTTCCCCGCCGCCGGCCGTGCCCGTGGAGCTCGCAGGCGACCCATTCGCGCGTCCCCTACCTCCCTCCTGCTCGGCTCGCCGACGCCCGCCGCGAGCCCGCTCGCCGCACCCTCGCCCGTCTTCTTCCTGTCGCTGGGCGACGGCCGGCAGCCCGCCCGCGACACCATGGCGCTCCTGATGTGGCTCCAGGTCCGCACCCCGGCCAACGCCGCGGTGGCCAGGAGGTGCACGACGGCGACGCGACGTGCGGCGCGCCAGTGTGGGCCGTAGCTGGCGTGGGTGAGCACCCTGTAGTCGAAGGAGGCCTCCCGCACGGACGACGGCGGGGCGCGAGCCGAGGCGGAGCGAGAAGAACGGGCCGTGGCGCGCGGCGAGGTGCGCGAACGTGGCGTGGGGCCCCGGCCGGCGAGCACCACATGAGCGCGTCCGGCCGGCGATCGACGAATCAGCGCTCGCGGGGCGAATCGAAGAGGGCCGATAGACGCAGCGCAGCGCGGGCTACCTACTTGTGGCGCTGCCGCTCGGATTTGGTCACCGGAGCGTCGACTACGGCGCGGCGGAGCCACGGCCGGCGACGAGCTTCGCGGCGACGGTGGTACAGCGCGCTATAAAACGAATGGAGGTTTCTCCAGCACCTCAAGCTCACCAGGAACCCGATGGAGTGCACGGTGAGGTCGGGGAAGGTAGCACGGTGCCGGAAACTTGCTCGAATCGCGGCGGCCGAGGTGGGGAAGACGGCACGATTCTCGCGATTCACGGCATATCGGCTCGAGCAACTCGACGGGGAGGAGGAAGAGGTCTAGGGGGAGCTCGTGGTGGCGTCGGTTCGTCTTGGGCCGGACGGAGACGGCGGGGCAACGGCGACCTGCAACGGCGGCGAGCAGGAGGGCACGCGAGGACTGCCTCGTTTGACTTTTTTTTATTTTGGATGTTTTATTTTGGTAGAACAGGTGGGTCCATGTCCACCTCAGCAAACAGTACACACGTGCTGCCACGCAAGCCCTGACTGGTGGGTCCCACCTGTCAGAAATCGTGTCAATTTGTGTTCAATTTGTTTTTAGCGCACATTGCAAAAAATCTCGTGAATATCGGTGGGTATCTGCGATCAAAACACAAAGTGGTGGTTTTTTCGAAATTTGACTTGAAATGTGGTGGTTTTATGCTAATGACTCTCGCGGCGACGACGTCGTTAGCGTTTGGCGCCGGCGGCGTGCAGCCGGGATTTGGCTTCGACACCGCGCAGGTCATCATCTACGAGGTCGTATGAACAAAGACGACGACGACGACGACGGACAGCTGCTCTTCAGGAGAGATCTCTTGGATGAGATTTTTTTTGCGACCAATGGGGAATTAGACAATTGGTCGATTATATCGTTTTTGTCAGTTTGGGAAATGATCAAAGAAAGATTTTTGTCATTGATCTCGTCTGTCTGTTTTGATATTAAAATTTGTCACCATTGAACGTCGAGAGTCTTGTTCAAGGATCGGCAAACGAGTTAAGTCGGTGAAGCTAGCTGCCAAACATCGGTGGACTGCGCGACACGATCGACGAAATTCGATGAACTGGGCGGCGTTGCTTATCTTGGGTTGTTAGGTGCATGAGTCTGATGTTTGATCAATTTCAGCAGTCAGTGTACATATAAATCAGATCAAATCGTATGAATTTTGACGGAGCTAGCGGTTCGGTGTATGTTTGATAATTTCTGGGGTAGATTGATGATTGATCAATCTTGCAGTTGGCGGAATATTCAACACGTTTGGAAGTCAATCATGGATCATTCCAATTAGTTTGATGGAGCTAATGATCAGCCCAAACTTGATACACAATTCACTAGTGGCGGACCTTGAAAAAAAAACATGGGCAGGCGGCCAGGATAAAAGAAAAGACACAAAAAATAGTCTGAACTATACCACTTCAGTAACCATTAATCATTGCTCAAATTTTTGGTTGCAAATTATCAGCAGATAAAACAAACATATGCAACATTTGAGTGAACAATGAACAATACATGCTATAAAATTGTTAAGTAATACCCATGGATAACGACGGTAGCTACAATCGTGTGCGATATGCAAGGCCAACCGTGTGTGATTGCCTCACATGTACTAGCTAGTGTAGTTAATTTTGCACTAGCGAACACTAAAACTTCATTATTATTCTTTCGAAGCAGTGCCGCAAATTATGATAGGGATGCCACGATATTCAAGTTGTACTATACGGCTCGTTGCAACGATGCTAGATATTACGAGGCAAGGAAGTCAAAAGTCAATGACTGGCTTCGTAAATAATAAGGTACATACTTGACACATCTCACTCTGATCTGCTCGATGACATGGCGACTACACGATAATACAACCTAGTTTCTGAACTAGGCATGTTACATTGTGCTAGGTTACTTGTACACTTGTTGCTCAAGTTTTTGCGAGGCATGATCAAGGCGGGAAAAAACGGGTTGGTAAAATGCTTGCTTTAGCCTTTCCACGGTAGGGCAACCATGAACTGCGCACAAGATATCTTTATCAATCCCGAAAAGTTTCATATGTGCCTCGGAAAAACCGCTCACCAACACGTGCCTATTTTCCGGTGTCTCCTATCCCTACATGCTCTCCACTTGTTTCTCCCATCTATCAAACTTCTTATGTTTGGCTAATTGACACCTAGTTTTCCACATCGAAGTGTCAAAGGATAGAGCTGGGAGGCGAGAGTTTTGGAATCATAAAGCTTGTTGTCGTTAAAGCTGGAGATTGTGCACTATATGCAGGGAAGAGAACACCTACTCAAGTAAAGTTCCTTTAAGCTCTCTTGATTGCATTTAACCAAAGTAAGGACCGAAGAACAAGTAGAGTATGGTCTAAAAGGAAAACAAAGAGTCGAGAAAAACAAGAAAAGTAAATATGTGCCCTACTGGTACACGTGTCCTCATCACACGAGGATATGTACGCACACAAATGCCCTAGACTTCTTGGCTTAAATCCCACCACTACCCAAAGCATGCCGTGGTAGGAAAGCCGGACACTGTTTGCCACTGGTACGCATGAGGAGCATCATTTTGAATGTCTACATGATTCCATGAGAAGGGAATTTGGAGGTTGCACTAGTGATGGAATATCTGTTGCATCGGATGAAGCAATTGATGAACAAAATCACTATAGATAGGGGCAGAGTCAAAGAGGGACGATCAGGAGCTATGCCTTGCCCTTGTGTTCATGACTTTCTTTAGAATATTATTAGACTATTAGCCTTGGAAGTTCCTAATTTGTGATATTTTTAGCTAGTTTAGCCCCACATAAAAATCAAAACACTAAGTAGTCTAACTTCGCCCACCTTGAGCTTGACTCCTCGCTCCGTCCCAGAGCCCAGAAGAACTGGACGACCCCCTTTAGTTGGCCACTGAAACCCAGTACGAGCGAGACACGGGGGAGTGTTAATTACTTGAGAAAGAATTTCTTGCTGTAAATTGACTTGTAACATAGGAAAGAATGGCCATATCGCCGAGTTGCAGATTAGCTTGATTTGTGTACGTGATTCGTTCTAATTTCCAGTAAATCCACGACGGTAGAGAGAATCTTAGAGGAAGCCACAAGATAATCTTCTGACTGTAAATTAGGGTATTGTCTGTATTTTTTTCACTGAGCTGATTATCTGTATTGTTCTTTTTTCTGAAGTAATTGTTTCTTCAAAGATAATACACCAATAATGAGTAGTAGCACAAAAAAAAACACCTGACCCTAGTATTAATGGAGAAGCTCTTTTCCCTGCAATAGAATGGACTTCTTTGTCATAGACCAGAGAAGCCTACTCACATGCCCACATCGCAGAGGTGCCACTTTTTTTTTCATTTTTTAGAAGAGTCAACAAAAATAAAATACAATACAATACAAAAGCCTACTCTCGCAACATGATAAAACTTGAGCGTTTTCTCCCACAAATCTACAGTTAGGCGCCTCAAATTTTATTTCATTTACGATCTGGTCAACATGGAGTGCACGTCCCTAAAAAAACCTCACAGTTTATTCCAATTCTCGCAAGATGTTAATATGCATGAGAATAGAGGACATGACCTTTCTTTAAGTTCCATGGGCGTACGTTGACCATCGATAATTGCTGCTATTTGACATTTGCGTGATTAGACCCGTTGAAAGTGTGAGAGGGTTCTAGTACAGATAGTTAAATATGATGTGTGATGTAAACCTTGGTTACTCCTTACAAACTTGACATAGGCCACAACCGCACGTTCCTATTTTCCGGTGTCTCCTATCCCTACCTGCCCTCCATTTGTTTTTTTCCATCTATCGACTTTTTATGTTTGCCTAATTGCCACCTAGTTTTGTGCATGGCATTGTCAAAGGATAGAGCTGGGAGGCGAGAGTTTAGGGAACCATAGAGCTTGTTGTCGGTTAAAGGTGGATATTGTGCATTATATGTAGGGTAAGAGAACACCTACCTAAAGTGAAGTTTCTTTAAGCTCCCTTCATAGCATTTAACCAGAGTAAGGACCGAAGAACAAGTAGAGTACATCCTAAAAGGAAAACAAAAGAGTCGGAAAAAACAATAAAAGTAAAGGTGTGCCCTGCTGGTACACGCGTCCTCATCACATGAGGAGATGCACACACACAAATGCCCCCGACATTTGGCTTAAATCCGCACCACTACCCCAAGCGTCGCCGTGGTAGGAAAGCCGAACATTGTTTGCGAGTGGTACCAGTAGCGTAGCCAGGATAACACAACGACCCAGGCTCAGGCTATAGTGATAAATAGTGTAAAATAGTGCTACAGTAGCTATAGTCAACAAAGGAATTAGCTGCCACGCCCCAGGTCAAGGCCAGTGCAGCCTGGGGCCTGGCTACACCATTGAGTGGTACCCATGAGGGGCAAAAAATTGAATGTCTACATGATTCCATGAGGAGGGAGGTTGCATTGTTAGTGATGTAATTTTTGTTGCATCGGATGAAGCAATTGATGAATAAAATCACTATAGACATGGACATAGTCAAAGACGAAAGATCAGGGCAACGCCTCCCCCCTATGTTCATGATTTTATTTAGAATATTAGGAATGAAAGTTCCTAATTTATGAAAATTTAGCTAGTTTATCCCCTCATTAAAAATCAAAACACTAATTAGTCTAACTTTGTCCCCTTGAGTTCGATTCATGGATTCGTCCTTACGACCCCCGTTAGTGGGCCACTGGAAACCAGTACGAGACAGACACGAAGGGGAGTGTTATTTGAGAAAGAACCTCCTACTATAAAACTTGACTTGTAACATAGGAACGAACGGCCAGATCGCCGAGTTGTGGATTAGTTTGACTTATGTCTGTGATTCGTTCTAATTTCCAGTAAATCCACGACGATAGACAGAATCTTACAGGAAGCCATAAGATAATCTTCCGACTATAAATAAGGGTATTGTCTGTATTTTTTCATTAAACTAATTATTTGTATTGTTCTTTTTCTGAAGTAATTGTTTCTTCAAAAGATAAGACACCAATAACTAGTAGAGCACACAAAAATCACCTCCTCCCTAGTAATTAATGGAGAAGCTCGTTTCCCCTTTATAGAATGGACTTCTTTGTCATAGAACATAGAAGCCTACTCACATGCCCACATCGCAGCGTGTCACTTTTTTCATTAGTTAGAAGAGTCATCTGACAAAAATAAAATAAAATACAAAAGTCTACTCTCGCAACATGATAAAACTTGAGCGTTTTGCTCCAGCAATCCCCAATTAGGGGCTTCAAATTTTATTTTGTTTATGATCTGGTCGGCATGGAGTGCACGTCCCTAAAAAACCTCACTGCTCATTCCAATTCTCGCAAGATGTTAACATGCATGACAATAGAGGCCCTAGCCTTTCTTTAAGTTCCATGGCCGTACCTTGACCATCGATAACCACCGCTCTTTGACATTTAGGCGATCTGACCCATTAAAAGTGTGAGAGGGTTCTAGTATAGACAGTTAAATATGATGTGCGCTGTATACCTTGGCTCGTTCCTACAAAGTTGACATAGGCTTCAACTGAGTCATCTAGGTAGTATATGTACGGCTAAACGGGACTACCAAATCTGCAGGGAGATCGCGACTGATGAAAAACCATATCCAATCTCACACGACAACGACAGCCGGTGTTGATTATTCTCAAAGATCGAGTCCAGTGACTGAGTAAGCCACGCGATAGCGAAGGTCCTAAATGTTGGGAAACCGAGGTATGGCACTCGTACGGGTTCACCGTTTGCTTGCGGTGGGGGTTTTTTCTCTATATTGGTCCTCAATCCTAACCCCTTTCCCTCCTATATATACCCATGTATTGTTTTGAGAGAGACACACCATTGATAATAAAGATCAGTCCCGCATATATCTCTGTGTCCCTTTACTATTCGCATATGTGATTGTGCCGCGTGTACGACTCCTTTGACTACGCTCTCGCTCTACGCCCTTGGACCGGACTCGCCGGCAAAGGTTGTGGAACACGTTATCAGCACGAACTGCTCCGCCAACTGACCTGCATCGAGCCTTCATCAAGCAGACTCTCGTCGTTTATCGCGGAGGTTTTTGCATCTATTTATGTTTCCGTTCTTGCAATACGTTTATACTACCCACGGTGTGGATTTTCCTCCCGGGACCCGAGCTGACCTGATGTCGCCGACCAATGTCGATGGTCTCGGATTCATGGGGAACTTGTTGACTACACTGTGGGGAGTCGGTACAAGAACGCGATCCGGATGATCACGGTACTGCCGCTATGCACCAGCTGTGTGATAACCCACAAGTATAGGGGATCGTGTGTAGCATTTTCGATAAATAAGAGTGTCGAACCCAACGAGAAGCTAAAGGTAGGATAAGTATTCTCTCAAGTTCTATCAATCACTGATACAACTCTACGCACACTAAACGTTTGCTCTAACTAGGAAATAAACTAGAGTAACAATATGGGTATGAGAGATAGCTTTGCGAGATAATAAATAACAAGAAAGTAAATATTAGTTGCTGCAGCAATAAAATACACTAAAGAACACTAAACTAACATAACCATGAGTATGAAAAAGTGGTGGAAAGTGTGGTGGAATTGTCCAAGATTAATTATTGAAAATATTTGGTTCATTGTCTTTGATGCAGTTTTCCATGTGGGAGAGGCTAAATATACATGCACTCGACTACTTGCGATTGCACATACTATATGATTGGATTGTTAGCAAGCAACCGCAAATGCTAACAATACTTTAAGGTTTCCCCAACCATAGCCTTAAGTTAATGGTCATCTTACTCCCGTACGTGCAACTCACCGGTTTGAGTCCTTAATCAAGGGAAGATTTTTTTTTCTTATTCGCGCTTGGTCATGGATCTCGTATGTCTGTTTCATTGTCAAATCTGCCAGACTATCACCACCGGGCATCGAAAGTCCTGTTCGAGGATCGACAAATGAGTTAAGTCAGTGAAATTGTCGAAGATCGGCGGACTGCACAACAGGATAAACGAGGCTGCTTGGGTTCTTAGGTCTTAGGTGCCAGATGATCTTGATTCACACAATGTAAAAGTCCTATATATCGAAAAGTCACATTATGCTCGGGAGGTCACTTTTGAGTTTTGAGCATCAGTGCTCCCTCCATTTAAAAAAATTAAAAAGAATATTTAGAGGTTTTAAAAAATTCTGAAAAAAAAACCAGACATGTTCGAAATGATGTATACTACTCACTCATTTCAACAATATAAGATGTTTTAGCCCTTTTCCACATTCACATGAATCTAGACAAAATGTGTAACACCTAAAACATCTTATATTGTGAAACCGAAGGAGTACAAACGTGCAAAATTACAGCACCAAATGTTTTGTATTATGGGCTACACAAAAATAACAAAATTTAGAAATATTAAACAACTATACTCGGATCTGAAAATTTCTCATTTTTGTGTAGCTCAGAATACAATGTATTTCGCATTGTGATTTTGCACGCATGTACAATATATGATTGAGAACGTGCATGTTTTTGTTAGTTCTTTTTTTGAAACTTTTACATATATTTCTAAAATTTTCAAAAAGAGGGAGCACCGGTGCCCGGGAGAAAGAAATCTGCACAGTATATCTGGACAATGAATTTGGACGACTCTAGCTAGTTCGATGTATGTTTGATGATTTCTGGCGTGGATTGATTATTGATCAATATTGCGGCTGCCGGAATATCGACACATTTAGAAATTCATTCAATCATGGATCGGATCACCCAATCAGTTCTATTCCTAAACCATGATCATCCATAACTTGATTCCTAAATCACGTTGAAATATGGAACACAACCTAATTTAAAAGGACAACGAAATTGTCCTATACAAATTAGGTGTTTTATGCAACGGAATTTCCCTGAACCCACACGATACACTGTCACCAACCTCAAAACTTTAGACCTGACTTTCACCCGCTCCAATGCTATATTTCGGGCCATTCCATCGACACAAAACGCATCACGACCTAGCCCCTCAGCCCATTGGCGGATCCACATGGTGTCCAGGGTGGGCCGTGGACCACCCTGGGATTTCAAGTCAGCACATATACCATTGTGTAAAAAAAAACAGGAGACATGAGCACGACTGCACGAGCCTTTCCTCAGCTCTCCCGACTCCTGTTCCCTTTTCTTTCTGTTCGAGGCTTTGAGCACAAGTCCAGCGCCGTTACTGCTCTCATCCGTCGTCGCCGGTCGCCGCCACACTAGTGCGCCAGCGCCGCTCCTTCTCCTTCCCTGTCTAGCGCTCCCACACCTTCCGGTCGGCCAGTCTTCTCCTAACCCTAGCGACCTAGAGGGCAGACGGCAGAGCAGGGCGGCCAGCGCCCGGCGGCGCAGTCTCGGGCGTCTTCCAGCCCGCCGGCGGAGACTAGGCCAGCAGCCAGCAGGCTTCAACTTCCAGGCGGGGACTAGGCCAGCAGCTAGTAGGCTTCCACAGATTAGATGAACTTTACATGTTGTTTGCAAATGAAATTTACTAATTATTTAGGCTTGATGAATTGCACACAATTATTAAAACATGTAAATATTTTTATTGTAGAATAGTTGAATAAAGAAAAGGACCGGAGATATTGCATCTCTTTTTTGCTTCTCAAATTTTCGGCAATGAGTTTAGTCAAGAACAAGTTGAGAAATAAGGTGGGTGATAGTCTTTTGGATGATTGTCTAGTCGCATACATTGAGCGAGATACTTTTTCCAAAGTGGATGAAGATGATATAATTGAGACTTTCATGTACATGAAAAGTCGTAAGCCCGTTAAAAAGTACTCTTCTTTGAGGTTTAAAGGTATGTTGGCCCTCTTTTATGTAAAATTCCGAACTTCATTGCCAATTATTGTATGTTTGTAAGACCATAGTGTTATTATTAAATTGTATGCTATTATGTTGGCATTCCCTATTTGTGTTAAGAAAAAAATTGTGAAGGTGGACCACCCTGTATCAAAATCCTAGATCCGCCACTGCCTCAGCCTGAATTGCATAAGGTAATCGTCACGTTCATCAAGATCGTCGCCCTAAACACATTTAGGACCCTCTCCCGGCATAGAGTAACACTGCCTAAGTCATGTCAAGGTGATGTCCTCCTGCACCATAGAGTCATGCTCACATTGTTTGTGAGGATGTCATGTTGGCACACACCAACAACCCAGGCTGCTGCCTCGACATCCACCGACATGAGCACGAGTAGTGTTCGCAATATCCACCGAGTGACTCTCCAAGACTCCTCAACAGTGACGGAGTTTGGACCATACATGACATGGGCTGAATGGAGCAAAATAGCAAGGTTTTGGGCTAAATTGGGTGGGTGGAGGGGGGAGGGGGGTGATGTCTACTACATGCTTTTATTCTTGTAGACAGTGTTGGGCCTCGAAGTGTAAAGGTTTGTAGGACAGCATCAATTTTCCCTTAAGTGAGTAACCCAAGATTTATCAAACTCAGTGAGGTAGAGGTCAAAGGTATCCCTCTCAAGCAACCCTGCAATTAAGATATAAGAAGTCTCTTGTGTCCCCAATACACCCAATACACTTGTCAGGTGTATATGTGCACTAGTTCGGCGAAGAGATGGTAAAATGCAAGTGATATGGATGATTGCAAGTGGTATTTGTAATCTATAATAAAAATGGCAGCAAGCGAACATGCAACAAAACTGAGAGTAAACGGTGTTTCAATGCTTGAAAACAAGGCCTAGGGATCATACTTTCACTAGTGGTCACTCTCAACAATTGTAACACACTTGAACACATGAATAAAACTTCCTCTTTAATATGCAACCTAGATGCTACTCGGAGACTGTTCTTCTGTTGGATAAGAAACACCATTCTACTGCGTAGGGCTACGAAAGCACATCTTAAAGTTTGTATTCCAAGTCTAGAGACACCCCACGCTGTCACTATGAGCACCCCAAAATAGTACTAAACAAACACCACAATTTCATAGTGACATCCAACACAAAGAACAACTCATGGTAAGTATCCCTCTAATCTATTATCCATAAAATCACACACGGCACGCACACTGTCAACTTCGCACCGTGGGACAAAGGTGACTCCGAAAATTATAATAGATAAAACCAATTGAGTAGCATATCCATAACATAATGAAGGGGAAACATCTATGAATTCAACTACAATACAATGCTCATGATCACACCATGGGAGAGAGAGATAAACCACATAGCGACAGCAAGAGCCCTCAGACTCGATGAAGGACTACTCCCGGCGCATCATGGGAAGCAGCAACGGCGATGAAGATGGTTCCGGGGGCAATTCCCGTCCCGGCAGAGTACCGGAACAGAGACTTCTGTCCCCGAAATAAGGTTTCGGATGGCGGCGGAGCTCGGAGTCTTATTTGGGAAAATCCTTCGGGGGTTGTCATTTTTAGGTCAGGGGTGAATTTATAGGCGAATAGTCGACGAAATGCGGTGGAAAGCGGACCCACACGGGCTGGGGGCGCGGGTCCACCCCTGGTCGTTCCCTCAGACCGTTTGGGGGCTGTGGGCCCCACCTGCAGCTGATCTTCAGGCTCCGTGGCTTATTTGTGCTGAAAATAATTCCCGTAAATTTTCGTTCAATTCCGAGAACTTTCATTTTTGGGTCTTTTCTGCAATGCACAGACAAAACAGACAGAAACTAGCACTGGCATTAGGTTAATTGGTTAGTCCAATAAATGTCATAAAATGATATAAAACTATAGAAGAAATATGTAGCATTTGATATAAAACAAGTATGGAACATCAAAAATTACAGATACGGTTGAGACGTATCAGGGGGTGGGAATGATCCATATATTAGTGGATCCTTCACATATTTGTAGTGGGTGGGGGGGGGGGGGGGGGGGGTTGGGGGGTTGGGGGAGGGGGGAGGGAAGGGGGGGGGGGGGGGGGCGCCCCCTGGCACAAACGTAGCTCTGCCTCTGCTCCTCAAAGGGAAACAATGAAGACGATGTTGTCGCCGTCTTGGGACAACATGAGCTTGGTGTTTCATCAAGATCCCAACCCATTCATGTGGAGATATGATAGTGGAGCTCTCTCGACGTTAGTCGTCGACGTGTCAGTTGTCATATTCAGGGAAGGGGTCTGTGGAGTGTACAGTCATCTTCTATTCTACTTAATTGTCTTGTGTCTACTCCGACCATATCAGTTGCAACTTCTTCTCCCTCATAGTTTTGCGAACACATGCTAGTTTCGGCTGAGCGGGTCACCATTTCTTCTTCTTCTTCTTCTTCTTCTTCTTCTTGTATGTGGTGGCATCGTGTCGTGTTTGTACTGGACACCTTTCTGCTAAGTTAACGAAATATGGAAAGTCTTTGCCTCGTTTTTATTTATGCATCTAATTATCATCTGTATACGTCTTCTTCAGTTACTAACGTAAATGCCGAGAGTACGTGTTCGGTTTATGAAATGTGCTGTCTCGTCTTTCTTCTCCCTGTTTCGCATCGTCAGTCTTCTGTCGCCGATCCACCAAAACCCTAATGGCTTCCCGCCTCCTCCACCTCCGCCGCCTCCTCCCGGTCACGCGCCCGTGCGCCGCCGCCGCGTTCTCCACCTCCGTCACCCCGACCCCGCGGGTCTCCGGTCTCGTAGACGAGATCTGCGGCCTCAACCTCATCGAGGCTTCCTCCCTCGCCGACGCCCTGCGCGGCCGCCTCGGCGTTGACCAGCTCCCTCCCCTGGCTATCCTCATGGGCGGAGTAGGCCCGCTGGCCGGCGATGGAGGCGCCGCCGGGGCGGCCGGCGAGGAGGCGAAGCCGAAGGAGGAGAAAATGGCGTTCGACGTGAAGCTGGAGGGGTTCGACGCCGCGGCGAAGCTTAAGATCATCAAGGAGCTGAGGGCTTTCACGAGCTTGGGATTGAAGGAGGCCAAAGAACTCGTGGAGAAGGCGCCGGCCGTGCTGAAGTCCGGCGTGCCCAAGGAGGAGGCGGAGAGCATCGCTGAGAAGCTGCGGGCACTGGGCGCCAAGATTGTTCTCGAGTGAAGAGGACGGGATCTGTGTATGGCTTTGTTTCTTGATTTCTTTTGTTTATTGTACGAAGAAGGGAAATTTTGGAATCAAGGAGTCAATACTTAACGAGACTGACTCTGGGTATCCTCTCGTTGATAGTGGAATTGCCAGTTGGGCTTTGGCATACATGATCTTAGAATTAGTGGTTGATCTTTTGAGGTCTGTCTCATGACTTTTTGTTTGACTGCAAAGTGAGAGAATGTATTTCTTAGAACAGAACAATTAGTTTCAGACTGATATTCCATCTTATCAAGAGCACCAGTGATTTATTGCTTACACAGAGGATCTCAACACTTTTTTTTTTGAAACGGGTCAACACTGCATCTTTCATCTATCAGTTTTTGCTAGGTAGGATGGTGTGAAGTTTGCATTATCGTGAAATTGAGATTTTACAGAGGTTTTATTATGTCTGTCAGCACTAGATACTAATTTGAACTAGACCAAAAGCTTTGATCTAGATGGGATAATGAGAATAATTAGTTGGAATAGCCATGCGTACTCTGCTTCTGCAGTATATGAATACATATGAAATTTGTAAGCAGAGATAGACCAAGGTGCATTTAACTGAAAATTTGTTATATGTTGTGGTTAAAATGGGACCTTGCAGACGTACTGAGGATGTTGTTGGTGATCAATTTGTTCGGACAAAGGTTATCAATATATGGAAATACTATTCTTAGTAGTTGATTATATTTGTGAATGCTCTGTTCGGTATACTTTCAAATATTTAATTTCTGTAACTGTTCTCAAATGGCTTATGGTACTTGGCTTGGGTTGTGTTGCGCAGAAGTTCCCAAACTACCTATATGAGCACCTCTATTAGTTGATCGGTATTTGAGTTCTTTATATAGAGATGAGATGATGTTTCTGAAGTACTTACTCATGCTTCGAAACGGATGCTAGAAACAGAGAACTATTTCTTCTTAAGCTTTTGAGTTATTGTAACACATATGACCTTGGCCTTCTCATTCACAACAAGGCATAGGTTTGTGAAACTGGTCAGTGGCACCAGATGCTTGCTAGTTGTTATGGCCTGGGCGCCTGGTTATTCCTTGTTCTGTTTATGTGCCTTTGATCGATGACATGTGGAACTACAGTCATATTGGTTGCATATACGAGAACTGGGAAACCGTGCGAATGACTGTAGCATGTAGTATTATTCAAGAAGTTAAAATGGAGACCCGTAGTCTCTCAACCCCAAATGCACTTTCAATATATTTCGTCTATATCTTGCATGCATGGTGCGTTAAAGTATACAAATCAATGGTCAATTTATATCTTTCATCTTTTGGTAATAAAACCACCTAAATGTGTTGGTACGACCGTACGAGGACTGTTACTTGTAAGTTGTAACTAATTTTTGTCAGGTCCATAAGAACTAGGTGTTTCTGCTGCAACTTGTGGAAACAAGAAGCTATCTTTGTTTGACGGTATAGAATTTATCAGATGTAAATCCCTGACTTCACACGTTGAAGTATGACTGTACAAATCAGGTAGCCTGATCCTTCACCCTTAATGGCATGTGTCATAGACTTGAATTGCAGTCAAAGAAAAGGAACTCTATGCCTCAGTTGTTGCCAATTTGCCATTAGCCCTGGTATCATCATATGAAGAGAAAAGGCTTCATCGTTGTGCAAGAGCAAGAGCAGATAGCATGGAGAGAGTGGAAAATGGAAATACTGCACAGATATGCAACCCTGAAGACACTATTCAAGCTTGAACTCAGGTTTAAATGGACTGAAGCATCTTCCATATAGGTCAGCTAACTTAATATATTTGTGGTAATTGTCATTATCTTCCTGCTGTTTTAATCCCAATGGAAGCTGTGCTTTGTACAATCCTGATTGTCCTACCATTTAAGAGAGGATGTATTCATATACTTCTACTAGACTAGACAATCATATGTAACCCTTTGGCCTGTGAAAATTTGGGGGAAGCAAGACACACATTATTATTATTTCCTTGCAGTACTGGCCCTGTAACATGTTGACCAAATCGATCGATGCGGTTGATATCAGGTCTAAAATGTATGATATATGATATTTTTATCGTGCAAGGGAATTACCAGTTGAATACTCTCTAAAATTGTTTCTATTAAGAACAGTTTCTAGATTGTAGCTGTGCTGTCTGTTTTTGGTTATTGAGTGTGCAGCAATGTACTGTATTGTAAAACTATGGGCGCTGGTAGCTACTTTGGTTCTCGTTGGTTTATGCTTCAGTATTTGGTTTAACTCTAGTTCCTATCCTATTAAATTACTTGTGAAATGATAAACTGAGGGCAGTCACTGCATTTAATATTTCTTTTGAATAACTGTCAAGAAAATCCGCAACCCATTAGGTACTTGTAAAATCATCAAGACGCACGGCAAGTAGTGGCACATCATGGAGACTTTTATTCAGCGCCAAGATAAATCTCATTTGAACATACAAGAAAGAGTCTGTGATCATTCTTTAGGGCATTCCGTCACGTTTCCATTGCTGAGGTAGATGCTGCAGCCCTCCTCGGCGGCGACGCAACAGTTGCACGCCGGCTTCAGCTGCTTGCAGCCCGTCGACGGGCACGTCATGTACGTGGCAGCCACTCAGTACTGTGGGCAAAACTTCTCCTCCGCGCTCTGTATGGATCCAATCACCAAGAACCCTGCACATTACAGAGAACAAAAGAAACACCTTCATGAATCAAGATGGGTTATATGAGAAAGAGGAGCTGGAGGAAGAAGGAAGGGGGTGAAGGCAGCTACCGCACAGCAGGAGGGCCACTGGGAGAGCAAGCTTGGTGGAAGCCATGATCTGTTCCCCTTAGGCTCTATGCAGCTTTATATTAGAAACTTAGTAAAGAAAAATCCGGGGACTGTAGTAGTATAATTGCCGGTTGTTTGTATGTCTAGTGGAATGTGTCTATCAAGTCAGCAAATCTAGATTTGCATTTACTCCATTTGCTGACTTTGTAAGTTGACTTATGAAGTACTGATCCAGTAGTCAGGATTGTGCTCTGGATCAAAGGCGGTCAAGTCAAACAATCACCATTCTCAATTCCTTTCTTGCGGTGCTGTTAAGCAAGCAACGGGGAATAGCAGATTTGTCCGTTAAGCAAGCAACGGGGAAGAGAAGAAACAGCAAACAACGGGGAAGAGAAGAAAACAGGTATCAAAATTCTTAAATTCAGCAAGCATCAGCCTGTATTCACATACATGAGCAAGCACTTATGAAACACCAATTGAATTTTTTTTGGCAGGAGGACTTTTAGTTTTAAGGTCCATACGAACTAATTGTTTATGTTGTAAATTGTGTTTTTCTTTCTAGAATACACCCTGGAAGGTGTATTAGCTTTATATAGACGGAGCGCCAAGCGGCGAAAGAGTTACAACGCCATCGTTATGGCTTCATCCACGCTGCAACAAGGGTGCCAGCTCCCAGTTTCCGCTGTAACTTGTAAAAGGAGATAAAAGCTTAACAGCACAGGATTTCTCAGTATTGTAAATCCCTGACTTGACACATTTAAGCGTTCGTGACTATCGAATCAGGTAAGCGTCTGCTCCTTGACCCTTGGTGGACACACTTCTATAATCTACTGCAGTCAAAGAAATGGTAAACTTTTTGCCTAAGTTGTTGCCAAATTGCCATTAGCCCCATGCCGTGGTACCATTATATGATCAAACCCTGGTAGCACGGAAGACGTGGGAAATCGAAATACTGCCAGTGCAAAGAAATATGCAAGTGCTGTTTTGTGTATCAAGTACCAGTTCTGAAGACAATATTCAAGCTTAACCTCTGGTATAAATGGATTGAAGCATCTTTCATATATGTTAGCTAACTTTTTATCATATTCGTGGTAACTGCCATTGTCTGGTCTTTTCTGATTTTAAGCCCAATGGAAGTTGTGCTTTATACCATCCTGATGGTCCTACCATTTACTAGACCATCATATGCCTTTGAAAGTTTAGAGGTGCGCAATATACCTTGCAGTACTGGATCTGTAACATGCCGGAGAGATTTCATTTTGGAGGAAGAACCAGATTTTGTTGAATAAATTAATCGATGCGTTGATCATCAGGTCTCAAATCATTTTTATTGTGAAGGTAATTGCCAGTTGAATATTCTCTCAAATAGTTTCTGCGAAGAGCAGTCTCTAGATTATACTTGTGCTCTGTGTCTGTTTGGGTTGTTATTTGGTTCTACCGGCTTGAAGCTGAATCAGCTGTGCGATGCTTCAGTACTTGGTTTAACTGTCAGGTTCCTGTCCTTTTAAATTGTTTGTGAACACTGGCCCACATAGTGCTACATGGCCTTATCACCCAGTGAAATGGTAAACTGCATGTATCCTCTGAATTTCATATTTCTTATGAATGACTGCCAAAACTCCGATACCCAGTATTTATTTCCAATATCATCCAGGCACACATACTTGTGCAGTAGTGGCGTACCAACGGTGATTTTATTCAGCATCAAGATATATCTTACTTGAACATCAGGAAAGAAAATGCCTGTGATCACTTTTTTTTTTTTGAAAGCTGTGATCACTTTTTATGGCATTCCTCAAATGGGAGACATACATTTTTTTTCTTCAAATGAGGGACATCCCGGTATCAAAGTGATGTTACGACCTCTCTTTATTAATATATTTCAAGCGAGATACATATAAGAAAGAAAGAGCTTGTTATCACTTTTTTGGGCATTCGTCCACGGTCCCGTTGCTGAGGAGGATGACGCAACCTTTCTCCATGTTGCCGGCGAAGCAGCAGTTGCACGCCGGCTGCAGCTGCTTGCTGCCGTCGACGGGCACGTCATGAACTTGGCAACATTGCAGTCAAACTGACAAAGCTCCCCTTCCGCGGTCCGTATGGATCCAAGCACCATGAACCCTGCAGAATTCAGAGAACAGAAAGCAAACGCACCTTCATGAATCAAAACGGTTATATGAGAAGGAGGAAGAAGGAAGAGAGTGAAGGCAGCTACCGCACAGCAGGAGAGCCACTGGAAGAGCGAGCTTGGTGGAAGCCATGTCCTGTTCTCTCTCAGTCTTGGCTCTCTGAAAGTTCGAAGTATATATATGTAAGGATCTTGGCAAAAGCATCCTACTAGTGTTTTGCTACTTATACACGCCTGGTGGATTGTGTGGCTATCGAGTCAGCAAATGTGTGCTTCTGTTTTGCTGACAGCCACTGCATTGACTGTTGAAGTAAGCAGTCAAATGTTGTGTGCTCTGGATCCAAAACGGTCCTGTCAAACAACCACCGCTATCCATTCCTTTCTCGAAGAGCTGTATATAGGGATCCATCAGGAAAATAGCTGATCCATCGTATCGAGTTGGACGGGGAGGAATGTGATATTTTCGTAAGATATTAATAGCGCGGCAGATTTTAGGGGATGATGTTGAGTCTAAACGTATAACTAGTAGCAGTGGTGGACAAGTAGAGCATTATAAACACATTTAGTGTGCTCAATATTAGAGTAACCTACACCGTAGAATGGGGCTGTTTGAATGGACGTGATTGTTTGGATTTCTGGTTTTGTGTCTTTTTTATATTGGTATAGATAAGAAAATCACTTCGTCGGCTCAAGAAACAAGAGTAAATTAGGCAGGAGAGGATAGAACATGAGAAAGATTTAATTTTGTGTCTTTCAGCTCCTGTAATAGTCAACCATTAACTTCTACTTCCGGATACAATCTATGGTTTCGTCGGATGACCTGGCGGTGGTTTGCCTACAAGTGTCAGCCATGTCGGCATGTTCCTGCAATTGAAAAGGAAATTTCATAAAATATAAAGCTAACAATTTTGTAAAAAAAAGAGAAACCAAAAATTTAGGGAAAAGAGAAACAATGCAATTTAGAAAAATATTCAGGGAAAATAAGGAAATTTGAGAAGAACATAAATAAATTTAAAACTAATTTTCTTATTGTGGTAAAATAATGGTGATTTTCTCCAACTTTTTTTGACCAACATGATTTTTTCCTACTTAATAGTCTTTTTTGTCCTCTTTCTTATTTTATCCAAATATTTTTTTTCTTATAATATCATCTTGCCTACTAAGCTTATACAATCCCAATTAGTTTGTATGATTTTCAGCATTAATTTGTACCGTAAAATTCCTCTTTCTAGATGGAAAACGTGAACTATTTTGAAATTTAGGGACGCGTTTGGTAGGTTGCATGTTCAACCAGGCACACTGGATACGAAAAATGAAGTGTTTGATTGCTCTAGCGACGCACTGACTCCAGCTATTGTATGTGACCGCAGCCAAAGAAGCTATAGATAGTTTTAGGTGGCTTCACTGAGTTTTGAAGGGAACTTTCAGTTAACTACTAGATCGGCACCTTTTTTTCCTAAACATGAAGGGGAGATTACGAGTAACCCTTATACTTGATGTGAGTTCCACTCTCTGATATGAGAAAGAAATGCTAACCCGCAATGTTTGTAAGAGGGAACCGGAGACCGCGGCGCATCTCATCTTCAAGTGTAGGTACTCCCTCCGTGTTTGGCGAGGCCTTCAAGATTGTCTAGGACTAGTGGACTTCAACACCACACAATGGGGTGGATACGCTTCGGTCAAAGATTGATGGGTTTCCATCTCCGGAACAAATGGGCGGCGACGTCGTGGTCTCTCTCCTTGGTCATTCTCACCGCTTGGGAGCTTTGAAATGAAAGAAATGCAAGGGTTTTCCGCAAGGTGGCCTCCATGCTATTTAAGGTTCTTGATGTCATTAAGAAAGTGCTGCTCTATGGAGCGGCGGGGGCAAAATATTTGTGTAATATTATGCCGCGAGAGTAGACATTTGTTTCCATGCTCCGGCTTGCGCTAGTTGTATTTTAAACTCTTCTTAATCAATGAAATAGGCAAAGATTTTGCCTTGTTTCAAAAAAAAAAATGCTAACTAGCATGAAACTGATGGTGTAGCAAACATAGATACACTGAGTATCATCAAACAGTCTTTTTCTTCTTGTTCTTTGCCATAACGCCCATTCCGGGACGAGTTGGAAGAGGAATTCCAAAATCGCTTTGGAGGACGGGATCCATGGAGCCCGTGTTCTAATTTTTCTGAAATCAACATTTGAAGTTTCAAATTTTCAAAATAATGCTAGATGTCGACAATGAATTATGCTATCCTACAAAAAAAAAATACAAATCTGGACCCATGTTGAAACGAATGAAGTCTGGGCAGCAAAAGAAAAAAGACTCCATCGCCGGGATTTGAACCCGGGTCGCCTGGGTGAAAGCCAGGTATCCTAACCGGGCTGGACGACGATGGATTGTTGTTGTGATTGGTCCCTAATTGTACATGTACATAAATAATGCTCGCGCTGCTAGCCTGACACGCTGAACCCGGAGCGTCCACGTGCGCGAGGGGGCTACCAGCTGGTTGTCCGTCCGGCTGCCGTCGCCCGCACGTCGAACAAGTACAAATTACGAAATCGACAAAACAGGTGAACCCGAGCCGTCGTCCGGTAGCCCTTTCAGCTTAGTTTACACCTGCTCACGTTGGCACCATTCGGTCACGTCACTCTCCGGCTCTGCAGGTCGCCAAGCTGCTGCACCGCCAAGGCGTCTACGTCACATTCGTAAACACAGATCACAACCACCGGAAAGCGGGCGCCGACGCCGTGCGCGGCCACGACGGGTTCCGCTTCGAGTCGATCCCGGACGGCCTGGACGAGTCCGAACGCGGCGCGCAGGACTACGAGCGCGGCCTGTCCATTTCCACGAGCCTGCGCTGCGCGGCGCCGCTGCGGGACCTGATCGCCCGGCTGAACGCCACGCCCGGTGTGCCGGCCGTGACTTGCGTGGTGCCGACGGCGCTGATGAGCTTCGCGCTAGGCGTGGCGCGGGAGCTGGGCATCCCGAGCATGGTGTTCTGGGGCGGCAACGCGGCGTCGCTCATGGGCCACATGCGGCTCCGGGAGCTCCAGGACAGAGGCTACCTCCCTCTCGAAGGTGAGTAACAATACAAATTCGATAGATGCTGCTTAAAGTCTAGTAGTACTAATTTCTTTCCACTAACATCTGATTAAATGGATTCTCCGTATGATCTGTTCGTCTCTGCAGACGAGAGCTGTCTGACGAACGGCCATCTGGAGACAACGGTCATTGACTGGATCCCCGTCATGCCGCCAATCAGCCTCGGCGACATATCCAGCTTTCTCCGCACACCGATCCGGACGACTTCGAACTCCCGGTTCAAGGAGTCGGAGGCCAACAGCTGCACCAAGGCCGGCGCCCTCATCCTCAACACCTGGAATGTTCCCCGGTGATTATTGAATCAGACAGCTTGGAACTCATTAATGCATGCAACATAGTAATAGGCTGGGACCTGGCTTTTGGGGTCATGTGCTCAATGCCCTCTCCTCCTCGCTCTCTGATCATTGTCCGCTGATGCTGTCAAACATAAGTGGCCCAAGAAAACCTCCTTCCTTCCGCTTCGAGAATTTTTGGATCAAGATGCTGGGCTTCCAGAAGGTCGTTCAATCTGCCTGGAATGAGCGTACGTACCACTCACACTCAACCTGTGCACATCCTAAACCACAAGCTAAAGACCACGGCAAGGAAGCTTCGAGCTTGGAGCAAAAGCCTCTTATCCGACCACACGCTCCAATTCATCATGGCTCTTGACGTCATTCTTCAGCTTGACATAGCGCAGGAGTCCCGCCACTTATCCTCTAATGAAAAACTTCTCAGGGCGGGATTGAAAAAACGGGTTATGGGCCTCGCCGTGCTGGAGCGATCCCGGAAAAGACAAGTCTCCCGCATCACCAATCTCAAAGAAGGTGGCGCCAACACCAAGTAATTTCACCTCCGGATAAACTCACGCAAAAGGAAGAACCATATCACAAGGCTACAGCACAACGGGGGTTGGGTTACGGGGCATGCTGACAAGGCCACTCTCATCAATGACCACTTCTCCAAAGCTATGGGCCCTCCTCCTTCGTGCCAGCATGATCTCAACTGGGATGTGATTAACCCAACTGTGGCGCATTTGGAGGACCTTGCTCTCCCTTTCTCGGAGGAGGAGACCAACGCTGCCATCGAGGACATGCCTCCTGACAAAGCTCCTGGGCCTGACGGATTCACCGTCGCTTTCTTCTCCTCTTGCTGGGATACCATTAAAGAGGACCTCATGCACGTCATGGATGTCTTCTCCGAGCTGTCTATAAACAACTTCCACATCATGAACTCGGCCAACATCGCCTTGCTTCCGAAGAAGGATGGGGCGGACTCTATCACTGACTTCCACCCAATCAGCTTGATCCACATCATCCCCAAGATTTTGGCCAAGGCAATGGCCCGCCGTCTCGCCCCCAAGATGAACGACATCGTTTCCCACTGTCAAAGTGCCTTCATCAAATCTAGGGTCATCCATGACAACTTCATGTACGTCCGAAACACGGCAAGACACCTCCACCGAAATCGGGAATCCATGCTACTACTCAAGCTTGACATCGCCCAAGCTTTTGATTCCATCAGATGGGACTACCTTCTTGACGTTATGCAGCGACGAGGCTTTCCGCATAGATGGAGGGCTTGGGTCTCCATCCTTTTGTCCACGGCCTCCTCTAGGGTGTTGCTGAATGGCATCCCTGGGCTGGATATTCTGCACGGAAGGGGCCTGAGACAGGGCGATCCTTTATCTCCGTTGCTCTTCGACATCGGCATTGACCCCCTCAACAGAACTCTAGAAGTGGCAACCGAAGCAGGCCTCCTTCAACCCATTCCTGATCGCATGGTGAGCCTGCGTGTCTCGCTCTATGCGGATGATGCTGCAATCTTTCTGGTTCCCTCGGCAAACGACATCTCCAACCTTGCCTACACGCTCCAAAATTTTGGCGAGGTCACGGGCCTTGTTACTAACTTCGCAAAGAGCTCTATTTCTCCGATCAGATGCGAAGACATCAACTTAGAAGCAATCATGACTGACTTCCCTGCGGCTATCTCCAACTTCCCCATAAAGTACCTAGGGCTACCCCTCTCCCTGGGTAGGCTCACCCGCGTAGAGCTGGAGCCCTACGTCGACAAGGCCGCAAATCGCCTTCAACCTTGGATAGGAAAATTTATCAACTGCGCGGGTTGCTCGGCCTTGGTCAAGTTGGTCCTGTCCTCGATGCCTATCTTTCTACTGACGGTGATTAAGGCCGACAAGCACACTCTGAAGGATTTTGACAAGCTTCGAAGAGGGATGTTATGGAATTGCAGTGACAAGGTTAGCGGCGGAAAATGCAAGGTCAACTAGGACAAAGTTTGCCGGCCCAAGAAGCTGGGGGACTGGGAATCCTAAACCTCGAGAAGTTCTCTCGGGCCCTCCGTGTTCGATGGCTAGGGCATATCCGGATAAACCTTGGGTGGGTTCCGAGACTCCAAACGACGACACCGACAAGAACTTATTCAACGCTGCAACCAAGGTCACAATTGGGGACGGACTCAAGACGTCTTTCTGGAACTCTTCTTGGCTGGATGGACTCCCTCCTAGGGTTATTGCGCATGGCCTTTTCAAGGCGTCCAGGCGGAAGAACGGAACTGTCTGCGATGCCCTCACGGATTTTTGATGGATCTCGGACCTGTTGGTGCAGAACTTCAATGTCGAGCATATCGCCAATTTGTCCACCTTTGGGACCTCATCCAGGAGGTGACTCTTACCCCAGGTGTGGTTGACACGATCACCTGCACCCTCACCAGCAACGGGATCTACTCGGCTAGCTCTGCCTACAAGGCGCAGTTCTTTGGCGCCTCGCCCTGTCCCTTCATGGGAATCGTTTGGAAGACTTGCCCCTCCCCCCCCCCCCCCCCAAATGTTCTTTCTTCGCATAGTTGGCTGTCCAGAATAGGCTATGGACCTCAGACAGGCTGGCAATTAGAGGATGGCCTCACCAACCGGTTTGTCAGCTCTGCAGGTGCCAACCTGAGACGGCAAGACACATCCTTTTTGAATGCCGCTACTCCAGAAGAATTTGGGCGGAGGCTGCAACTTTGCCAAAATGCCCTTCACTCATGCAATGCGTCAACACGGCCAAACCCAAGGTGATCGATTACTCGGCCAAACCCAAGGTGATCGATTACTGAACGGATCTGGCAGCCACGGCCTCCCCTTCTCGCAAAGGGTTAAGGACGGCCATCACCCTGATCATGCGGGAGATTTGGAAGGAGCGCAATGAAAGGGTCTTCAACAACAAACTCTCTATGCCTACCGTGCATTTTCAGCGAATCAAAATCGAGGGCAAGAACTGGGTTCTGGCAGGGGCTAAAGCTTTAGCTGAGATCACCGCTTAGTCTTGTGTAAACTTTTAATTTTGGCTTAGGCCTGTACTCTGTTTGCTCCTTCTATATCAATATAGAAAGCAAAGCTTTTGCCTTGTTTCAAAAAAAAAAAATTGTGGAGCCCCTATACAACAATTTTGGCTGACTACTTTCAGAATGCTGATGCCATTGGTAATATTGTCTTTTAACAACGTCTAAGAGAAGCAAATAAAGCGGCACATAATATAGCCAGACTTTGTTATGATACTCAATGTAATTTTATGTGGGATGGTGACCTTCCTACTTATGTGCTACGAGATGCAATAGACGATGTAAATATGTTAAGTGATCAATAAAGTGCGCCGCACATTTGCTAAAAAAAAGAATAGATAGATTGGTTGGGAACTAATCAATATCACGTATGAGGGCTCCTCCGTAAACCAATCGCGGCTACCACATCTGTCACCATAGATCAGTTCCCCTCTTCCAGCCCACCTTCTCGGTGTTGGGAGAGGTGGGGAACCCGATTTATGAGTGAAGTTCTTAATAAAAGTATTTCAATAGATTAGCTAGGTTTTGGCAGCCTTCTTCTTCTTATTCTTCTTTTTCTTCAAGGAGATCACATCGTCTACAATAAGTAATATGTGGGCCTTCATTCGACGATATGATCTCCTTCCCGGTGTCAATGGTGGTTTTGAAAGATTGATTTTTTTTTTGAAAGGAAAGCAGTGGGGGAAGCCCCCACATCGAGTTTTTTTTTCCAAATAATAAGAACTCAAATTCACGGCCATGAGGAATTGAACCTGGGTGGCTGGGTTGTACATCCACTCCACTAGCCAAGTGAGCTAGGCTCACTTCTTTTGAAAGATTAAATGTGTCTAGGTATGATCCTTCAGATTGTGTTTCGCCAGATCATTTAAGGATTTTTTTTCTCATGTTTGCCGTGAGGAGGATTGTTCTTGCACTATCTTTCCCGACGTCGACTAGGTTGTTCGGTTGCTTTTTTCTAAAATACCGGTGTTGGTACTCTTGCCGATGTTGGTTGATTACTTTAATGATTGCGTGCGTGCACGTATCCCTAGCATTGCGGCTCAAATTACAATTATGAGAGAACCCTCGTTGATATTTACATGTGTGTGGTTTGGTATCATTGTCATTTTTTGGTTGCTGCCTCCAGAAAAATACAGGACTGTCATGTAAGAAAAAAGAGTTTGAAGATTTCAAAAAATTGCTCGTTTCTTTTAGACTTTATTTTGTCATCGTTGTTGTCAGCTAATGTATCTCTACAATGTACTATTTGTTACTATAAAATATGTAAAATATATCATGGAATTGATTGTCATTTTTTTTGATCGGTTAGAGAAGCAAAACGTGACGCCTAAAACTAAAATGGGCCTTTTGCCTACTTATTGCTGTCATAAAATAAGCCCATGTTGGCCCAGATAACGTGGCATCTGCAGATAGCGTGGCATGTGCAGCTTAACGTGGGTGGGCATGTGCTGCTCGCCTCGAGTAAGCTCAGTAACTGCATTACTAAGCGTGTAACCATTCTCCCAAAGTGCCGCTGACCTTCTCCATCACTTGAATAGGCTAGGCAGCCGGTAAATCTGGATCTCGGATGCATCATTGTTCATTCTCTCAGCCACCAGTTTGCAGCTAGCGACTGCGCTGTCAAGCGGAGCGAGTACGATTCGCATCGCAGCGCACAACAACAGACTTGCTGATTTCCGTTATCTGGTACAGGTAAGCCTCTCACGTCGATTCCTCTCCGGGCTCCCTCGTGTGCAAAAACAGTTGTGTTGGTGCTCAATGTCGGTTTCTACTTTCTAGTTTCAATGCGCTCAAGCTTGGATCTCTAGCTGCTAGAAACCCTTTTGCTTTCTTTTTGCTCCTCCTCCTTGTCATGCATGCTGATGGCCACGAGGCTCAAGTTTGAATGCCGGTTTCTACTCCCTCCGTTCCAAATTAATTGACTTCCATTTATCCACATATGGATGTATCTAGACATGTTACAAGTATAGATACATCCACATTTGGACAAATGGAAGTCAATTATTTTGGAACGGAGGGAGTATTTTGAATGGGCCGCTCCAAATCCATGGGTGCACACATGTGTGTTCCCCGCAATTAATGGATCCCATTCTGGTGTGGTATTTTTTGCCAAATCTGGCCTCTTTCGCGAACTAATGACGCATATGGCCGCTCCCGGAAACTAATTCCAAATCTGGCCCCTGAGGTCGGCGCCAACGCAAATGGAGCCGACGTTGTGCAGTTCGGCGCCATCCAAAATTTGCAAATCTGGTCCCTGAGGTCGGCGCCAACGCAAATGGAGCCGAACTTGTGCAGTTCGGCGAAATGGCGCGTCGCCGAACTGCACAAGTTCGGCGCCATTTGCGTTGGCGCCGACCTCAGGGGCCAGATTTGGAATTAGTTTCCGGGAGCGGCCATATGCGTCATTAGTTCGCGAAAGAGGCCAGATTTGGCAAAAAATACTCTGGTGTGCACGTACTACTAGCTGTTTCTCTCAAGGGGCCCTTGTAATCCTCCGTGTTTAAATGTAATCTCATATCTATTAATGGGTTCTGCTCTTGTTTCCAGCAGGTTAATCACATCACACACTGACTGCAAATGGAACGCAGAGTCACTACCACGAGAAGTGACCTTGAACAGATGTTACTCGATGAAAATGCAGAGCCCAAGGCCCTGCCATTATCGCTGTTGGAGGACATCACGTATTATTTCTCTCACGACCAGCAGATTGGAAGTGGTGGATTTGCAGTGGTTTATAAGGTACATATACGTAAATGGCAGGCTAGTGTTCCAATATTAATCATCCTTCGGTTCAAATCACTGACCAATGCATTGACTGCGAACATGCCAAGCAGGGAATAGTTGGCGATAGGGAGGTCGCCGTGAAGAGGATAACCAACCCTTTTATGGATGAAACTGCATTTCACCGGGAGGTTCAATGCCTCATGAGGGTAAAGCATAAAAATATAGTAAGATTCCTTGGGTATTGTGCTAACAGAGAAGGAAACATGCAAACGTACGACGGAAAACTTGTCATGGCAGATGTCCACGAAAGATTGCTTTGCTTCGAGTACATACCTAGAGGGAGTCTTGACAAATACATCACCGGTACTTCCATGTGGCCTCTAATTAACTTCTCTATTATTTTCTTCATTCATGTACTACAGGTTGGGTATTATGTCATATGCCATCTAGTGAAGTTAAGGCATCAAGTATCACGAATCATAAACCCGGTTTCTCTCTTTTTGTAGATGCATATCGCGAGTGGGGAACGTGCTATGAAATAATAAAAGGGATCTGTGAGGGTATACGGTACCTTCACGACAATAATATTATTCATATGGATCTTAAACCCGCCAACATACTGCTCGACGATGACATGATTCCCAAAATTACTGATTTTGGATTGTCAAGATGCTTTGACGAAGATCAAAGCCAACATATTACCAAAAATGTAGCAGGATCAATGTAGACTCTCTAACTCCTATTTAAAGTCTATGTGATATCAACTACGGTCGCTTTGTTTAATAATCGATCTGTCATTTTATATTTTCCTACAGAGGGTATTTGGCACCAGAACTCCGCAAAGGTGGTGTCATCGCACGCAGTGCCGACTTGTATAGTCTTGGGTTATTATCATAGAAATACTGACCGGACAGAGAGGTTATGAAGCTATTGAGGATGTAAGAACAATATATGCCGTTGTTACAAAGATAAAAGCTAAATTTCCTTCTTTGCTAAGGAGGGTCGACTTTAAGATAGTTCTCACGCTTCAATTCTTATATTTTCCTTGCATTCTAGTTTCAAATGTTGCGTAGTATCATTTCTGGATGCACACCTACTATTCGGAAGCATAATTTGACCGCCAAGGAATATACATATCATATTACTTCTTAGAGAATCTTCATTGATAGTTTGAGGCTTCATTTTTTAAAGTGCAATCTAAAGGGTGATATATCTGACTTGAATGTACTGGGACACAATTTATTTTTTCAATTTTTTTAATTTTATATTTGAATGTATCTGCTCGTTATATACAATACACATTTAAGTTTCCAATGTAGAAATATGTTGCTGTTCCGTTTCATAGACCATAACTTATCACCAAATTCTTTTAGGTACTTGAAAACTGGAATGATAAGTTGGAGAGATCTGAACGACACACACTACGCAAACAAATACAAGTATGCAACGAGATAGCTTTTGAGTGCGTAAAGTTCAATCCAAAGAAGAGACCAACTAGTGCACGAGATATAATAGACAGGCTTCATGAAATGGAAAGTATCCAGGTATGTTTAGAATTTGAAAGTCGTATTTGATCCTTTATTTTTGGAGTTGATACAATTTTTGAGTGTGCGGAGTTGATAAAGATACCACTCGGATCTGGGGCCGTTTGAGCTGCTAGAGTATAGGCTCTAGAGCTCGAGGAAGTGGGCCAGGAGTCCCATGACGCTAGGTTCTATACCTATTTAGGCCCATTTGATTAAAAGGAATATCATAGGATTTCATAGAGGATTGGATAAGAATTTTTCCTATAGAAACTATTTGATTCATAGGATCATACCCTATATAGGAATTAATTTCGTAAGAATCTTGTAGTGTAAATTCCATAGGAAAAATGCATGAGGTCTAACCTCATGGAAAATTTCTTCACCTAAAGGATTGTAGTGTAAATTCCATAGGAAAAAAGCATGTAGTGTAAATTCCTTTGATTCATAGGATAGGAAAAATATAGGAATAGGAAACCTAAAGGATTGTAGTGGCATGTCTAACTCAATCCTATGGGAATAGAGATTGTCTTTGATTGTGTGAAGGAATTTTTTCAAGAGGTTGGAGCTCATGCTTTTTTCCTATAGGAATTGTACTACAAGATTCTTATGGGAATAATTCCTATGGGATTGGATCCTATGAATCAAACAAGCTCAATAGGAAAATTTCCTATAGGAATCAATCCTACAAAAATCCTACCATATTCCTTTGAATCAAAGGGGCCCTAAAAGAGAATCTCATTTCCCATAGGATTCAGTTAGACATGTCATTCCAATCCTATAGGTTTCTTATCCCAACAATTTTCCTATACTACGAATCAAAGGAGTCCAGGGTATTAGAACTTTTTCTACATAGCACCGCTTCGCATATTTCGACAAAAAATAAACTTTGACAACTAACATAGATAATTATCAAGAAAAAAACAACAAATCAATAAAACTAGATCTCGGTTATGAGATATATTTTCCTAATATTTAATTAATTTTAGCTGAAACAAGAGACTTCCCTTTGTTCAGAATACACGAAGTTTGAAATTTTGTGTAGTTACACGGAACAACATTGACTGTCACACATTTTTTTATATAAATATGTAAGTGTCACATTATGAAAAGAAATGCATATTACGACTTGTGAAACATTTTTATCACAAATTTATTATGAAAGCAAGAAAAGTTTTTGCGAGAAAAGGCTAGAAATGTTTTTAAAAGAACAGATTGGCGTCATGATTTCGACCAAATCACGTATGTTTGAATGGTACTAGTAGCTTTATGGCATTCACTCTGAACAATGTGTCATCCTGCAATGCTTACATTTTAACTTATAGGGCCCTGGTTGTTTTAGAAAAAAATAAAGCAAACAGATTTAAGCTAATCTTATGAATTTAATTTCTTTGGATTCTATGGATTACTTTGTTGTCCTTTAGTGTGTACGAGATTCAACATGCCAAATTTCCTGAAGTATTTACTTATCATGCTTTAGAAATCATATGTTGGAATTACTCCTTTTATATACACATTAAGATATTCTCTGTCATTTTGTCAACTTTTTTGGTAGTCATAGTAAGACTGAAAGTTTTGACATAAAAGTTCAGCAAAGGGTTTTTATTTAGTTAATTTGACAGCACGCATGATCCATCAATCCAATATATTATGCAATAGAGCAAGAAAATATGAAGTTTCGGTTCCCTTCACGTAATTTTACTTTATTTATGAAGTTTATCGGTCTTCTTCCGTTTCCTACAAATATGTTAGTATGAGGCAAGTTGATATAAAGCCAGTCGTGAATTCGGCATTGTATAATGCAACACTGGCTAAACTTGCATATGAATCGGAACCTAAATTTTATAGGGTTGTCTATTATTGATCAGTTGTCTGACATTATTCTCCTCTTAAGTCACTTTGTAATCGGTCTATTACACATGCTAAATACAATATAAACTTTGATATAAATTTGTGAACCGGCAACAATATTTTGACCATAACATGCAAATTGCTTGTCGAAAAAACTAAAAAAGACTCAAAGCGTATTCAGGAGTTGCGTGCATGCGCTTATTTCTATGGTTGATTGGTTCCGTGTGCATTGTACAGCTTGTGTCAGACGAATTTTGTTTGCCATTCCTTGTTGTCATTCGACGTTAATTCGAGGAGTGCCGGTCACCCTTGTTGCTACGAAGTGCCGACCTCGGACTTTTTCATTTTTGTGTGTACGTTCTGACTCGTGTTGTTTTTCGTGTATAGGAGAAGAATCCCGACATGGGCGGTGAAGCCATCCAGCAGAAGAAGAATCTTGAGAAGAACGGCAGAGGTGACGAGGAGATGAAGAATCTTGACATGGACGGTGGAGACAGCGAGCAGAAGAAAAATTCTGAGAGGAGCGGCGAAGGCGGCGAGCAGAAGAAGAATCCTGATAGGGGCGACGGAGGCGGCGAGCAGAAGAAGAATCCCGATAGGGGCGGCGGAGGCGACGAGCAGGAGAATAGTCTCGACAGGTGCGCCGATGAGGGTATGCAGGAGAAGAATCCGTACATGGAAGGTGAAGGCAGCGAGCATAAGAAGAATCCCAATAGTAACGGCGATGACGGCGAGCAAGAGAAAAATCCCGACAGGCACGACGATGGCGGGAAGCTGGAGAAGAATCCCGACAAGGTGGATAAGGGGTTCCCCCAAACTAAAATAAAATATCATCTTACTTTTGGTTCATACTGTTGAGTATATAATTAATGATTGTATTAGATTACTTGTATGTCAAGTCTAGATTACTTGTATGTCAAGTCTGTACTCCTACATATGTGCTTTGCACCTGATCAATAGAATCAAGTGTTGCAATCCAATTCCTCTACATGGTATCAGTCTTCTTACGATCCAATCTCCCGCAACCCTAGCGCGTCGCCCCCAGTCGGCCGTCGCTCCCTAGCGCGCCGCCTCTCTCCCTCCCGCCGGCCGTCGCCTCCTCCCCACCCGCGCGCCTCTCTCTCCCCCGTGCGCTGCCCTCTCTCCCCTCGCCGCGCGCCCTTCTCCTCTCTCGCCGCGCGCCTCCCTCTCTCTAGCTTCCGCCGCCTCTCCCCTCCAAAACCCTAACCCTAACCCTACAACCTCCACCGCACCACCACCTCCTGCGCCATGTCGTCCATCTCCAACTCCAGCAACCCCTTTGCCTCTTCTAGCTCCGACTCACCCGCCCCCACTCCGGCCTCCCTCCGCGATGTGCGCATCTCCGAGCACATCCCCGTCAAACTCTCCCACACCACTGCTAACTTTTTCGCCTGGAAAACCTATTTCAACCTCCTCTTCCGCGAGTACAACCTCTCCGACCACGTCGACGGCTCCACCGACTTCCTCACCATGCGCCGCGACGCCACCGTCACCCGCTGGCTCTTCAGCACCGTCAAGCCGGACATCTTCCATACTGTCGTTCGTGACGGCGACGACGCCTACACGGTGTGGACCAAGATCACGGGGCTCTTCACCAACAACAAGTTGCAGCGGGTCGTCTTCTTGCAGCAGGAGTTCTTCGGCTGTCACCAGAACGACCTCTCCCTCGACGCCTACTGCCTGCGCGTCAAGACCCTCTCCGACGAGCTCAACGATCTCGGGTTCAAGATCGGCGACGAGATCCTCCTCTCCACCCTCACCGCCGGTCTCGGTGAAGACCTCGGGAACGCCGCCTCCAACATCAGCCTCATGGCCAACCCCACCTTCGAGCGGGCAATCGACTATCTCCGTCTTGAGGATCGGCGCCTGAAGAACGTGCGTGCCAACGCCGTCCACACCGCCCTCGCTGCCGGGGTCGGCCACGGTGCACCTGCCCCGCGCCCTGCTGCACCTGCGGCGCCTACGGCCCCCGCCCCTGCCCCCATGCCCCAACCACCGCACTGGCGTCGTCGACGCGGCCGCGGCAACTGCGGCGGCAACTGGGGCGGCAAACGGAGGATCCGCCCCGCGTCCCGGCAACCCGCGGCCCACCCCACCTTGGAGCGGTGGCCACAACCCGTGGACCGGCGTCGTCCATGCCTACACCATACCGGTGCCCCGCGCCCCCGCCCTCAGCCTCCTTGGACCGCGCCCCTCGGCACACCAGGCCTTCTACGCCGCCCCGCAATTGGGCTATGGTGGTGCTCCTCCTGGCTACGCTCCGGCTCCCGGCTACGCCCCTGCTTCACCAGCTGCTCCGACGACATGGGACCTGGCGCTCCACGCCGCTATTCAGCAGGCGCCCGCCCCCGGCACCTACTTCGGCGGCGGCGACTGGTTCATGGACACCGGCGCCTCCGCTCACATGACTTCTCACCCCGTAACCTCTCCCATTCATCTCCCACTTCCACCTCCTCTCGCATCATCGTTGGTAACGGTGCTAGTCTTCCTATTTCCCATCTAGGTTCCACTCAATTTCCTTCCACCGCTAAACCCTTGTCTCTAAATAATGTCATAGTCTCTCCACATCTTGTTAAGAACCTCGTCTCTGTTCGTCAACTTTCCCGTGATAACTCCGTAACTGTTGAATTTGACGTTGTTGGTTTTTCTGTTAAGGACGCCCGTACCCGGATGGTGCTCCACCGATGTGAGAGCCCCGGCGATCTCTACCCCGTCCAGCCGACGTCCTCCTCTACCGCTGGACCCCGGGCGTTCTCCACTAGCGTCGACCTTTGGCATGCTCGTCTTGGTCATCCCAGCTCCGCCGTACTACATCACATTTTGAGGGATTTTTCTTTTTCATGTAATAAAATGGAAGCTCACACCTGTGAAGCATGCCGTGTTGGCAAACATGTCCGCCTCCCTTTTAGTAGCTCCACCACAGTTGCGTCGTTTCCTTTCCAGTTAATTCATAGTGATGTTTGGACCTCTCACATACCTAGTCATTCCGGTTTTGTCTATTATCTTGTTATTATGGATGATTACTCTCATTTTGTGTGGACGTTCCCTCTTCGCAAGAAATCCGATGTCGCTGCCACTCTCACGACGTTTTATTCCTACGTCTCCACACAATTTGGTCGCCTCATACTTGCTCTCCAAACCGATAATGGAAAAGAATTTGATAACCTCGCCATTCGCACCCTCCTCTCCACCCACGGCACCATCTTTCGCCTAACCTGTCCTTACACCTCCCAGCAGAACAGCCGGGCTGAACGCATCCTCTGCACCATTAACGACTGTGTTCGCACCCTCCTTTTCCACGCCCATGTTCCACCCCCTTTTTGGCCCGACGCTTTAGCCACCGCCACTCTACTCACAAACATTCGCCCCTGTTGTACCCGTTGGAACTATGCACCTCATCATCTCCTGTTCGGTTCTCCACCATCCTACGATGATCTCCGGATTTTCGGGTGCCTATGTTATCCTAGCGTCGCCGCCACTGCACCTCATAAACTCGCTCCTCGTCTGTTGCCCTGTGTCTTCCTCGTTTACCCGGCTAACACGAAAGGATATCGCTGCTATGATCCGGCATCTCATCGTGTCTTCACCTCCCGACACGTTTACTTTGATGATTTGTGCTTTCCCTTTGCACAGGTTTCTCTGGCCGCTACTTCTCCCTCCCCTGAGGTCGAGACCTCATGGCGTCGCATCCCTCCGGCTCTCACCGCGCCCCTTGCGGTGCTGCCGGCAGCACCGACCACACCACCACCCGCGTTGCCCTCGAGTTCCAACTCGGGCACCGCCTCACCGCCTGCGCTGCCCTCGAGCCTACACTCGGGCGCCGCTGCTGCCACCGCCTCACCCTCGAGCGCTGCCTCGGGTGACGCTGTCCCCACCTCGTCGCCCTCGACGACGACATCCGCGGGTCCTACCACCCGCGCCCGTGCCGGCATCTTCCGCACGAGCACCCGGTATGCTGCGGACGAGTACGTCTACACCGCGGCGACTGCCGCCCCAGCCGCGTCTTCATCGACTACCGCTCCAGCCGCGTCATCCGCGACTGCCGCCCCCAGCTGCATCCCCTTCGCCGCTTCCGGCCTCTGCCCGGGCCGCCTTGCGTGACCCTAGGTGGCTCGCGGCCATGCAAGCCGAGTTCGACGCCCTGCAGAAGAACAAGACGTGGACGCTTGTTCCCCGCCCTCCCCACGCCAACGTCATCACCGGGAAGTGGGTCTTCAAGCATAAGTTCCATCTGGACGGCTCTCTTGACCGTCACAAGGCCCGCTGGGTGGTTCGTGGCTTTCGCCAGCTCGCCGGCGTCGACTTCACCAACACCTTCGCCCCGGTTGTCAAACCCGGGACAATCCGCACCGTCCTCCAGCTCGCGGTGTCTCGCGCTTGGCCTGTGCACCAGATGGACATGTTGAATGCTTTCCTCCATGGCCATCTCAACGAGCAGGTGTTCTGTCAGCAGCCCACGGGTTTCGTCGACACCGCCCACCCGGATAACATCTGTCTGCTCTCGCGCTCCCTTTATGGGCTCAAGCAGGCTCCTCGCGCGTGGTACCTGCGCATCGCTGCGTTTCTTCACCGACTTGGCTTCCGCTCCACCCGCTCCGATGCATCGCTGTTCGTGTACCACCAGGGTGACACCACCGCCTACCTATTGCTCTACGTCGATGATATCATCTTGACGGCGTCCACCGCTGTTCTCCTTCGACAGCTCACTGATCGTCTCCATGCTGAGTTTGTGATAACCCACAAGTGTAGGGGGTCGCGTGTAGCCTTTTCGATAAGTAAGAGTGTCGAACCCAACGAGGAGCTAAAGGTAGGATAAGTAATCTCTCAAGTTCTATCAACCACTGATACAACTCTACGCACACTAAACGTTTGCATTATCTAGGAAATAAAACTACAGTAGCAATACGGGTATGAGAGGTAGTTTTGCAAGATAATAAATACAAGAAAGTAAAAGTTAGTGCTGCAGCAATAAAGTACACTAAGTAACCATATACTAACAGTACCATGAGTGTGGAAAAGTGATGGTAATTGTGGTGGCTTTGTCCAAGATTAATTAGTGAAGGTACTTGGTTCATTGTCCTCGATGCAGTTTTCTATGTGGGAGAGGCTAAATATACATGCACTCCACTACTTGGGATTACAAGTACTATATGATTGGATTGTTAGCAAGCATCCGCAAATACTTACAATGCATTAAGGTTTCCCCAACCATAGCCTTAAGTTCAAGGTCCTCTTACTCCCATACGTGCAACTAATCGGTTTGCGTTCTCAGGTTTCTGTCACTCCGGCAGAACTTCCCCCGCTTCGTTTACAAATATTACCAACCCTAGGGTGTTTGATCCATGCGCGCACAAATATAATGGACACCAAAGGACAGCACCATATAGACATACAATTCTAATGAACCTCATGCATTCAATTAAGCAATAAAAAGACAAATAAACTACGGAAACATGATGTAAATCATAGGATAAATATTATAGCATCAAACACCATGTTTACATAGGACGGTACAGAGGTTTATGGGAGGATGAACCACTGAATACAAGGAGGAGATGGTGATGGTGATGGAGATGGCGGTGAAGACGGCGGAGAGGGCAGCGAGGAGCGCCGGCAAGCTTGGGGAGCGCCGCCCCTTAGCCTCCCTCCTTCATGGCTTCTTGGGAGCCCTCCCCCATGGAGATGGGATCCATGGGGGAGGAAAAAACGTGGCTTTTGGTGGCTGAAATTCATGGGTGGAGGAGTTCTCCACGAATTCGGTTTCCTCCCTTTATATATCTTCTCGAATTTCCGTCACCCCTTTTAGGGTTCCACCAAAACGGGCCTACAGGCCGCGTCCGAACTCCGATTGGGCTGATCTCGGGCTTAAAATCTTCGTATGGAAAATTGTGACAACTTTCGTAAGAGCCAAGTCTCCATTTGACGTCATCTTCGAGGGTCAAACTGACAATCTTCGTAAAAAGTTGTCACACAGATTTCAGGAAAGTCCCAATTCGACTCCAACAAGGTTTCCTCTTGTATTCTTGATAATTTCTACACATCAAATAGTAAAACAAGAACATTGTGCACTTTTGCAACTATTAGTAGGTTAGTCCAAATAAATAATAAACTTAATATAAAAACAAGTGCTAAAAGCATAAAAATGACATGAAACAATCAAAAATTATAGATACGTTTTGGACGTATCAACATCCCCAAGTTTAATTCTTGCTCGTCCTCGAGTAGGTAAATGATAACAAAATAATTTTTGATTGTAAATGCTATGATCAGGTCTTTAACAATTGCATGATGTATGGATAATAAAACTTAGCAATCATGTTACCTAATGAAAAGTATCAACGAACTAAGAGCTTATAACATGAAATTTATAAACATCAACAAGATTGTAATGACCATAATAAAGCATGATAGAGTGGTATCTCGCTTGCCCTTAATTGTGGAGCAAAACATAAATGCCAAGGCACCTCTGAAGTTCAAGTGAAGACTAGATATAGAGATATCAAAGATAAAAGCATCATGGTTATACCTCAATTAATCGTATTCGGGGACAAGCACATTACACTAAGAACGACAGCTATGCTCTCGATGAAGTGCTCAAAGAAAGGATGGTGACTCAACATAAAAAATAAAAGATTGGCCCTTCGCAGAGGGAAGCAGGGATTAACACGTGCTAGAGCTTTTTGTTTTAAAAACAGAGGTAAAAATGTTTTGAGAGGTGTTTGTTAATTGTCAACGAATGGTAGCGGGTGAAAACAGTATTCTACCTGTCAAACGGACTTTTAAGAGCGGCTCCCATGAAGAACGTTATTTCTACCAGCAAGGCAGATCATCCCCTTTCTCTTTGGTTTACACACATGCAGGTATTTCACTGTTTGTCATTGCTTACTGATGAATCAGGGCAAAAGTTTGAAGAGAATTAATGGTTAAAGTTGTAATTAATTGGGCTGGGCACCCCGCTGCCAGCTCTTTTTGCAAGTTATTGGATAAGCGGATGTATATGCCACTAGTCCAGGTGTAAAAGTCCATTTGACAAATAGAATAAAGAATAACCACACTAATTCCTCATGAGCTAGTAAACATTGACACAAAAAGAGAAATATTTTGAAGGTTTTAAAGGTAGCACATGCAAATTTACTTGGAATGGCTTGAAAACCATGCATAGGAATTTTTTTGGTGGACTCTTTGGGATAACTTGGTTTTAAGGATTTGGATGCACGAGCAGCATTCCCGCTCAGTACAAGTGAAGGCTAGCAATAGACTGGGAAGCGACAACCACGAGAGCGATAACGGTCATAATCATGCTTGCGACAAAATAAAATTAACGGAGGCATAAAAACGATACTAAAACTCTGAGGCAAAATGATCATCAAGTCTTAATTGACTTTTATTTTTCAGTCATAACATGTGTGAGCATGTGCCAAGTCGATTCAAGTGAATTATTCAGAGGAGGATACCACAATACCATACCATCTTATGAACAGGACAATGCATGTTGATATCAAAATAACATAATATGCACTATTAGCTAGTTGAGACAACCATAAGAAAACATAAACTACTAAACAGTATTATTCACACATCATTTTTAAGTTTGAACAAGTAATCCATTAACCAAGTAAACATTGAAAACAGAGGATAAATAAAATATGTGACGATTCACTTATTAATGTAACTGGTGTTTGATGCTAAGATAAATAGATAATAAAATACAGCCGCTTCAAGTTTAGTTAAGTTCCTATGTTGCTCAAAAAACAAAGTTTAAAGGTTTGCAAACCGTGGGGTTATTGATGAAGAGGGATGCGGGACATCCCCAAGCTTATGACTTTGGTAATTCTTCAATATTCCATAGTTTGGTGTTCCTTCATTCTCTGTGAAAAAACTTCAACACAAAAACTTTCCCATTCTTTTCTACGGTTAGACATTAGTACAATAGATAATATTTCCCAAGTGCTGCTATTAAACCAAATAAAATTTTGTTTTTAAGTTACAGAAAGGTTGCTTAAATGGCCAACTTATAAATGAAAGGTAAGAACCATTAAAAATCAAATGAAAACGAAAAGAGGCCACTCTTGCAACAAAAGTCAGAATCTGTCCAGAAAAACAGCAGCTGGCAAACGTAATTTTTAGGTGCACTTAAACATGCCCGAAATTTTAGCCAATTTTTGTACATGCAGAGGATTAGGTGCTACAACATCAGTAATTTGTTCGTGATTTTTAGAGCTTCCAGTAAAATATGAAAAATCGTGCAATAAGCAGTAGATACCGAAAACAGAAAATCACTTTTTATATTGTATCAACTAAGCTAAATGGGTAAAACTTGGTACTTTATTTTTTTGATAAACTAAAAGATCAGAGGCTAAACAAGACCTAAACATGCTAGCTACAGCAAGGAAAACTCTAAAAAGAAACCAAAAGTAAAAACCATATAAAATCAAAATAAGGAACCAAACAAAGAAGCAAAACAAAAGAAAATATTTTTGTTGTTTTGAATTTATAAGTGAAAGTAAAAGAAGACAATACATATCATGTGGACGGGTAATATAGAGTATGAACGAGACAACCTAATGTTAGTTGATGAATAGGGGGATGACTCGGGCATCCCCAAGCTTAGATGATTGTATCTTCTTGAATATGTTCTTGGGATGCACCTACACATCCCCAAGCTTGAGCTCTTGCGTCTTCTTGTTCATCTTATATCACCATATTGATTAGATCTTATAGGCTACATCCACATAAAACTTCACAAAACTCATTAGTAGGGTTAGTACTCATTAAATAAAATCCACCCATGTTCAAGCATTGACAAGTTTTATAATCTTTACTCAACATTAGACACTGTATATACTAAGGTGTTCATGATTTCCGTTGTCCGTCGAAAAACTAATGAAACTAACAACACCAAGTACAATATTGAATGAACAAAGAAATCTGTCAAAACTGAACAGTCCGTAAAGATGGCATTCAACGAGATAGTTAAGTAGCTCAAATCGAAAAAAATTAACTAATGAAAGGCAGATCATAATCTCAGGTTTATGCACAAAATTTTTCAAATCAAAATACTATTCTGGGATTTATCACGATTTTTTACAGTGAAGCACATGAATCTGTCTAAATTGAACAGTCGGTGAAGATCGAATTTTTCGAGACAGTTACGTAACTCAAATCACAAAAAGTTAGTCTAATGAAAGAAAGCTAATAAGCATAACTTTGCACTCAAGAAATTTCAGATCAAGATCACGTTCTGGTGATTTTAAACATTTAATACGGTGGAGCACAAAAAATCTGTTTCTGGACAGCAAAGTAAAACTATCAACTTCTAATTAACTAGAGATTATTATTATCATTTTATTTTTATGTACAGAGGTATATACACAATATTTACAATATTTACATGTTTTTAATGAAAACCTTCCATGAAAAGATTTGTTTTGGTTTCATAGGCATGAACACAAGTGTTCAAGGTCGACCCCCATTTAACCATTACTCATCTTTCCAATCACTTTTCTTTTTGAAAACGTTTTTAGATATCAACTACACCTAATTTTTTGAAAACGTTATGCATTCCCTATCCATAGTAAGATAAAGAACAACTTAATACTGAAAATAAAAACTACTTAGAGATAAAGCAAACAAGTGCACACAAGAACATTAACCTACGCTATGGCTCCCTGGCAACGGCGCCAGAAAAGGTCTTGATAACCCACAAGTGTAGGGGATCGCGTGTAGCCTTTTCGATAAGTAAGAGTGTCGAACCCAACGAGGAGCTAAAGGTAGGATAAGTAATCTCTCAAGTTCTATCAACCACCGATACAACTCTACGCATACTAAACGTTTGCATTATCTAGGAAATAAAACTACAGTAGCAATACGGGTATGAGAGGAAGTTTTGCAAGATAATAAATACAAGAAAGTAAAAGTTAGTGCCGCAGCAATAAAGTACACTAAGTAACCATATACTAACAGTACCATGAGTGTGGAAAAGTGGTGGTAATTGTGTTGGCTTTGTCCAAGATTAATTAGTGAAGGTACTTGGTTCATTGTCCTCGATGCAGTTTTCTATGTGAGAGAGGCTAAATATACATGCACTCCACTATTTGGGATTACAAGTACTATATGATTGGATTGTTATCAAGCATCCGCAAATACTAACAATGCATTAAGGTTTCCCCAACCATAGCCTTAAGTTCAAGGTCCTCTTACTCCCATACGTGCAACTAATCGGTTTGCGTTCTCAGGTTTCTGTCACTCCGGCAGAACTTCCCCCGCTTCGTTTACAAATATTACCAACCCTAGGGTGTTTGATCCATGCGCGCACAAATATAATGGACACCAAAGGACAGCACCATATAGACATACAACTCTAATGAACCTCATGCATTCAATTAAGCAATCAAAAGACAAATAAACTACGGAAACATGATGTAAATCATAGGATAAATATTATAGCATCAAACACCATGTTTACATAGGACGGTACAGAGGTTTATGGAGGATGAACCACTGAATACAAGGAGGAGATGGTGATGGAGATGGCGGTGAAGACGGCGGAGAGGGCAGCGAGGAGCGCAGGGCGGCGGCGGCGGCGCCGGCGGCGCGGGGAACTCCTTTCCCCGCCGCTGGCAAGCTTGGGGAGCGCCGCCCCTTAGCCTCCCTCCTTCATGGCTTCTTGGGAGCCCTCCCCCATGGAGATGGGATCCATGGGGGAGGCAAAAACGTGGCTTTTGGTGGCTGAAATTCGTGGGTGGAGGAGTCCTCCACGAATTAGGTTTCCTCCCTTTATATATCTTCTCGGATTTCCGTCACCCCCTTCTAGGGTTCCACCAAAACGGGCCAACAGGCCGCGTCCGAACTCTGATTAGGCTGATCTCGGCTTAAAATCTTCGTATGGAAAATTGTGACAACTTTTGTAAGAGCCAGGTCTCCATTTGACGTTATCTTCGAGGGTCAAACTGACAATCTTCGTAAAAAGTTCTCAGACAGATTTCAGGAAAGTACCAATTCGATTCCAACAAGGTTTCCTCTTGTATTCTTGATAATTTCTACACATCAAATAGTAAAACAAGAACATTGTGCACTTTTGCAACTATTAGTAGGTTAGTCCAAATAAATAATAAACTTAATATAAAAACAAGTGCTAAAAGCATAAAAATGGCATGAAACAATCAAAAATTATAGATACGTTTTGGACGTATCAGTTTGCACTTAAGGATTTGGGGCCTCTCCACTACTTCCTCGGGATCGAGGTGGTACGTCGAGCTGACGGCTTCTTCCTACACCAGCGGAAGTACGCCCGCGAGCTTCTTGACCGCGCCGGGATGCTTAATTGCAAACCCGCGGCCACGCCTGTCGACACGAAGAACAAGCTCTCCATCTCAGATGGTTCTCCGGCCCCGGATGCTGCGTTCTACCAGTCCATTGTTGGTGCCCTCTAGTACCTCACTCTCACCAGGCCAGAGTTGCAGTATGCTGTTCAGCAGGTGTGCCTCCACATGCATGCCCCTCGTGATGTTCACTGGACTGCGGTCAAGCGGATTCTGTGCTACATCTGCGGCACTATGGACCTTGGCCTCACGCTTCACGCCTCCGCCGCCCTGGATATCACCGCCTACTCGGATGCTGACTGGGCCGGCTGCCCCGACACCCGCCGCTCCACTTCGGCCTACTGTGTCTACCTTGGACCGTCCCTTATCTCGTGGTCGTCCAAGCGCCAGCCTACGGTGTCCCGCTCCAGTGCTGAGGTGGAGTATCGCGCCGTGGCTAATGCGGTTGCCGAGTGCTCATGGCTTCATCAGCTACTTCAGGAGCTCTCGTGTCCGATCACCAAGGCCACCGTGGTCTTCTGTGATAACGTGTCAGCGGTCTACCTCTCTGCTAATCTGGTTCATCATCGCCGGACAAAGCATATCGAGCTTGACATTCACTTCGTTCGGGAACAGGTGGCTCTCGGACATGTACGTGTCCTACACGTACCCACCTCTCAGCAGTTCGCAGACATCATGACCAAAGGGTTGCCTACAGCGCCTTTTGAGGAGTTCAGGTCCAGTCTTTGCGTCGGCTCTGGCGACGCTTCGACTACGGGGGGTGTTGAGTTTATAATTAATGATTGTATTAGATTACTTGTATCTCAAGTCTAGATTACTTGTATGTCAAGCCTGTACTCCTATATATGTGCTTTGCACCTGATCAATAGAATCAAGCGTTGCAATCCAATTCCTCTACACATACGCACAAGGCACAACCGAATCCTTGGTACGCGGTGTAAATCCTCATGAGCATCCCGTCAAGTCGTCAACATCGTCCAATAGACCAGGCGAGGGCACAAGATAATGTCAGTGTAACTCATATAGACTATAGTACAATTAGCTTGATGTAGTGCTGGTAGGCTCGAATTTGGCCCATGGTCGGACGAAGTGAGTCTGCATTGTACGAAACTAATACTTTACTTGCATGTGAAAGTAAAGTTCAACAAAGCTGTAATAGTCTCAAGCTCGACAAAGTTACCCATATATCCAGATATGCATCTAAACAATTCTCAATAAACTATTCAAGTACGAGCTCGACAAAACCCTAAGGAGGCACCGCCTCCACGACGTTCATGCCGCTGCCTTGGACGCAATACCGCCGGTTTAGTCGACGACGGATGAGGCTGTGCCGCTCGCCGTCGATGGGTGGTGGGAGACAAAAAAATGTTGAACATGAGGTACAACAACGTACAGTTTTTTTTACTAATACGTGTGTGCTCGATGCACGGTTTTCTTAAAACAAATTGACCAGTCTTGGCACCCACAAAGGTAAAATTTCAGATCCGTCACTACTCACAGTCCCAGCCCAAAGAGGACAAGGAGAAGAGGAAATCGCCCAAGGAGGAAACATACATCGTATCGGGTATCGACCTTTATGGTCGGTACACAATGAAGGCGTGTTTGGTAGCCCAACGAGTCCCCTACCAGGCGATGCAAATTTCAGCCATTTGGTTCCCTGGCCCGGCTCGTGTTTCTGCACTGCACGAACCTTAAAGTAGTCTCGGGCCAGGCCCGATAGGAACGGCCGAATCGCCGTTTCCGCTGAGCCATCATCGACTGCCATGTTCCTCGTGTTGGCAAGGTGTCGAGGGAATAATTATCCCGCGACTTATCCAAGCGAAGCGCGGCTTGTCCTAAGTTCATGGCCGTACCATTGTTGGGCTTACACGAAGATGACCCAAGATCATGACCTGTCAAAGGAAGGATCCAGAAGGTTGGCGTTTACTTGCCTTGGAAGACAAGAAGATGCTCGGCTCCATGTTGGACTGTTGTAACCTGACGACACTCCATGTATATAAGGAGGGGACTAAGAAAGAGAGAGATCTCAAACCCTACAACATACGGCGAGTACCGAGATCGGATTGCCTCCATTGTAACACCTTATACTCATATCAATACCAATCTACGATAGGCAGGAAGTATGTCTTTACCTCACATTGAGGGCCGAACCTGGTAAATCTGTGTCTTCTTCATACCCTACGATCCTAAGCTCGGAGACGATTGACTCGCGCAATCCCACACCTACGAAGTCATCCATGACATCTGACGTGACAAACCCACGACAGCTGGCGCCCACCGTGGGCCTGCGGTCAAAAGCGTCACGTTCCGCGCAGGACCAATGGTAGGAGCTAAAGATCTCGCTGTCGGCCAAATCATCACGGTCAACAGCGTTCCCCTATCGATGATTCAAGCTGGGGGCCGGAGGCCGATTACTTAGAGACCGGCCACGTCATCCCGTTCAGATCCATCCACGTCTTCGTTGGTTTCATTGGTATCAGATCTGTGAGCTCAATCCAGGAAAGCGACTCAGAAGCCGCCATGATTATGGACGAAGAAGAAGAATCTGTGGAAAGCATGGACTCACGATTTGGATCCATCATCCCCACCTTTGAAGAAAACTATACAAGCTATATCCCAGAAACCGCCTCAGTGTCGGATCAAGAGGCGATGCCTGTTAGGATGTACATGGCCGGAGGAGCAACCGCGTCAGGAACCGCAGGAGAAATCAAGAGATCGGCACCCCCAGTAACCCGCTACTTGTCCCGGTATTTGTTGAAAATGTCGCCGTCCGTGCAACAGAGATTGAGGCCGCCAGGGGCGAACTCCTGTACGAGGTTCAGAGGATGGAAGGTGAGCGCAGTCGACTCGTCCGAGAAAATCAGAGAATCCAGCAGGAGCGCCAAAGGATAACAAACAACCCTGCACTCGCTGCGACTCAAGAAGAAGTTAACTCGCAGGTGCAAGCACGTGTGACTCACCCTATGGTGGAATTCCCACCTACGCGTACCGCTGGTTCGCCAGCACAGGAACAAGTCGCCCCGGCTGTCGGGGGAATGATTAACCCGCGACTTAAGGCTGCGCTATCATTGTTGGGCCACGTGAAAGATGGGCCAATCTCGCATCGCGACTCGATAAAGGAAAGTTCCAGAAGGTCGGTGCAAACTTGCCTTGGAAGACAAGAAAGATAATCAGGCTTCGTGTAGAACTCTTGTAACCTGACAAGACTCTGTGTATATAAAGAGGACTCGCAGGACTTAGAGAGGGAAGCTATCAAGCCCAAAACCCTAGCTCATACGGCGAGTACCAGATCGGATCGCCTCCATTGTAACACCTCGATTATCATATCAATACCAATCTAGGGTAGGCAGGAAGTAGGTCTTTTACCTCACATTGAGGGGGCCGAACCTGGGTAAATCTGTGTTGATCTTTGTTCCTGCGATCCCAAGCTCGGAGATGCTTGACTCGCGTAATCCCACACCTACGAAGTCATCTATGACACCTGACGTGACAAACCCACGACAGTTGGCGCCCACCGTGGGGCCTGCGGTCAAGAGCGTCACGTTCCGCGCAGGATCCATGAAGGGAGCTGAAGATCTTGTTGTTGGCCGTATCATCACGGTCAATGGCACACCCCTCATCGACGATTCAAGCTGGGGGCCGGAAGCAGATTACTTGGAGACCGGCCACGTCATCCCGTTGGATCCATCAACGTCTTCGTTGGCTTCATCGGTGGCAGGTCCATTAGATCGGTCCAAGAAGGCGATTCAGTAGAAGAAGTCGCCGATGATGGGGAAGAATCCGTGGAAAGCATGGACTCGCAAGAGTTTGGGTCCATTATACCTGCCTTTGAAGAAAGTTGCTGGGGTTACCCACCAGAAATCGCATTATCACCAGATCGAGAGACGCGCAAGTCGCGGTTTACACGACCGGAGGAGCAGGCACATCAGGAACTGCTGGAGAAACCGAGGCATCGGCACCCCCAAGCAACCCACTTCTTGTCCCGTGTCAGCCACGAACGCCGCCCTCCGTGCAACAGAAATTGAGGCCGCCAGGGCCGAGCTCCTGTATGAGGTTCGAAGGATGGAAGAAGAGCGCCGCAGGCTCGATCAGATAAACCAAGGAATCCAACAGGAGCGGCAGAGAGTAGCCGCGCTGGCTGCGACTCAACGACAGGTTGACCCGCAAACACAACTGCGCGCGACTCAACCAACAGTGGAAATCCCGCTCACTCCAGCCGCGGGAACGGGAATCCAGACGACTGCGGAAGGAAGGGTACCAACAAATCAAGAGACCCAGCAACAACCAAGGAGGTTTCACACCCCGCAGGGCCATTACCAGAACCCTGTCGATAATATGTATGCTGCGGCTAATATCTTGACTCAGATGGTACCAACAGGCGATGACCCGGTCAATGCTGAGGCGCGGCGCGCGATTCAGATGCTAAGTACGGCAGTCCTGCAACAAGCCAATAGGGCGGAAGCCGAAGCACAGCTGCCCCTCGTACCAGCCAATCACAGGATTGCAGCAGAAAGAAGCGTCCAAAGCAGGCCACCAGAGAACGTATCAGGAGTCGCACAGAGGCAGCAGGAGCAAGTCGCAGAAGCGCAGGCGAATATGCCAGTGTGCAAACGCGGCCCGCAGATAACCCCGGGCACCCCACACCCTGTCCTCGCGACTCAAGGGACCGCGTGTTTCACTGAAAGGATCAGATCGGAACCTTTTCCTGAAGATTTCAAAGGGCCACGCAAGGTGGCAAACTACAACGCCAGCATGGATCCAACCACCTGGCTGAACAATTACGAGATGGGGATGAGCATTTTGAACGCCTCAGAGGAAATATGTGCAAGGTACCTCAACATGATGCTAGAAGGTGCAGCGCACATATGGCTGCAAAATTTGCCTCCCAACTCTATAAATACTTGGGAGGAACTGAAGGATGCCTTCGTTAAGAACTTCCAAGGAACTTGCAAGCGACTCTGCAATATAGAAGATCGAGCGTTGTGTCCAGAAGGAAGGCGAGTCAAGTCGCCATTGGATGAAAAGGGTGGCAGAAATAATACACTCCTCAGATAATATACCACCAAGCTCAGCCGTCCTGGTAATGGAGAAAAACTGCAAGTTTGAGCCGCTGATTCATAAGCTGGGTCGCATGAAGGATAAAGTCAAGAGCCTCAGCGAGGTGATGGCTGCGGCTAACAAATATGCCGGCTCAGATAAAACCAGAGACGCGTCAGACGGAGAGAAGAGGAGGTTGCTGCCAAAGGAAAGAAAAACTCCAACAAGCCCCAGCAGCAGCAAACAAGCCACAACAACGCGAATCAAAACAAACGCAAAAACGAAGATGGTCACTCAGGGCTCGTCGCCAATACGCGTGGAGGATTCAGAGGCCAGCGTGGAAGGGGTCGAGGATACGGCTCCCGTCCAATCAATATGCAAGAAGTTTTCAACCGGCCATGCGACCTTCATGCGACAGGTGATGGACGGCCAGCGGACCATACCAAGGCGCAATGCCACTATTACAAGAAGTGGAAAGAAGAGAGCCAACACAACGGGGGAATTCCCATGAAGGAAACCCTAGTGCGGCTCATAACACAAATATTGGGCAGCACGGCGCAGTAACCCCAGGCAAACGGGGCAGTATCACACAATAGTTATCGATACCTCCAAAAGGGAAGAGAAATTGAGCCGCAGAAGTCAGCAGGTGAACGCCGTGATACCAGCAACACCCAATTGGTTAAGGTGGTCAGAATACGCAGTAACCTGGAGTCGCGACGATCACCCGCCACAAGTACGGGAACCTGGCAAGTTGGCGCTGGTTGTGGCACCGTACGTTGCAGGATACAAGCTGACCAAAGTGCTTATGGATGGAGGAAGCAGCATTAATATCTTGTACTACGATACGTTCCAGCGTCTAGGACTCAAGGATTCCAGCCTGCAGCCCACGTCAACAGTGTTTCACGGCATTGTCCCAGGAAGGTCCGCACGGCCAGCGGGGAAAATAACCCTAGGGGTAACTTTTGGACAGAAGAGAACTTTAGAAGCGAATTCCTATGCTTCGAAGTGGTAAAATTCCAAAGCCCATATCACGCCTTGTTTGGAAGAACGGCCTTTGCTAAGTTTATGGCCAGGCCATGCTACGTGTACCTACAGTTGAAGATACCAGGACCAAAAGGGGTCATCACAGTGTACGGAGATAGAGAAAAAGCGATAGAATGTGAAAAGGAGATGCGGCCTTCGCAGAATCCGCCTGTGCCGCGGAAGAGCTAAAAGGTTATAAGTCGCAGGTGGACCCAAACGACATGAGTGTAGTTACCACGCCATCTGCCGAGCCACCAATGAAATTCAAAGCGGCCCAGGACACTAAGCAGATAAATCTTGTTCCTGGCGACTCATCCAAGCAAACCAGCATTGGAGCACACATGGAAGAAGAGCAGGAGAAGGCCCTCGTCGCTTTTCTCCAGGAAAATAAGGACATCTTCGCATGGAAGCCGTCAGATATGCCAGGGGTACCAAGAGAATTAGCAGAACATAGCCTCAAAGTGAACCCTGCGGCTAAACCAGTGAAGCAGCCACTACGGCGTTTCCACGATGATAGGAGAAAGGCAATAGGAGAGGAAATAGCTCGCTTGCTGGCTGCAGGATTCATCACGGAGGTATACCATCCGGAATGGGTGGCAAACCCAGTATTGGTTATGAAAAAGAACGGTACGTGGCGAATGTGCGTTGATTACACCAGTCTTAACAAAGCTTGTCCAAAGGATCCATTTGCTTTGCCGCGAATCGACCAAGTGATTGATTCAACTGCTGGGTGCGAGCTGTTATGCTTTTTGGACGCCTATTCAGGCTACCATCAAATCAAGATGAAGAGGGAGGACCAAGAAAAGACGTCCTTCATCACACCCTTTGGAGCTTTTTGTTATGTCAGCATGCCCTTTGGGTTGAAGAACGCAGGTGCGACTTACCAAAGATGCATTCAGAATTGTCTACATGAGCAAATAGGTCGCAACGTTCACGCCTACGTGGATGATATTGTGGTTAAGTCGCAAGTTAGCCAGGATCTTATTAGTGATCTGGCAGAGACATTCACAAATCTCAGAAAATACAACATGAAGCTCAACCCCACAAAGTGCGTCTTTCGGAGTACCAGCAGGAAAGCTATTATTCATAGTATCAGAAAGAGGCATTGAGGCCAACCCTGACAAGATAAAGGCCGTGATGGATCTCCAAAAACCAGAAAAGATAAAAGATGTGCAGCGACTTACCGGTGCGTAGCAGCTTTGAGTCGCTTTATATCAAGATTGGGAGAGAAAGCACTACCTTTGTACAGACTGTTGAAAAAATCAGACACCTTCGTTTGGGACGCAGAGGCCGACGAAGCTCTGACAGCCTTGAAACATCAATTGACAAATGCTCCAGTTCTGGCGGCTCCAAAGGATAAAGAGCCATGCTACTATACATAGCGGCAAATTCCCGTGCTGTGAGCGCTGTCATGGTTGTGGAGAGACAAGAACGGAAAGGAATACCCTGTCCAGAGACCAGTATATTACGTGAGCGAAGTCCTCACAGCTTCCAAACAGCGTTACCCACAGTGGCAGAAGTTGGTGTTTGGAGTGTTCATGGCGAGTCGCAAGCTGAAGCACTACTTCCAAGAACATCCAATAACTGTGGTTAGTTCAGCACCATTGGCAGATATCATCGTAATCGAGAAGCTACTGGAAGAGTCGCTAAGTGGGCGATCGAGTTGGGACCACATCACATCAGCTACGAGCCGCGACATCAATTAAGTCGCAAGCCCTTGCAGATTTTATTAACGATTGGACAGAAATCCAAGTCGCTCCTAGCATGGCAGAAACCAAATACTGGACCATGCATTTTGATGGGTCAAGACAGTTGCAAGGCTCGGGGGCTGGAGTTGTTCTAACATCTCCCAAGGGAGACAAGCTGCGGTATGTGTACAGATACACTTCAACTGCACAAATAACGTGGCGGAGTACGAGGCACTGCTTCATGGTCTACGTATAGCAAAGGAGATGAACATCAGTCGCATACGCTGTTTTGGCGATTCAGACTTGGTGGCACAGCAGGTCTCTGGAACGTGGGACAGCAAGGATGCGAACATGGCTGCATATAGAAGAGAGGTGGACAGAATTGCTGGACATTTCACTGGATACCAAGTTGAACATATTGATCGGAGACAAAACGAAGCTGCAGATGCCCTGTCTCGGCTTGGATCCAACAGACAGTCAGTCCCACCCAATGTTTTCCTGGATGAACTGCACAATCCATCAGTCAAACCTCCAGCAGAGATTGACATTGCAGAGCCAGAGGACGATTCAACTTTAGTCGCAGCCCTGCATGAACAGCCAGGATGGACAGAGCCATACATGGCATATTTAAGTCGCGGAGTGCTGCCAGACGATGAGATTGAGGCGCGCAAAATCATACGACGATCAAAGGCCTATACAATCATCAACAACGAATTATACAAGCGCAGCGTGTCAGGAGCATTCCAAAGATGTGTCTCACCAGAAGAGGGACGAAAAATCTTGCACGAAATTCATTCAGGCGATTGTGGCCATCATGCTTCGTCAAGATCTTTGGTGGCAAAGGCGTTCCGACATGGATTCTTCTGGTTAACAGCATTAGCAGATGCAGAGCAAATTGTCAGAGTGTGCGACGGATGTCAAAGATACGCTAGGCAAGATCATATGCCAGCTCAAGCACTTCGCACAATACCCATCACATGGCCTTTTGCCGTATGGGGTTTTGACATGGTAGGGCCTTCAGACGGTCTTCAAACGGAAAAACTCACCTCCTGGTCATGGTGGACAAATTCACAAAGTGGATAGAAGCAGAACCTGTGGGAGATTGCGAGGCTGAAACAGCAGTCAAGTTCTTGAAGAAGGTCATATTCCGCTTCGGGTACCCCCATAGTATCATTACAGACAATGGGAGCAACACCTCTGAAGGGGCTACACAGATATTTTGCGCAGACAATGGGATAAGATTGGACCTCACGTCAGTAGCACACCCGCAGAGCAATGGACAAGCTGAGCGAGCTAACCAGGAAATTCTCCATGGAATTAAGCCGCGCCTTATTGAAAAGGTCGAAGCATCTCCAGGATGTTGGGTGGAAGAATTGCCAGCAGTACTGTGGAGCTTAAGAACAACCCCTAACAGATCAACAAGACTTGCGACGCTATCATGCCAGACGCATCAAAACCCGCACCTTTCAAGAAGGCGACCTAGTACTGCGACTTAAACAAGATCACAAGGGAATGCATAAGTTGTCCTCTCCATGGGAAGGACCCTACATCATCAGCAAGAAGCTAAACAATGGGTCGTACTATCTGCTGGATGTAAGGGAAGAAAGCAGCGAACGCCATGATTTCGAGGATCGTCTCGAGGCACCTCGCCCTTGGAACGTCGCACACCTGCGACCGTACTATGCATAAGAAAAGGCTAATTAGAGCCAAGCATCATCCTTTCCAGCTTTATAGCTGAGTATCATCACAGCCATTCAGGGCTAGAACTTCAACTTTGGTCGCCACCTAGGCGCGACCTATGCAACATCTGATCGCCACCCAGGCGCGATCGACCCTTGTATCAGAAACCGGCTGCCACCTAGGCACGGCCGTAAACTTTGTATCATTTCTGGTCGCCACCTAGGCGCGACCGACCCATATATCACCATGGATCGCCACCTACGCGCGATCCAACCCTATGTATAACACTCGGTTGCCACCAAGGCGCGACCTTATGTGTCATCATAATCAAAGCTTATCATAGCTTAGCCTATCATGGCCATATCATTATGTTTCTTGGGGGCTTTGTTACCCTGAAACAGCCAACTTATTGGCAATTATCAAATTTACCTTAAGTTGGATTGCTACTCGCATTATGTGGCCAAAGTACTGGGGTGTGGCGTCAATCGAGCTTGATTGCCTATCATGGCCGCTCTCGACCCTGAACACACATGTTCCTAGGAAATACTGAGTCGCGCGAGTGCCCACTTAAGGATTCAGATGGCCTAACTAGAGGTCGATGTACTGCTTATAGTACGGCAACACCAATTACAATTACTTGTATCTTAACAATTGTTTTATTCTTGATATCAAGTTACAGGTGATGACCTTCAGAATTCTCTGAGAAGAATTGAGATGATTACCACGTTACATCCTCTCAATCCTTGGGGGCTACATCATATTATCATCAAAAATTTGAAGATGGATCATCATCAAGTTCTGAAGCTATCAGGCTACTCTAACAAAGAAGCTCACGAAGTCAGATGATCTTCCAGGTGCGAGTCAAGGCCAATCCTGCACAATTATAAGTCGCGAAATAAGAAAAAGCGCGGCCTAAACATTCAAGATCAAGAAATACTATGAAGTTCAGGCCACGCTTGGGGCTAATGTCGGGAGAATGATTAACCCGCGACTTAAGGCTGCGCTATCATTGTTGGGCCACGTGAAAGATGGGCCAATCTCGCATCGCGACTCGATAAAGGAAAGTTCCAGAAGGTCGGTGCAAACTTGCCTTGGAAGACAAGAAAGATAATCAGGCTTCGTGTAGAACTCTTGCAACCTGACGAGCCTCTGTGTATATAAAGAGGACTCGCAGGACTTAGAGAGGGGAAGCTATCAAGCCCAAAACCCTAGCTCATACGGTGAGTAACAGATCGGATCGGCTCCATTGTAACACCTCGATTATCATATCAATACCAATCTAGGGTAGGCAGGAAGTAGGTCTTTTACCTCACATTGAGGGGGCCGAACCTGGGTAAATCTGTGTTGATCTTTGTTCCTGCGATCCCAAGCTCGGAGATGCTTGACTCGCGTAATCCCACACCTACGAAGTCATCTATGACACCTGACGTGACAAACCCACGACACCGGCCACAAGGGCTTTGGGTTTGATGGTTAATGAAGAAGCCAGGCAACCGTTATTGCAGCAACCTAGGAGATTTCATACTCCGCAAGGACACTACTCAGCCCTGTAGATGATGTATATGCAGCGACTGATATCATGGCTCAAATAATACCAACTGGCGATGATCCAGTCAATGCCGAAGCACGACGTGCTATACAGATGCTGAGCACCGCTGTCTTGCAACAAGCCAACATGACGGATGCTGGAGGACGACTGCACTCTGCGCCAGTTAATGACAGGGCCATAGCGGAGAGAAGCGTTCAAAGCAAGTCGCCGGAAAATAACTCGGGTGTCGCGCAGAGGCAATGAGGACAAGCCGCGAAAGCACAAGTCGCCATGCCTACAGAGCAGGCGCGGCCCGCAGAAGTAATTATCCCAGCAAGCGCATCCACAGCCCTGTCCTCGCGGCTTAAGGGGCCAGCGTGCTTCACCGAAAAGATTAGATCGGAACCTTTCTCTGAAGATTTCAAAGGACCACGCAAGGTGGCAAACTATAATGCCAGCATGGATCCCACCACATGGTTGAATAACTACGAGGTGGGATGAGCATCTTGAACACCTCGGAGGAGATATGCGCAAGGTACCTCAATATGATGTTGGAAGGAGCGGCTCACATATGGTTGCAGAATTTACCTCCCAATTCCATAAGTACATGGGAGGAACAGAAAGAGGCGTTTATCAAGAATTTCCAAGGGACATGCAAGCGGATCTGCAGCATAGAAGATCTTTAGCGCTGTGTCCAGAAGGAAGGCGAGTCAAGTCGCCACTGGATGAGAAGGGTGGCAGAAATTATACACTCCTCCGACAAAATACCACCCAGCTATGCCGTCTTAGTCATGGAGAAAATTGTAAGTTTGAGCCGCTGATCCACAAGCTAGGCCGCATGAAAGACAAAATCAAGAGCCTCAGTGAAGTGATGACTGCGGCTATCAAAAACGCTGGTTCAGACAAGACAAAGGACGCATCGGAGGGAGAAGAAGAGGAAGTTGCTGGCAAAGGAAAGAAAAATAGCAGCAAGCCTCAACAGCAACAAAGCAACAACAACCATGCGAGTCAAAACAAGCGCAAGAATGAAGAAGGAAACTCAGGGCTTGTTGCCAATACAAATGGCAGATTTAAGGGCCATCGAGGAAGGGCCCGAGGCAGCGGTTACCGCCCGATTAACTTGGAAGAGGTCTTCAGCCGGCCCTGCGATCTCCACACTGGGAGCGATGGACGACCAGCAGACCACACCAAGGCGCAATGTAACTATTACAAGAGATGGAAATAAGAAAGCCAGCACAACAGGGGAAACCACAACGGAGTAACCCTAATGCGGCTCAAAATTCAGGCGCTGGACAGAATAATGCGAGCAATCCCAAACAAGTGGGGCAGTATCTTACAATAGTTATCAACGCCTCCAAACGGGAAGAAAAAGTAAGCCGCAGAAGCCAGCAAGTGAACGTTGTGGTACCAGCGACTCCTCGTTGGTTAAGATGGTCGGAGCATGCAGTAACATGGAGTCGCGACGATCACCCGCCACAAGTCCGAGAGCCAGGGAAGCTAGCGCTAGTCGTGGCGCCCTATGTAGCTGGGCATAAGTTAACCAAAGTGCTCATGGACAGAGGAAGCAGCATAAACATCATGTACTATGACACGTTCAAACGCTTGGGGCTCATGGACTCCAGCCTACAACATACAACGACCATATTTCATGGCATCGTCCCAGGAAAATCAGCTCAGCCAGCCAGTGGGAAAGATAACCTTGGAGGTAACCTTTGGGACAGAAGAAATCTTCAGAAGTGAGTTCATATGCTTCGAGGTGGTGAAGTTCCAAAGCCCATATCACGCCCTTTCGGATGAACAACATTTGCCAATTCATGGCCAGACCCTGCTATGTGTACCTGCAACTAAAAATACCAGGACCAAGAGGGATCATCACAGTGCATGGAGACAGGGAAAAGGCAATAGAGTGCGAGGAGGGAGACGCAGCTTTTGCGGAGTCAGCCTGTGCTGAGGAACTTAAAAACTATAAGTCGCAAGTGGACCCAAACGATATGAGTGTGGTAAGAACACCCTCTGCTGATCCACCCATTAAGTTCAAAGCAGCACAAGATACAAAACAAATAGACCTCATTCCTGGTGACTCATCCAAGCAGCAAGCATTGGAGCACATATGAAGGGAGAACAGGAACGGGCCCTCATCGCTTTCCTTCAGGAACATAAGGACATCTTTGCATGGAAGCCATCAGATATGCCAGAGGTACCAAGAGAGCTGGCAGAGCACAGCCTCAATGTCAACCCGGTGGCTAACCCGTAAAGCAACCACTACGATGCTTCCACGATGACAGGAGGAAAGCAATAGGGGAAGAAATAGCCCGCTTACTAGCAGCAGGGTTTATCACAGAAGTATTCCATCCAGAGTGGGTGGCAAACCCGGTCCTGGTTATGTAAGAACGGCACATGGCGCATGTGTATAGATTTACACCAGTGAAAGGACAAGGATGTCGCCTAGAGGGGGGGGGGTGAATAGGCGATTTAAACTTTTCCGGTTAGGCTTGATAATTGCGGAATAAAACTAGGTGTTTAAAATAACAAGCCAACAAACTAAATATACTAGTCTCACCTATGTGCACCAACAACTTATGCTAAGCAAGACAAGCAACAAAGTGATAGCAATATAGAATACTTCAAGCACGAAGGCTATCACAATGTAAAGTGCATAAGTAAAGAGCTCGGGTATAGAAATAACCGAGCACGCGGAGACGAGGATGTATTCCCGAGTCCCTCCTTTTTAGGGGAGTACGTCTCGTTGGAGAGGTGTGAGGCACCACAAAGGTCGATCTCAACGCCACAAAGGCTCACCATATTCTCCGATGAACCGCACCACAAAGGATTGGTTCACCTTCCACTATCGGAATCCTTCTAGGCAGAAACCGGAGCCTTTACAACAACGATCTGGGGCACACACCCACAACCGAATTGGGGGCTCCCGAACAGTTACAAGTGACCACTCAAGGTCTCAACCACCACAAAGGCGCCTAGGGTCCAAAGACCCAAGAGTAACAAATTCACAAACTTTCAACTTCCACGAATCCTCATGGAGAGCAAACCGATGCACCAAATGCAAATGGCAAGAGCACAAGTGCTCAAATTCTTCACTCTCAAATTCCAACAAAGCAACAAATGCTTATGGGGAATAAGAGAGGAAGAACAAAGAGGAGATGCACCAAGAACTCCAAGATCAAGATCTACTAGGTTCCCCTCACTTAGAGGAGAGATGGATTGTTGGAAATATAGATTTAGATCTCCTCTCACTTTCCCTCAAAGATATACAAGAATCATGGGAGGGATTGAGAGGAAGGCAAGCTTTTCCAAAGGTCAACAATAGAGAAGAGAGAGGGGAAAAACGTGCTCAAGAGGTTAAAGAACCATTGGGGAAGAAACCCCCTTAAATAGGTCCCCTTAAAATGTGCCCGTTGGGCAGTGCAGGAGGCCGGCCTGGGAGCCGGCCTGGCTGTCCTGGAGGCTGGCATAACAGGCATCACGGTGGCACAGAGAGCCCGGCCTGGGAGCCGGCCTGGCTGGCCTGGAGGCTGGTGAAAGTGCATGAGCCCTCATGTGTGGTTTTGTTAATTAATGACAATCTCTATGGACCAATGGTTGCATTGAGCTATCCTTGTAGGGCTTGTCCATTGGCGATGCTTGAACACCATGTGTTGGTATCAAGATTGAAAGAAGAAGATAAAGTGATGACCAAAGCAATATCCAAGTCATCATATATATTAAGAGAAGAAGTTGAAGTGCAAGTTCAAGAGAAGCATCTCGAAGAAATCCTATGCTTGAAGCTTGTTACCCATTTGGAGATATTGGTCAAGTGAAGATGTGCCTTATAGAGGCTCTCCCATATTGGTGTATGGGGGAGCAATATGTGAGTCTTCACCAAGCAAAGTGCAATCAAGAAAGGTGGTCCACTTGAAGAGATCAAGATCGTCATCATCTAGCTCAAGTGGAATGCGCAAGGCAAAGGTATGATCTTGATAGGGTTTCTATTTTACCGGTCTCATGTTGTTAGTGGGAGACCGGGTTATAGGATAGACGGCGTACTATCAAGAGGGGCTCTCAAGTGAGTAACTTGATCGCATCTTTGTGGAGAGCTCAAACCTTTGCATACTTGGCATCATCATCTTTCTTGGTTCTTATTTGGTTTTTCTCCTAGTTGGGTTTTGGTGCTTGTCGTGATCTTCATGACAAGCCCAAGTTCTTCGAAAACAGATTTTGGTTTGAAAACTTGTTGCGTTTTCGTGTTGGAAATATTATCGATTTATCCGTGAGGAAAGTTCCACACCTTCCCATGTGTGTCAACTTGACTCTATTTATGGTTCTTAATATTTCCAACAAAATTGGTTTCACCTGATTTGGAGTTCAAACGAGAAAGTTATTGCATTTCAGGTTTTATGAGTGGCTGCAGGAAATCCAGGCCGGAGTTTCCGGTGTCCCTAGACCGGAGTCTCCGGACTCAGGGGGACCGGAGTCTCCGGCCTGCCGGCTTGGCACTCGTGCCTCCATGGACGGCACTCTCTGCCTTCGGTCCGGAGTTGGTCCGGAGTGACCCCGGAGTCTCCGCCCGGACCAGAGTCTCCGTCCGGACCGGAGTCTCCGGCCCTCCTGGACCGGAGTCTCCGGTGTAAGTTTTCCTGCAACGGCTCTTTTTCTGGGGACCTATAAAAAGGCCCCCCCTTCTTCCCCAAAAGAAAAGCTCTTCCAAGCATGAAATTTCCCTCTTTCTCACCTCCATTGTTGACCTTAGAAAGCTTGCCCCTCTCCCAATTCCTCCCATGATTCTTGCATATCTTTGAGCGATTTGAGAGAGGAGATCTAGATATATATTTCCACCAATCCATCTCTCCTCTAAGTGAGGGGAACCTAGTGGATCTAGATCTTGGAGTTCTTGTGTGGTTCTCTTCTTTGTTCTTCCTCTCTTCTCCCCCCATAAGCATTAGTTGCTTTTGGTAGGATTTGAGAGTGAAGGACTTGAGCACTTCTTGTGTTCTTGCCATTGCTTTTGTGCATCGGTTTATGCTCTCCACGAGGATTTGTGGAAGTGAAAGTTCGTGAGCTTGTTACTCTTGGGTCTTTGGACCCTAGACGCCTTTTGTGGCGGTTGAGGCCTTTTGTGGCCACTTGGGAGCTCCCAATCCTTTTGTGGGTTGTGCCTCAAGATTGTTGTAAGGGACTCGATTTCCGTCCAAAAGGAAATCAATAGTGGAAGGTGAACCGAGCTTTTGGGCAAGGTTCATCGGAGAATAGGGTGAGGCCATTTGTGGCGTCTTGAGTTTGAAACTCACACCCCTCCAACGAGACGTACTCCCTTAAAAGGGAGGAACTCGGGAATACATCGTCATCTCCACGTGCCTCGGTTATTTCTATACCTGAGCTCTTTACTTATGCACTTTACATTGTGATAGCCTTCGTGCTTGAAGTTTTACCTCTTGCTATCACCTTGTTGCTTGTCTTGCTTAGCATAAGTTGTTGGTGCACATAGGTAAACCTAGTATATTTAGGTTGTTGGCTTGTTAATTTAAACACCAAGTTTTATTCCGCAATTATCAAGCCTAAACAGGAAAAAAAAATTAAATCGCCTATTGACCCCCCTCTAGGCGACATCCTTGTCCTTTTAGCTGGCCACCCAGCAGAGGCGCCCGGCCTGGGAGCCGGCCAGGCTGGCCACCCAGCAGAGGCGCCCCGCCTGGGGGCTGGCCACCCAGAACCCAAAATTGTAACACCCACAACTTTTGCGAGAAAACTCCAAATGGGATGAAACCAACTTTGTTATAAAGGTAACGACAAGAGTAAAGTCACCACCCATGGGAAGGTGTGGAACTTTCCTCAAGGATAAACCGATAATATTTCCAACACGAAAACGCAACAAGTTTTCCATCCAAAACCCGTTTTCGAAGAACTTGGGCATGTCATGAAGATCACGACAATCACCAAAACCCAACAAGGAGAAAAACCAAATAAGAACCAAGAAAAATGATATGCCAAGTATGCAAATGTTTGAGCTCTCCACAAAGATGAGATCAAGTTACTCACTTGAGAGCCCCTCTTGATAGTATGCCGTCTACCCTATAACCCGGTCTCTCACTAACACCATGAGACCGTAAAATAGAAACCCTATCAAGATCATACCTTTGCCTTGCGCATTCCACTTGAGCTAGATGATGACGATCTTGACTCACTCAAGTTGGAACACCTTTCTTGATTTTGCTTGCTAGCATATGCTTGATGAAGACTTCTCCAAATACTCCCCCATACTCCATGATGAGAGAGCCTTGCTAAGCTCCGTCTTCATGAATCCACTTGCACTTCATCTTCTTATCTTGATAGATATGATGGCTTGGAGATAACATGAATGTTCACTCAATCTTCTTTTCCAAGTCATGCTTGCAATAAGCTCAACTCTTCACATGACCATTCTTCATATAAACCCTTGGATAGAACCTTAGTCATCATGCAATCTTCTAGAGTCCACCACATGAATTCCAATCTTTTCTTATGGACAAGATCTATAAGAATAACTCAATGCAAACATTAGTCCATTAGGATTGTCATTAATTACCAAAACCACGCATGGTGCAACACATGCACTTTCAACCAGCCTCAACAAAGCCTGCCCGAAAGACCCGTTCGCTTTACCACGGATCGATCAGGTGATTGACTCGACGGCTGGGTGCGAGTTATTGTGCTTCCTGGACGCGTATTCAGGTTATCATCAGATCAAGATAAAGAAGGAGGATCAAGAGAAGACATCTTCATCACCCCCTTTGGAGCCTTCTGCTATGTCAGCATGCCTTTCGGACTGAAGAACGCGGGCGCGACTTATCAGAGGTGTATACAAAATTGCTTGCGCGAGCAAATAGGTCGCAATGTGCACGCCAATGTGGACGACATCGTAGTTAAGTCGCAGGCGGGACAGGACCTCATCAGTGATCTCAAGGAGACCTTCACCAACTTGAGGAGATACAACATGAAGCTTAACCCAACAAAGTGCGTCTTCGGAGTACCTGCTGGGAAACTATTGGGGTTTATAGTATTAGAAAGAGGCATAGAGGCCAACCCTGAAAAAATAAAGGCCGTCATGGACCTTCAGAAGCCGGAGAAGATTAAAGATGTACAGTGACTCACCGGATGCATTGCAGCTTTAAGTCACTTCATATCAAGATTGGGAGAAAAGGCTCTACCCTTATACAGATTGTTGAAGAAGTCAGATACCTTTGTCTGGGACGCGGAGGCTGATGAGGCTTTGACAGCCTTGAAGAACCAGTTGACAAATGCACCATTGTTAGCGGCTCCAAGGGATAAAGAGCCCATGCTGCTGTATGTCGCCGCAAACTCGCGTGCAGTGAGTGCAGTCATGGTTGTGGAGAGACAAGAGCCAGGGAAGGAGTACCCAGTCCAGAGGCCAGTATATTACATGAGCGAAGTGCTTACGGCCTCTAAGCAGCGTTATCCTCAATGGCAAAAATTGGTGTTTGGCGTATTCATGGCGAGCCGCAAGTTGAAGCATTACTTCCAAGAACATCCAATAACGGTCGTCAGCTCAGCACCATTGGCAGACATCATCCGCAATCGGGAAGCCACGGGAAGAATAGCCAAATGGGCAATTGAGTTGGAACCACACCATATCAGTTATGAGCCGCGAGCAGCTATTAAGTCGCAACCTTGGCAGATTTCATCAACGATTGGACAGAAATTCAGATTGCTCCCAGCATGGCAGAAACAAAATACTGGACCATGCACTTTGATGGATCAAGGCAGCTACAAGGCTCAGGGGCTGGAGTTGTTTTAACATCCCCCAAAGGAGACAAGCTCAGATACGTGCTACAAATACACTTCAATTGCACGAACAACGTAGCAGAATACGAGGCGCTGCTCCATGGACTCCGCATAGCAAAAGAGATGAACATAACTCGCATACGGTGTTTTGGAGATTCAGACCTGGTTGCTCAACAAGTATCCGGTACATGGGACAGCAAATATGCAAACATGGCAGCATACAGAAGAGATGTGGACAGAGTCGCCGACCACTTCATTGGATTCCTAATTGAACACATTGATCGGAGACAGAATGAGGCGGTAGATGCCTTGTCCCGGCTAGGATCCAACAGACAGCCAGTCCTGCCAAATGTCTTCTTAGATGAACTGCACAATCCATCAGTTAAGCCTCCGGCAGAGATAGACATCGCTGAGCCTGAAGCCGATCTGGTATTAGTCGCGGCCATGCATGAACAGCCAGAAAGGACAGAGCCATACATGGCATATTTAAGTCGCGGAGAGCTACCAGAAGATGAAGTGGAGGCGCGCAAAATAACACGGCGATCAAAGGCCTATACAATAATCAACAATGAGTTGTACAAACGTAGCATCGTCGGAACATTCCAGAGATGTGTGTCACCAGAAGAAGGACGAAAAATCTTGCACGAAATTCATGCAGGCGATTGTGGCCATCACGCTTCGTCAAGATCATTGGTGGCAAAGGCGTTCAGACATGGTTTCTTCTGGCTGACGGCGTTAGCAGATGTCGAGCAGATTGTCAAGGTATGCGACGGATGCCAAAGATATGCCCGGCAAGATCATATACCGGCTCAAGCACTACGTACAATACCCATCACATGGCCTTTTGCCGTCTGGCGCTTCGACATGGTTGGGCCCTTTAGACGATCCTCCAAGGGGAATACTCACCTTCTAGTTGAAGTGGACAAATTCACCAAGTGGATTGAGGCAGAACCCGTTGGAGATTGTGAAGCTGAAACAGCAGTCAAATTCCTAAAGAAGATCATATTCCGCTTCGGATATCCCCAGCATCATTACAGACAATGGAAGCAACACTTCTGAAGGAGCCACACAGATATTCTGTGCCAACAACGGAATAAGGCTAGATCTCACGTCAGTATCACATCCTCAAAGTAATGGACAAGCAGAGCATGCCAACCAGGAGACTCTCCATGGAATTAAGCCGCGCCTTATTGAAAAGGTTGAAGCGTCTCTAGGATGTTGGGTGGAAGAGTTGCCAGCCGTATTATGGAGCTTAAGAACAACCCATAACAGATCTACAGGGTTCACGGCATATTTCATGGTTTATGGGGCAGAAGCAGTTATGCCAATTGATATCATACATGATTCACCAAGAGTCGCAGCTTATGTCGAGACTGATAATGAGATAGCTCGACAAGACTTGGTGGACACCCTAGAAGAAATCAGAGACTTGGCTGCATCAAGGTCAGCGGTATATCAGCAAGACCTGCGACGCTATCATGCTAGATGCATCAAGACCCGCACCTTTCAAGAAGGAGACCTGGTGCTGCGACTCAAGCAAGACCATAAAGGGATGCATAAGCTATCCTCCCCATGGGAAGGGCCCTTTATCATCAGCAAAAACCTGAATAACGTGTCGTATTACCTGCTGGACATAAGGGAGGAAAGCAATGATCGCCATGACTTTGAGGATCGTCTCGAGGCGCCCCGCCCATGGAACATTGCACAACTGCGACCATACTACACATAAAAGCTAAATCAGAGCTAAGCATCATCTTTTACAGCTAACTAGAGCTGAGTATCATCTTTCCAGCTAATCAGAACTGAGTATCATCTTTCCAGCTAATCAGAGCTGAGTATCATCACCAAAGCTGCCTAGATCTATATCATTATCAAAGCTACTTAGAGCTGGTTGTATCATATTATCAATGATTATGAAATAAAAGCCGGCCCTTCTAGTTTACAGAAAGCGGTCGTTTCGCCTCACATTATTGAGTCGATGAGTCTTCTATTTCTTAATTATTTGTTTCTTGGGGGCTTTATTACCCTGAAACAGCCAAACTACTGGCATTTATCAAACTTACCTTAAGTCGGATGCAACTTGCATTATGCGGCCAAAGTACTGGGGTGTGGCGTCAATCGAGTCTGAATGCCTATCATGGACTTTCTCGACCCTGAACACACATGTTCCTAGGAAATACTGAGTCGCGCAAGAGCCCACTTCAAGGATATGAAAAAATTCAGAAAGACCTACAGGTCAATTGAAGTACTGCAAAATAGTACAGAGTTATCTTTGAAGTTGTTTATAACTTAAAAATTGTTTATTTATGCTGAAGAGTTACAGGTGATGACCTTCGAAACCTTCCGAGAAGAATTGAGATGATTGTCAAGCAATATCAACTCAATCCTTGGGGGCTACAGTCATATCATCATCAAAAATTTGAAGTTGATCATCATCAAACGTTGAAGCTATCAAGCCATTTTTTGACAAACAAGAAGCCATTTGAGTCAATCTGAGGATATATCTTCCAAGCAACCTCAAGCATAAATAAAGTCCAACCCAACGTGATCATGAGTCGACCAAGGAAAGAGCCATGTGTGGAAGTCAAGTCGTAAGCCAGGAAGTGGAAGTTTAGCCTAAATATTCAAGAAACCCCACAAAGTCAGGAGGGCACGGCTTGTTATTCCACGAAATTCAGGCTACACTTGGGGGCTAATGTCGAGGGAATAATTATCCCGCGACTTATCCAAGCGAAGCGCGGCTTGTCCTAAGTTCATGGCCGTACCATTGTTGGGCTTACGCGAAGATGGGCCGACCCAAGATCACGACCTGTCAAAGGAAGGATCCAGAAGGTTGGCGTTTACTTGCCTTAAAAGACAAGAAGATGCTCGGCTCCATGTTGGACTCTTGTAACCTGACGAGCCTCCGTGTATATAAGGAGGACTCGCAGCACTTAGAAAGAGAGAGATCTCAAACCCTAGAACATACGGCGAGTACCGAGATCGGATTGCCTCCATTGTAACACCTTATCTCATATCAATACCAATCTAGGATAGGCAGGAAGTAGGTCTTTACTCACATTGAAGTACCCTACGATCCTAAGCTCGAGACGATTGACTCGCGCAATTCCACACCTACGAAGTCATCCATGACATCTGACGTGACAAACCAATGACAGAAGGGGAACGCGATCCGAGTTCGTCCCAACCTCGGAGATGGCGCGAGCTCGCACGCGTAGGCGAAAAAGCGGCAAGACAAAGTTGGTTACCGCCCTTCAATTTCGCTCGCCTATTTCACCCCCCTCCGCCTCCCGCCGGAACTCCCGCCACCATTTCCTGCCTTTCGAGCGCTCCCCTTTGCAGGTTTTCCACAGAGGAGCGACGGCTACTCCTCCGGCGGTCGAAGCTGGTCATCGGTGTGCAAACCGTCTTCGTCCTCGACTCTGAGATGTCCTCCTCCAGCTCCTCCTCCCCCGTTGCTTCCCCGGTTGTATGCAGCTTTAGTGTAAGTCTCCTCCTCCATTGGTACCCTAGATCTGGTAGTATGTGGTACTATGTGATGGTATCTGGTAGATCTGAGTAGTATGTGGTAGTTCTTTGATCTTGCAGTCCATACTTAGCTACTGATGCGATGCGGTTGTTCTTTGATCTAGTAGTCACATGCTTAGCTCTTGCTGCGGTACTTCTTTGAGCTTGTAGTCCATACGTAGCTACTGATGCGGTAGTTCTTTGATCTAGTAGTCACATGCTTAGCTCTTGATGTGCTTCATCTGTGTTCTTCGATCTTGTAGGACCCTGATCTTTCCTCCATGTATGTGCTGCCTTTACCCGCGAAGCCGTTGCGATACATTTCGGCGCCCGATGTGTTCGTCGCACAGCAGAGGGCAAAGGCACCTGATGGGTTCCTAGCACTGCAAAGGGCTAAGAATGGGGCGCCAATGCAGCGGCAGCTGCTTTGTCCACCTTCGCCGAGCTCGTCAAGGATGGGCTCGATATTGACAGGGGTTTCAAAGACAAGATTTGGGAGAAGATTTACAAAGAGTTCTCCTTTTCACCACCCAATTGTACAATCCTCTCAGGAAGTGGAAGTACCGGTGACACATCTCCGCAATTTGGCACATCTGAAGGAGCTGAATGGCGTGAGGAGTCCACCACTTTCTACATGGATGATAAGACATTCCTCAAGCATGTGACTGTAAGCTTCCACAATTCAGCTTATTCAGTTCGTCCACTCACTACTTGATGTGTCTCGGGATAACAGTTCCATTTCAGGTTCACCCCAAGGACGAGTGCTTCATCAACACGCCAATTGAGAACTATGACCAGATGACGATCATTTTCGGCCGACCGTGTGTACAGAATCCTCAACACACTCCAGCTTGCTCCTAGCTACCTCATGGATCATGAAAAGGACGTGTCGCCTATCTTGCCGGGAATGACGCAGACAGGAAGAGGTGGTACTACTCCTACTATCGCGCGCTCTTCCGGGCGATGGGGTGATGATGTTGTTGCTGATGATGTGCTTGAAGTCATGCCCACTATGATGTCCCCTAGTATGTAGAACTTCTAAAACTGATGCCAGATTTGTATATTTTGCGAGGCGGTATTAAAACCACTCAGATGATGAACTTGTGGTGTGAGGCGGTATAGTAACCCCCCTCAGATGATGAACTTGTGGTGCATCAGCAGCAGTTCTTGTGCTGAATTTTGATGCACCATCTATTTTGCTAACTAATAAGGGCATATTTAATTCAAGCCTATGAACATTGTTGATAACTTTGGTATGTTTTACCACTCAGGCAAGAAAGTAACCACATCATGACATTTGCATGTAATCAAACACCTTGAAATTTGCTCTGCCAAACACAAACATCAACCAAACAGTGACTGCTTAAAAATTTGCACCCAGCCGAGCGGGTCTGGTTAGAACATTGTTGACAACCAAACGAGCTGCACAACATGCGCAGGCCACGTTTTTCCAGGGCCAGCCTGAGTTGGCCATAGATACCGAGAGGCCTAAAAATGGTGCGAGCAACCAAACAGGTACTAAACTTCATCTGTCCTTAGCTCAGCACCTGCAGAAGTCAATACACAAGAGGCACTCTCATTAGTCATTCCCACGCAATACGGCAATACTCTCATTTGTCCTGTGCTCGAACTAAAAATGTCACTGCTATGATTTTACTTGAGTTAATTACAGTCCAGACTTACATGTACTATAGGTCAAAGCACAATACGATACCGGTACTCAACAATACGAACAATAAGGTAACTGAACTTCACTGGACGTGGTTATACGGTACCTGGTTCACCGTATAGCTTCGTACATTGTCTACGTGACAATCTGTTGACTATGTGACGGTCAAATATTACAGTCCAGTGTAGCTGGTTCACCGTAGAGCTTCGTACATTGTCTACGTGGCAATCTGTTGACTATGTGACGGGTCAAATATTACAGTCCAGTGTACGGCACCCACCTGTCAGAGAGACGTTGAGAAATAAAAAATAAAATTGGGCCAGAGAAGATATTCGAGCCTGTACGGAGGGAACCAGCGCTCTGGCCACCTTAGCACATCCACTTTTCGGTATACTGCATGGTATGTATTTGTATACATAGAGTAATGCAGCATATTTGTTGCCAAAATAACGGAGCTGTGCATATTTGTTACCGGAAAAAAAGAATGTGTGCATATTCAACCTGACATTAAACATTGGCAACGCTGCTAATTTTTTTTAAATAACACATTTTAACATTTTTAAAATAATACAAAATTTTAAAATAATACATCCTCGTCACAGCGTGGCTCTTTCGGACTTCAGTCACGGTGAAACCGAGCAGGCCTGGTCGGCCGCAGCATAGCTGAGCAGTTGCCAGTTGGTGGGCCAGACAGACTCGCGTGACCAGCCTAACGGCTACACCGTGGCCGATAAATGTCCTATCGACTATGCCGTGGCCGAGAATGTTTATTTTGGGCAGTTTGCATCCGTGGCCCAGCAGGACCTGGCCATGAAAAACGAGACCTAAACCACGTTGTGCACCCATTCATTGCCATAAAGAAGCAGTCAGACTCGTTTGAGTGGGAGCAAATTCTAAAAACCTGCTGTTTGGTGACTGTATGAGCAAAATGCATGCAAACCCCCAGTGTTTGGTCATGTGCATGATCAGGACTCTCACCACTTTTTCGAGTGGTGAGCTTACCATCAAACATGTCTCTTAAACACAAATTAAATAAAATAGACATATAATATAATAAGCAGAGACAATAATCACCACATGACAAACCAACAAAAAGCTAGTGCAAGACACATTTTGTCGTGTCAGTTCTTATTTTTGGTGGCTGCCTAGTGATGACATTGTCTCTACTACCTATGAAATCGAACACCCCATAATCATTGGCAGTGCTAAAATGCAACACTTAAGAGATGATCTCTTAGTACCTCATGTCATACAGAACTAACCACAATTTTCCACATCATAAGATACTAAAAAACACATCTCGAATGCACACTACTATAATTGAAGCCTCATAGATGACAGCCACGGTTGGGCAAAGAGAGTGTCTACAAGAACAAAGTGGTAATACAAGCAGTGTGCTCGTATTTACCCCCCTGGTTCTGAAGACAGTCTCCTTGCACCTATCTTGGCCAGTTTAATCATCGCATGTGAACAAATAGTATATCTAGCAGAGAAAAATCTTGGCCTCAGTTCGGATTATCAGGCTGATTCATAGGGGTCGGAGCACCGCACAAAAAAAAAAAGGCAGACATCGGCTACATTGTTTTCAGAGCGGAGCCCCTAATCCCTAAGACACGTTTGACAAATTATTCATCATCGACCCGCATGAAAACCTAACGCAGGTCGACAACCACGACCAAGATGAAGAAGAAACCCCAAATCCGAGATGAAATACACATACATGATCAGAACATCTAAACCTAAACGCGGATCAAACCCTAAAAACACATATCTAGCATGCATGTCACAAGTACGCAGCATAAATGACTCCGATTTACAGACCTAACCTATATACGGTGGAGGAAGTGGGTGCAGATCATCTTACCATAATTGGAGAGGCCATGGAGGTGTGAGATGCTGCGCCGCCGCCAAAGACGTGCAGATCTTGAATGTTGAAGACGAAGCAACCGACGACCGGCCTACACCACCGCCAAATAATGCTGGCGGCGGAGCACTGCACTCGCCGGTGGCAGAGACGAACGGAGCGGAGAGGTGAGAGGAGAAGAGAGAGTGGGGCGAGTGAGAGGTGACGGGAGTTATGGCGCATGTTCCCGAAGGGACGAGGCGTGTCCTGCCATCTCGGTCTCGCGTCCCCTGCCCTGCACGTGCAACCACGTGCGCATTTTCGCTAGCCACGCCCTGCTTCCCGAGAGCGGCCGAATCGGCCGTTCCCGCAGGATCTGGCCAGATGGTGCTTTAAATTTCACGTTGCAACAACGCGGCCCAGCCCAGACAACCAAACGGGCCAAAAGTTGCATGGAACAGCGCGAAACGAGGCCCTCCAAGAAACCAAACACGCCCTTGATTGATCAGTGCAAAATTGCTTACCTCGATACAGGCCGCTTCGTGGAGTAGTAAGAAAAAAGCCTAATTTATGTGACTTCGTCCTTAACCTTCAGTCACATTATTTTTTGCTTTTATCCGTATTAAATGCAAATTTTACACCTAATTTATGGTTTTTTTTTATGGCAAATAGATTTTCAGTGCGCATAACCCAAGAGAAAAATCATAAATCCACCACTGCATAGTCACCATTTTTGTACAGACAATGCCACACACTACACGGTATACACACGCGCATCCTACCGGTGCGTAATTTTATTTTTTATTTCCCGCCTACTGACAGGTGGGTCCAGCGCAGTAGGCTGCCAGGTTTGACCAAGGTTTGACCGGTCAGCTAGTCAACAGATTGCAACGTAGATAAATATGGTGAACGAGGTACCGTATAAACACTCTCAATGAAGTTTTAGTACCGTATTGTTCGTATTGCTAAGGCATCTCCAGCCGTGTTGCCCCCAGGGTCCAAAACTTCGCCTTTTTCTGGGGCGCCGCGGCGCCAAACGCGCGAAACTGAAACCCTGGGGGGGCGCGTTCACCAGCCGTGTCCAGACCCAACAAAAATTCAAAAATGGCGCAAACAAAGACGGCGAGTTCATCATATTGGCGCAAACTCGCCGAGATACATTGGCAGAAACTAAACTAAAAATTAAAAACACTTTTATTCGACCCGGGCGACTAGTTGAGGCCCCGCTCGCACGGATCGCGGCGCTGTAGTCGCCGTCGTCGTCGCCGTCATCGCCGCCGGGGGGCCTGCTTGGGCATGCGCCGTCGTCGCCGTGCTGCAGTTTGCTCAGCAGCAGGGCCTTCTGCAAGGCGTCGTCCTCGTCGTCGTCGCTCGGGTCGAGTTTGTAGTACTCGACCTCCGGCGCCACGGGAGGAGGCGGGATGCGGCTGCGACGGCCCGCATTGGCCCGGTAGCTCGCTGGCGCTCCTGCGCACCTCCGCGCGCCTGCGCTCCAGGTCGGCGAGGGCCACACGCTGGCGTTCCACCTCCTCCTCGGTGAAGGAGCGGAGGCTCCAGTCCTCGGCCCATTCCGGCAGCGCCAGCTGGACGGTGTTGAAGGACGCCTCCTCCGCCTCCTTCAGGCCGGGCCACTCCTCCTCC